>CM046345.1:14984159-15425072 GCA_025403435.1 Artocarpus heterophyllus | reverse complement strand
TAGTTCTGTTATTGCATATATATTATATATGGGTTTTTTTAGGGAATATTATATATGGGTTCATCTATATATATAAAACCAAGTATTTCATAGTTATAGAGTGTTTATAGTGAGAATACTAAGAAAATCATAAATAACAATTTATTTTTTGATGAGATAAATCATAAATAAGACGTTGAAAAAGGGCAAAAGACGATGCCAACCTTAACGTCAAAAGAAAGTCCATTTTAGCCATCTGATGAATGGCCACCATTTGATTAAATGAATCATCCTCCCAAGGAGTTTTCAGATGTAATAAATGCATCAAATAGTTTTTTTTTTTCTCCCTAAGTAATAATCTCAAAATAGCTTTATCTAGGAAAAGAAATAGGGAAAGAAAAACAATTTTTCAAAATTGGGTAAAGAAAGAAAAAAAATCTTGTTACATTAAAAAAAAGGGGTTTTTGCCTTGCCCGTATGTCATTTGCATTTTTTTGTGTTTTTGGTATGATTACTTTCATTTTTATTCATGTGAAATATTTAATATATTTATTATTCAAAAACTACTCTCTAGCATTCTATTAAAAAAAAAAGAGACTACTTTGTAGTAGTTCTGAAACAAATTATAGATATAACCCTCTCTAAAATTTACTTAAAAAATAATTGAATAAACTCAAATTACGTTTCTATGCACTTTCATCATCATGTATGTAAAGACTTTTTGCTGTTTTTTGTTTTTAGGATTTCTTGTTTTGATGTTTTCCATGGTTATTCTTTTTTTTTTTTTCCATTATGATTAGTACTTTTTACGTGAAAATTAGCTTCAAGTAGTTAAGATTGATCCATATCATGTGTATATTTAAGGAAAAGAAGCACATAATACACCGAGGTCATTACGAAATGTATGAGAATCCACCGAGAACAATAGTAATGTATCAAATTGAGCTAGTATGAGTCGATACTTTCAGATTTTTAACAAATTTCACTTTTATTGGTTCTAAAATTTTATTCTAGTTTATTTCCTTAAATTAATTTTTGGCTTCACCATTTATCATTAGAACTTCATTAAAATTTGATCATCCAACAAGTAGCATAATTTTTTTCCCCAATTTTTTTGGTAGTTAATTTTTTTACCCAATTCAGAGTTGACAGATATGAATACTAGACCTTATTATTAACATCAAGTTTCAGTATTGTTTCATTTATATATATACATATATATATAAAGTGTTTAGCAACATAATTAGAATAAAAAATTAAAACGAATTTATGTAATATATAAGAGTTTTACGGTGTTGTAGTTGAAAATATATAGTTGAAACGATGTTGTCAAATAAAACTATTATATATATATAATGATCTAAAGTACATACAACCACACACAATCGCAAACACCTAAAGTTTTATAGGGTATTTAAATTGTCGATTTAAATTATTAGTTTAAATTAAAAATATATTTAAAAATTCAAAAATACCGTGAAATTTTTTATCGGTTTGAAGGGCGCAGGCGCACCCAACATCACTTTAACTGGTCTGCTGTTGTAACGAAATCACTTGAAGTGGTGAAAACAGTTGGGGAAGATTCAATGCGAAAAAGTGACCAGTCGAGTTTTATTATGAGTGACATGATTTGGATAGAACAAGTGGGGGTTGTGTCTGTTGCTCATACTTTAATTAATTTTTATACAGTCTACGGGTATTACTATGTTCTCTGACTAAATTACTGACAGTACACGTGTCAGACAATGGACAACTTATAAACTGCCGGTCAAATAAATGTTCCGTGTCGTCTGCTTGACACGTGGTTACTGACAGTGTCCACTTAACATTGTTCTCTAAAAATGTTTGTTTCATATATTTTTTAAACTCAATAGACTTAAATTTAGATTTGAGTATCGAGAATTCTTCGAATACGTATTTGTTTTCTCCAAAATCTAAATCATTTGATTATCAAAAATTTAAGTTTTTAGAGTTCTCATTCTTTTTTAAACTTTTGATACTTAGACATTTTTGTTACAGTAAAAATTAAAAGTCTTTCTTTTATATTTGATGAAAAAAACCATAACTTCTTTATTTGATATCCAATTGAGATAATTCTTTTTTCACTGTGTTTCTAATGAAAAGAGGAATAAATTAAGATCCATATAGCATATTTTTTAAGATCATTAACATTAAGATTTTATTAGATTTATTAATAAATCAAAAATTATATTTACTACCTATCCAAACATAAATTTTAATTTTATTTTATACTCAGATTAAAACTTAAATACACATTTAAATATCATTTGAATAATAATTTAAATCACTAACTTAAATCTTAATTTAAATCATACTAACTTAAATTAAATCACTAATTTAAATCTATTTATCAAAGGAACCCGAAATGAACGCCAGCCACTTAAAGCTGATTTTGACAAAAAGTTTTTGATCCAATCATCTTTTTTTCTTTCTCTTCTTTACCAAGAAGTTCAAAAAGGAGATGGTGTACAAATTTCAAGCAATGATTTTGCCCTCACTGACGTGACCTCTTTTTTTTTTTTTTTTTAAGAGAGAGAATCTGAAAATTTCTCCCATAATATTTTGGAAAAGGTTTTTAGAAAATTTGTTTGGTAAAAATTAGATCTAGCAAAAATAATTTTTTTTTACAAACTTAATAATTAAAAGATGAATATTCATTGCTAGTTTTTTTCCCATCAAAAAATTTGCTAGGTTATTAAGTTAATTATCGTATTAAAACTTTATATTATTATTATTATTTAACAATTATCTCTTAAAGTTTTACATGTTGTTCTATACATGGCTTTAGGCCAGTTCAAACGTTAGAGTATATTTCAATTTATTTTTGGTGGAGTAAAATAAATGAGATAGTTCAAACAGTGTGAGTCATTTTAAACGGGTCAAACTATCTAAACTCATAACTTGCCCTTCTCTCCTCCTTTAATTTTACATTGTTTGAACTCTTTTTTTATAGTAAAACCTTCATATTTTTATTTTTATTTATAAATTATAGTTTTTAAAATATCAATTTTTATTTTAAATCTAATGTGATATTTTATTTTTGTGTTCAATCTCTACATTTTAAAATTAGTTTAAAAATTATTATTTAAATCACATGATTCAAAACTACAAATTCAACCATCAAATTTCAAAACCACACCGTTATGACCAAACCCTTATTCTTCGACAATTTTGATCTCAACGCATAAAATTTAGAACGAATTTCTTTAATTTAATCAAAGTAATCATATACTTGTTGTATGATATGTTGAATACTAATTACATATTTCGTATGACAAAAAAAAAAAGAAAAAAAAAAAAAAGAAGAGCAATTCTTTCATTACCCTCTACCTCTCCCAGCCATCTCTTTCTCTACCTCCCTCCTCCCTCCTCCTCCCCCTCTCTGGCCGAGCTTCAGCCATGATCCGCCATCGCACAACCCTTGCGATAACACTGCCGGGTTCAAGGGGACCAGGACGATTACGTTGATCTTTGCAATAAAAAAAGCCATGCTCATAAAAGTTCTCGTGGAGTGGCTGTCGTGGAGATCACGCTGTGCATCGGTCGTCCTGGAGATTGGTTCAGATTTGTGAATCATCCAGTCACAGAGGAGTTGCGCCGCCACCCACAGGAGATCGGAGGAGACGTCGTCGTAACCGGAGTTACGCCGTCGACGAAGAGAGAGGAGCTGTGCGACGACAGAGGGAGGAGAGAGAGAGTGAGAGAGAAAGGAAGGAAAAGAAAGAAAAAAAGAATGTGACTGTTAGAGGAGAGAGAGAGAATAGGGATACAGAGAGGAAGAGAGAAATTTAACGTATTTTGACTATTAAGGTTTCTAAATTAATGATATTTTAGTCATTATATCATTCAATAAATGTATATTGGTCCCCCTCAAAAAAATGGTATCGCTCTATTTATTAATCTTTACTAAATTTTGGCCTATTAATTTTCACTCTTTCATTAGTTTAGTCTATTTCTGTCGTTCTCCCAAGTTTTACCAATTAACTTTTGTTACTCCTTTAATTCGGCCCATACCCTTCAGCTTCTCCCCAGTCTATATTAGATTAGGAATGCAAATTATAAAATAGGATTAGAATACACATCGTTTTGTTAAATTCTTTAGGTCTATTTTATGGTATTTATTGTTAACATACTAAACTATTTGGTATTTAACTTTTAGAATTTGTTTGTTGATTAATCCCAATATTGTGAGTTAATTTTTTGCATATATTAGGGTTTTCTAATATTACACGTATTATTAAAAATTAAAGAGAACAATAAGAAGGAAAAAAGAATACAAAAATTTCAACATAGTTCAGCAATATGCTTACACATCTATAGACAAGGATTTAGGAATGGGCTACCTATGAATACAAGTTGCAATTACATAATTGGATAAACTACTTATATACTATAAATCTTCTAACATTAAGAGATTTTCCAATTTAAGATTAAGTAAAAAATAAAGTCAGAACTACAAGTAAAGATAGATATATTTGAGCCGTTTGGTATTGTTTTCAAAATAGATGAAATTTTTTTTGTCTTGAAAAATGAGAACTTTTTAGGAATTATGCTGATAGTATTTTAAAATTTTTACCTCAAAAAACATACGAAAACATTTTCAAAAATTTTGAGAATAAAAACAAACGAGATATGTAACTTTTTTTAATATGCCCCCATGATTCGGAGGTCTGATAAGTGATTCTAATTTTAGACTACATTAAAAGGAACTAATATGAGTTTGGGGCAACGACAACGTGAGTAGGATACAGAAGTGCAAGGAAGGGAAGACAATTGTCGAGTGAGCAGGGACGCAAAGGAAAGGACACCTATGTCGAGGGCGGAGGAGGTGTAGAGAAGTTATGACAATTGTTGGGTGATTAGAGTGTTTTTCCTTTGAATGATAAAGATAGGAGGAGTGGTGGTGACCTTGTTTTGTTTGGTTCTCTTCTTTTTTTCAAAGAGTCATTAGGATGTTGCTCGTTGAAGTGATAAGGCTCTAGTGAAGAAAATAAAAGGAGGAAGATGTCTAGGGCACATAAGCACATGGAGACAACATAGAGATATAAGTTGTGGAGGATTAATAGAAACTTGTTGGAGTATGGATCGCTCGGACACTAAAAAAATTTGAAGAACGAAAATGAAACATAGAAGAGAATGAAAAGAATTTTAATGTAGTCCAACAATGTGACTACATCAACAGACTAGTAAAAAAGAGTGAGTTTACTAGTTAAGAACATTGTAAATGAGCTCCTAATTCTATTAAATCTTTTAGAACAAAGAGAATTTTCTGATTTAAAAAGAAATAAAACTAAAACTAAAGCTACTAATATGTTAACTTTGTTCATATATATGTTAGATTCAATTTCAGATGGATTGGGTTAATTCAAATTTGACATCTTCTCAAATTTCAACGAATTTCTTTTCTTCAGCTTAGGATTCAAATTTTCGGTATTTATTTCTTAATCCTTATGGAATTCTAATTTGGTTGAGTACTTAAGCATGTGCTAAATGTTGTCTAGTCTAATTTAAGATTAACATTGTTTAAATTATTTTCATGTTTATCTATTATGGGTATGCGTGATTTTGCAAAACAGATTTATTGTAGAATCTAATAATATTTGATAAGCTAACAAATAAAGTTTTTTTTTTTTTTTTTTTTTAAGTTCAAATTTGAGTACAAGATAAGGTGCATCTGTCTACATGAAACAAAGAGCCGTCTGTCGTCACAATCACAAATGTTGACTACAAGGATTTCTATTTAAATTCAAATTGAGTTCTGCTTAAATTTCCAAGGTCTAAATTGGCATGTGGTTGCTGAAGGTAGACAATTAATTAGCTTTGTTACAACTTTCAAAACATAGATTAATGATAACAAAGATTGCTTGGACGACCTTGCTATCCGCTAAATTAATCTACGGTTTTAATTGCTGACAAAAGATTAATAATTGTTGGTGTCACTCGTTAACATAAATATTGATGAATACTTTCTTGGCATGTAATTAAGGATAAATCACACTTTAATCCCCTACTTTTAAAACATCCCAAGCTGCATATGCTGTTATTTATCAAACCATAACTCCAAACCAGCTTTGTAAAGAGTCCGTTAAAAATTAAAAGAAAAAAAATTATGTGATGGACGCACGACAATGTGAAAAAGAATATACATAAATCATCTCCCTTTCCCTCTTTTTCTCTCTCCTTCGTACTTTTCCACTTCTCTCTTACGATAATTCTCAAGCATGCGACGGTTAACCCTATGTTTGGGCTCTAGTTGTTGCAAACGGTGAAAGTATTTGCTCGTTTTTGAGGTGTTTAGCAACTAGTTTGAATAGAAAAAATTAGTTCAAAAATTATAGCATATAAAAGTCTTATGCTGTAATAGTTTTTTACCTTGTATTGTAATACGTAAGACTTTACATAATTATTGGTTCGAATTGGATCACAAAACATAGAGTTGAGAGTAAAAGTTGTGAACAAACTTCCTCAGGAAATTTGGTTACTTGCCAAAGAATTTGCTTAAATTTATAACATCAGCCACTAGATATTGATGAATTAAGACAAGAAACACAACAATTTTCTTCTAGTACTACATGTGTACATGTGCGCGTAAATACACACACACACATATATATATATATATATATATATATATCTTGTTTTATTATAAACTCACCAGTGACCTAATTTTATATGGAAATGTGATGCTATAACGTATCATTATTAGCTCCAAAGTTCAAAATTTGGCGAATTGTTCATTGCAATTTTTTGCAACTTCTCAACGTTTCCAGTTCTACCATGGGTAATTCAAGGATAAGCATGCTCTCTAAGATATACGTAGTTTGACACATAATCAACCTTTAAATTTTGATTTATATGCAGTTAATTAAAAGATGATTAATGAATTTCTGTCAACTTATTAACAATGGATGTTAGAATATAAGATAAATTTTACGAATTCCTCTTGAACTATGTTACTTGCATCAAATGTCCCTAAACTTTAAAACATAGCTGTTATACCTCTTGAACTATAATATTAGTATATATTTACCCCTTGAACTTTGAAACGTTTTATTCTTTGACAAAATAATACTTATTACGCTCATTAAAAGGATAAATTCATATGTTTATTCAAAATTTTTAAAGAACCAACTTAAATTATGGCATATTCTTCACTTTTCCTCCCTCTTTGTCCTGGCTTTTAAGTTGGTACTTTAAAGATAAAATATACATGAGTTTTAGTACCTAACTAGTTCATTTAAAGTGAAAAAGACATTCATATTACCCTTTAAGTATCATATTTAATCTCAAATCAAATGAAATTCAATATTTTCATATAAAAACAATATGTTTCAAAGTTTGGGGGTGAATCTAGAGAAATACTATAGTTCGGAGGCACAATATATACATTTTTAAAGATCGGAGATATATTGACACAAATGATATAGTTTAATTGAATACTTGAAATTTACCCTCGAAATAAGCATGAAAATTATTTGGCAGCTAGAGGATGAAAAAGATGCCTTTATGTGTTAGTGATAATCTTGATATATATATATATTAACCCAATTTAGTTGGTGCCTGTTATGTTATTAGGATTGTTTAAGTCTTACGTAATTTGAAGTCTAGAACTAGAATACCAATATTAATCTATCAATAAAATTATTCACTATATGCCAATGATCTATGTTTTAAAAGGAGAATGATCACATTGGGAAATTAGTTTCCCTAGTGTTACGCTAATTATTATATTCGCCTTGTGTAATAATTGACTAATTATTATAGAAAGATAATGACCTCTATTTTTCTCTCATTTGGAAAAGAAAAGGATAAGAGAGCTACGGGCAGTAACGTGGTCAAAGACTCAAAGTCGTGGTGAACTATCTGTTAGAAAATTAACCACTAACCAAAAGGACAACGATCTTCCTTGTACATGTAAGTTATGTGAGTTCATGTCTTAATCGTGCTTTTTTGGGACCACCAAGGAATCTGAGCTTTCAATAGGGGAATATCACTTTTCTTCTAATGTAGTCTCTTTTATTAGACCTTTAGTGATCAAGATTTAATCATGACCATTGTTTGAATTCCTCATTGTCAGATGAGAACAATTGGTCAGTAAGATATACGTACATACATGCATATATATATACACACACACTATGTGTGATCATGAATTGATCGCTTTAGCAAAGAAATTTATAAGGCGTTTAAATCTCCGATTCTAACTATCAGTTCATGAAAATATTGCAATTTTATATTTTTGACAATTCCTAATTTATATACACTTTTTGCAATTTTATCTTTTAGTTATAGATTTCAATAAAATCATTTCATTTTTATTGGGTATGTCGTTGGTTTAATATTCTGTTTGTGTTTTCTTTACATATAGAGATCAGTCACACGGTTGGTGGCAACTTTTGATATAATCTTGTTAAAGATTGGTTAACAAGGTATAGAAACATTGTTAAGAATCCTTCTTCTTTTTAGAAATTAAAGGGGAAAAAGCCCTTCTTAATGTGAATTTATTTTCATAAAAAAATAATATGGACTCATATGGTAGAATTAGAGCTTTTAATTCGCAACAATTGGTACCAGAGCCATTGGTTTTGAGGGAGAGCTATAATTGGCGACGAAGGAATCGCACTTGGAATTACCAAATTTGATGGAATGGACTTTGCAGTCTAGAAGATGCATATGGAAGATTATCTATATAGCAAAAAGCTACACATGCCCCTCCTTAGTAAGAAACCAGAAGGTATTAAGGATGAAGAATATATGGAGTCTTCTTGACAGACAAGTCCTAGAAGTCATTCTAGTTAACGTTGTTAATGAATGTGGGTCATACTGTGATGAAGGAGACGACCATTGCAAGGATGATGAAGTTGCCGTCAGACATGTATGAGAAGCCTTCCGTAAATAATAAGGAATATTTGATGAAAAAATTGTTCAATCTAAAGATGATAGAAACCACACCGGTAACGTCACATATTAATGAGTTTAGCATGATCATGAATCAATTGCCTTCTATTGAAATTGATTTTGATGATGAGGTACGTGCCCTTATTCTTTTGGCATCTCTGTCAAGTAGTTGGGAGCCTATAAGGGCTGTGGTTACCAACTCTAAAGGCAAGGAGAAGTTGAAGTTCAATGACGTGAGGGATTAAATTCTTGCAGAAGGAGGTTCAAAGAAAAGATTCTAGTGAAGCGTCAGCATCGACATCAAGTTATGCCCCAAATGTCGACAATAGGGGTAGAATGTTTTAGAAGAACTCCAATAAGAAAGCCAGAGGGAGGTCAAGAAATGGTAGAAGTAAGTCTAGTTCTATGAGGAATGTGAAATGTTGGAACTGTGGCAGAACTGGTTACCTTAGAAAGAACTACAGAGCACCAAATAAGAATGATGACAAGGGAAAGGAAGCGTAAATGCGGGCACCAATGAGGTACAAGATGTTTTACTTTTATCTGTTGATAGTTTGCTCGATTCTTGGGTGTTGGACTCTGAAGCATCATTTCATACTATTGCACACTGTGAAATTACGGAGAACTATGTTGCTAGAAATTATGAAAAGGTTTATCTTATGGATTGAGAACCTTTAGATATTGTTGGAATTGGCGATATCAAATGAAAGATGGCAAATGGGTATATTGGGATGATTCAAAAAGTGAGACACATAACAAAACTTATGAATAATTTGATTTTGGTAGGGCAATTTGATGACGAAGGTCATAATGTAACTATCAATAATGGTGGTTGGAAAGTCATGAAAGAAGCTATGGTTGTGGCTCGAGGAAGTAAAATTGGAACTCTTTACATCACTTCTAGTTGTAGGGACATAGTTATAGTTGTAGATTCCAGTGTAAATTCTAATTTATGGCATTATAGGCTCAGGCACATGAGGGAAAAGGGAATAAAAGTGCTTCATTCTAAAGGAATGCAACCTAGGTTGAAATATGTGGAGTATAGATTGTGTGAAGGTTATATCTTTAGGAAGTAGGAAAGGGTTAGCTTCTCCAAATCAAGTAGGGAGCTTAAAGAACAAAACTGGAGTTGGTGCATACTAAATTGTGGGGGCCTTCTACCGTTACTTCCCTTAAAGGCTCCAATTATTATGTAATGTTCATCAATGATTCAAGCATAAGGGTATGAGTTATTTTTTGGGAAACAAGTCTGAGGTGCTTAATGCTTTCAAGAGATAGAAAGCTATGGTGGAGAACAAATCAAGTTTGAAGGTGAAGTGCCTGCAGTCAGATAATTGGGAAAAGTATGTAGATGAAGATTTCAAAAAGTACTGTACAGATAATGGCATCAAGATGAAGAAGACAATTCCAGTTAAACCTCAATATAATGGTGTGCCTAAGAGGATAAACAGGGCCTTGAACGAGTGTGCTAGGAGCATGAGATTACACGCCGTGCTACCAAAGATGTGTTGGGCTAAAGCGGTTAGCACTGTCGCCTATTTGATCAACATGGGTCCTTCAATACCACTGGATTTCAAAATTCCAAAGGAGGTTTGGAGCAGCAAAGAGGTAAATCTTTTTTTGAAAGTGTTTGATTGTCTTTCTTATATTCATATTGATTCTACTGCTAGAAGTAAACTTAACACTAAGTCTAACAGATGTTTCTTTATTGGCTATGGTGATACCGAGTTTGGTTATCATTTTAGGATAACCAAAATTCGAAGGTTGTCAAGAGCAAAGATGTGATCTTCAATGAAGGAGTTTTGTATAAGAACACGTTGAGAACAGAGCCTCAAAGCACAACTATAGAAGCCAAGGAGCCCGGGATGACTCTATTGAAGGATCTTTTGGTAGTTGAAGCACAAAGCAAAGATCAAGAGAACATAGCCCTTGAAGAGCGTCAAGGCACTCCCATCACTCCAGCTAGGAGATCTAGTAGAACTATCAGGCCACAACATAGGCACTCCCAATCATTGCATTATATTTTATTAATTGATAAAGGTGAACCGAAGAGTTATGATGAAGCCCTACAAGTTGACAATTTAATCAAGTAGAAGTTAGCCATGAAGGATGGGATAGATTTTTAATGTCCAATCAGAAATGGTAGTTGGCAGAGTTATCGAAGGGAAAGACAGTCTTGCATAATAAATGGGTGTACCGGATTAAAGAAGAACATGATGGTAGCAAGTGGTACATTGTGAGGCTAGTTGTAAAGGGATTCCAACATAAGGAATGGATAGAATACAAAGATATTTTCTCTTCGGTGGTTAAATTGACCACAATTAGAATGGTACTTGAGTTAGTGGCATAGGAAGATTTGTATTTAGAGCAGTTGGATGTTAAAACTACCTTTCTTCATAGTGATTTAGAGGAAGAAATCTACATGATATAGCCACAAGGATTTGAAGTACAAAACAAGGACAATATGGTATGCAAACTTTAGAAGAGCCTGTATAGGATCAAACAAGCTCATAGATAGTGGTGCAAGAAGTTTGATAGCTTTTTATGTTGTAATGGTTTCTAGAGGTGTCAGGCGGATCATTGTTGCTATGTGAAAAACTTTGGTGATTCTTATATCTTTTTATTACTGTATATAGATGATATGTTGATTGTAGAAGCTAGCAAACAAGAGATTGACAGGTTAAAAAAGGAGTTATCAAAGGAGTTTGCAATGAAGGATTTGGTTGTTGCAAATCAATTCCTTGGGATGAGGATAACTAGAGACGATGATGTCTTGAAGCTGTCACACGAGGAATGCGTAAAGAAGGTACTTGAAGCTATCACAAGAGGAATACGTAAAGAAGGTACTTAGCAAGTTCAACAGGGGAGATGGAAAATAGGTTAGCACACCTTTGGCTAGTCACTTTAAACTATCCAAAGAACAGTAACCTTCTATAGAGCAGGAGTGACCCATATGGCCAAGATGCCTTATGCGTTTGCTATAGACAGTCTTATATATGCCATGGTGTGTACTAGACCAGACATTGCACATAAAGTGGGACTTTGAGCAAGTACATGAGCAATCCAATTAAGCAACATTGGGAATCAGTGAAGTAGATTCTCAGGTATTTTAGAGGTATCGTAGATTTAACCTTGTATTTCAAGAAGTCAGACTTTAGATTACAGGGTTATATGGATCCTGATATGGTTGGAGATCTTTATGGCAGAAGTAGTACTTTTGGGTATGTCAACACGTTGGGTGGTACAATGATTAGTTGGGTTTCAAAGCTATAGAAAATTGTTGCTCTATCCAATACTGAAGTAAAGTATGTTGGTGTGACCAAGGCAAGCAAGGAGATGGCATGGTTGTAGTCATTCTTAAAAGAATTGGATCATAAGTAGGGGAAGAGCATGTTGCATTGTGGCAGTCATAGTGCTATTCATTTAGTCAAGAATCATGTTTATCATGCTAGGATGAAGCATATACAGGTTCATTATCACTTCATCAGGTCGGCTTTGGAGGATTGAGGCTTAACACTTGAGAAGATTCATGAAAGCCTGAATCTAGCTGATATTTTGTCCAACATTGCTTTGATCAAGAAATTGAAGTTTTGCGCAACTTCAAATAGACTTCTCTTTGGAAAAAGAAAGAAGTGGAGGCCACTACAGGGAGGAGCTATTAGTGATAGTGAATTAGTCTCCAAATGGGAGATTGTTAAGAAGTGTGGAGCTAAATTTAATGCTTTTAGAATATCACCCCACATAGAGGATTTCGAAGATTGGTGAAAGAAAATTTGAAAAACATAAAAGAAAATACGTTTGTTTTGAACCTAGGTGTGTGTCCTCATGGAGGAGTTTTCATGAAGCTGCGTGGAGGGATGCAAGCAATGGGCGGCCGTGCCCTTGAAGCTCCGCAGACACATGGAGAGAAGCCAATTCATACATGAGATGAAATCTTGCACAGCCGCACGTGTCGGCTTGCTGAAGTTTGCTTTTTGTGTTTTTTTTTTTGGTGGTTTGTTGCCCATGCTTTGTAAACCTATAAAGAGATAGGTTGAGTTCTTTTCTTTGTAGAGTGAACTTAGAAAATTCAGTGGGCAAAAGGCTTGAGAAAAATTCTTGAGAATGTGTATACAATTTTCTCTTATAAACTCCATCATCATTATAGTGAATTATTTTGCAGCTACTGAAAGTGGATGTAGCTTTCACATCGAGAGTGAACTATTATAAATTTTGTGTGTTCTTATTTATTTTTGGTTCTTATATTTTTTATTCTCCGTAGAATTAAGGTTTCTAATTCACAACACTAGGCAATAACTCATTAAAATATGCCTTGATTGATCATTTTGTCTGTTTAATTGTCTGATTGCATGAAATAGTTTAGTTTTATCTCTTTGATTTTTTGGATTGTGCCATCATCATAGTGATTTTGAAAATGGAAGCAAGAAGTGAAGGTGATATCAAAACAAGACCTAAATTTTGGTGGAGTTTGGTTGTCTTAATATCAATACTTCCCAAATTCAATTATTATGTGTCAACTTCAAAAGTGCGATTATCTTGAAGCGAAGAAGACAATGGAAGAGTGATGAAAATGAAGCATTGTGGTCCAAATGATATGTACATTTAATTTCGCTATTATAGACTTCTTTGTTAATAATCAAGCGGCGTGATTCATAACTAGCTAGGTCGATAAATAGTTTAATGTTCAACAACTCAAAATAAAATAAAATAATAATAATAATAATAATAATAATAATAAATGAGGAAAACTCGAGACATATCAAAACTAAGTTAATTTTCATCTAAAAGAAAACTAGTTCTAAGAAAAGTTGGCAGTAGCCTAATTGAGGATTTTGATTTCCCTTCAACCCTAGGAGCTTGGTGTTTGTGGTCCCTGCTAGCTACTGAGCTTCGATATACTTCTATCGCAACTCTAGGAGCAACGAGTAAAATAGAAAAATCCTTTTCATTTGTTGAAGTTAAAACATTACTACTTATAAATTAGTCTTAAAACTCATTAATTTGTAAGTAATGAGGTTTTAATAATATTAAATCATATAATAATTCTCAATAAAAATAAATTACATATCTTGTAACATTTCTTGACTTCTCCCACCATATGTAAGTTGGGAAATAATTTATAGGGTGACTTGGGAGCAAGGGTTTCAAATCAATTTTGAATAAAATTATTGTAGCATGTGAGAATTAATTTATACTATAGTTTGCTTCTTTTGATACTATAATATTTAAAAATTTCATATTGTAAATGAAAAATTTTAACCAAAACTAAAAATACCAAACACACGTTGTTAGGTAGCATAAGGATCAACCTTGTCATATCACATCTCAATTGGAATAGACAATTCAAACCTTGGACGGACGCCAAAAGCCAAGGTCCATCCGATATATGTTATTAAAGCAGACACGCCCATCGGAAAAAACATCAAAATCACACGAATTTTACTTTTACTTTTAATTTATTTTTTTAGATGCAAGGCTATCCAATGAAAGTATAATAACAATATCTATGCGGGGCCCATGATTATGTATATGTCATGGTCATGTAGACATCGTCCAACGTGTTATCAATCTCTCTCTCTCTTTTTCTTTTTTTTGAACATGTGCACAACAAATTGCAACCTCACTATATTCCTTTCTTAACAAACCCAAACACTAGTGACACGCAGATGCATGAATGCAAAAATGTTATCCGCAGCTGCGAGTGCATAACTTTAAATACAATTACGTGACTTGTGAAGGTTTAAAAGATTCTACACGTCACGCTTGCGAGTGCAGTTGAAATTTCTCATTACAAATTTTTATTTTAGGGATGTGCTTGTCGTTGTCAAAGATCTTATCTTCAAGTACTTGAAAAGATATGGAATCAACATTATTGGGTTTTTTTTTTTTTTTAAAAAAAAAAACTTAGCTAGGCTACTTGGTCATTGGCCAAGTTGGGTCTTTTTTTTTTTGACTTTCCATGTTGGGTTTCCCTATTATCGAACGTGCCAAAAGGGTTACTAGGAATGGTTTGTCCTATTATACCGCAAAATTTGTCTTTCTAAAAAGCCAGTGGATGGTGGGGTAAAAACCATTTGTCCCAACTAATTATTTCTTTTTTGTAGTACTCGCAATCTGCAATTTTCTTGAGTAAGAAGCCTTAGTGAAGTTTGTGGGTGGTTGCTGATAATAGTGACTAATTTGACTTCACTGAGTCATCCTCTGTTCTAAATAAATTAGTAGAATGTTTGAAAATATAGTTATAACTATAAGTTAAAATAAAATATATTATAATATATGAGAGTTTTATAGTGTAATAAATTTTTGCTTTATAGTATAGCAGTTTAAACTTATTACTTTCAACTAAGTTGTAAATGCAGACAAAAGATCTGATTTGAAATAATGTCTAGATTGTTTAAGATCTAATTATATATAGTTTAAGCCAAGCTTTTCTACTAAAAAAAAGTTAAATTGATTTGTTCGTTTAACCGGTTCGAGTTAAAAGTTTGACATGAAAATAAAGTAGAATTTAAATTTTATAAGAGAAAATATTATAATAAAATTAGTTAAACCAAAATTTTATGGTTGAAACGGGGAAAAAAAGAAAACTATACATGTGTTGTTTAAGCTATTATGGCTTTTTAAAGAGGAACACTAAACTTTTAACAAGTCAAATCAAAGCCAATCAGACCAGTAAATAATTATTGGACCTCATGCGGGGCACTTATATCATCGTCTTACCACAGATAATTTGCTACTTGGTTTTATCACGAGGGGGTTCATGCAGCAGATACGTTGGGTTCTCTGGCTTATTTGTTTGGAGTTTTGGTTTATCGGGTTCTTTCAAAACTTGGGCTTTTTTTTTTTTTTTTGCATTTTTGTTGTTTCGCTCAAACCATGCACTTTCTTTTTTTCGATAGATTTTTCGTCCCTTCGTTTTTTCCTCTTTAACGAGGCCTCCTTTTGCAGGAGTAGATCTTATGAGCATTTTTTGGAGTGTTATTTTTATTTTTATTTTTTAAAAAAAATCTTTGTTATTTATTTGAACACTACACCCTTTGAGTTGACTTATACTATTATCTTTATTTTTTTTCCCTCTAATTTTAACAATACCAAGCAGGGGGCTTCATTTTGGAGTGGCTCGTGAGGAAGCCAACCCAGTAAGGTTATTTTGAGTTCCTTGATGTTTGTTGTCCCGTCTCTTTCATTTACATAATAATAATAATAATAATAAATGCATCATGTCATGCCATAAAGCGAGGTTAGTGATGTGGGGGTTTATTTAGAATAATTAATCAAAATAATTTGAGAATATTAAAAAAAATATCTAAGTTAACTGAAAAATAAAACAAAGTAAAATACAATAAAGGGTAGAAAACCACCATTATATAATAAGCTAAGTCTAATCATTTTTAACTGTCACTTTTAAAATATTGGTTTAACAAATTAATCGTAAAATAATTACTACATATTCGGTGAGAGTATTGAAATAATATCATATTAAAAACATCGCAAAGGTCCCGTTAGGATCCCAACGAACCACACCGTATGTGGATACATAATTTAAATGACAAAAAGGATAAAATAGACATCCAAACTATAGTTCAATAGAAAATAACAAAAGTTGATGAAAATAAATAATTATTACATGTCTTGATAGAAACACAATCAAACAATAAGTAATAACTCAGGTCACGAACTCCACGAGCTACATGATTGATACATTGTGAGCGAAAGACTTAATATGTTGTAAGTTCAAAAATAATAATTAAATAATAACAAACTTTGCAATAAGTTTAAAAGAGGAATCACAAGAAATTATATAAAATTTTATGAAGGTCTTGTCATATTGGGCCATATGATTTATTGAAAAATCATAAATAAACTTACTCATTTGTAAGGCCTAAAAATACCACTAAAGTAGCCCATACATGTTTTTAGGACATATCCCTTCGTTCACCCTCTGCACGACTTGAACTTGAAGCCTTTATGCGTTTAAAACTCAATTAATTGGAGAATCTCATGTTGGCGAGCTTTGGAAAAGCTGTCTTCAACCACTTCCTGACTGAGGAAAATTTCATCCCAAGATATTAGATTTTGGTCATAAGAATATCTTTTAAATCATATTTTCAAAATGTCCAAAAAAATAATTTATAAATCAATTTTTAAAAACTTTTTCAAAATACATTTTCAAGGCCAAATTACTTAAAAGCATGGCTGTGAAAGAAAGGGATATAAAAATCCTATCTTAATATTCTAAGCAATGAAGCACATTCTTATAACTTCATTCGAAACCAACGAACATTAACTCCTCAACAACAGTAGCTGACCTTGACAATAATCTAGCTAATTAACATATTGAAAGTGAAATTAATATAATTAGTAAATTAGTATGTTACCAATGGGTCCTTAATGTGCCTTAGTGGACTTTGAATCTAATGGATTTACTACTAAAATTCGAACACATTTTCAAAATTGTTTAGTCAAATAAAAGGGTAAAGACCAATTCAGAAAACAAAAATAAGTGTAGGAGGCTCAGACTGTTGAAACAACAATCTACTGAACTGGCTGGTCAACCGGGAGACACTATGATCGATCGACTGCTTGTTAAGTGGGGAGTTTGGTCGACTGACTAGGTTCAGTCGACCGCCTTGTCGCAGAGCTGATGCATGAACTAGCTCTGCTCTGTTTCAAGCATCCGAGTTTAGTTCAAACTCTAACCAACTCCAATATGTTTTTATGTATTTCAGACATGTAGTATGAAACGCCCCTTTTTGGACGTCATAGATGTCGTTACATTCTTACATTCATACTTACTTGGACTTTAAACTTATATATGAATACAAAACTTAAATGATACTTTTAATTGAAAAGGTAATTAAACATACTTAACCAGGATCCATTCATACACTTTTTTTTTATAACTTAACATTGTTAATTCACATGCTAAACTCATTCCATGTCATAATCTGTTCAATTATACTTTAATTTAATCATGACCTTATTTAATAATATAAGTATACCAAGTTGTAAAACCAGGACTTATAAAAACATCACATCAAATCTCATTAATCATCACATTATTTAAAGTTTACTTACTCCCACAGTTTGGCAGGCCGAACTTGGGACTTTGGCAAGCCGAACATGATCGGCAGGCTGGAGTGCCCTCAACCGGCAGGCAGGCAGAGGCTTTGCAAAACTGGCTTAAAAACTCCTCATTGTCCGGTAGGCCAAAAACGTGATCGACAGGCCAAACTTTTAGACATCGGCAGGCCGACCAAGATGTTCGGCAAGCCGATCGAGCCAAAAATCCTTGGAAAAACTTAATTTTTTTTTAAAACAAACCATCCTTTCATAAAAATGCGGAAGTTCATAATACTTAAAATAATAAAATAAAATATAAAACATAGTTCATGAATCTTTTAAATATTTATCATAAAAAAAGTGTTCAAAATATGAAACTTGATAAAAACGTTCTTCTTGGCGTGCTTCCAGTTACAATTCATCGTGCTTAGTGCTCACACGCCTTCCCATGTCCTCCGCCTAATCCATGACTTTCTTACCCTTATCTGCAACATGACATAAAATATGATTAAGCTAATACTTAGTAAGTACATATAATTCTCACAATTTAAATCATTACATAAACATCATCATCATCATTGTCATCATATCATAACAGTGCCTTAAGCACAATTTCATAGAAACATATCTTTCATTGCATTGACCATTTAAAAACATATTCCGTTTTATCTTAAGGGCCCAAGTGTTGCACCATGAACATCATTGTAGGCGCGCCGTCATGAGAGGAGAAGGATAGCTAATCCCAAACCAAACATGACATCATAACATTTCATTTCATAACATTGGTGTGCAACACTTATTAGGTGATACATATATATATATATATATATATATAATTTTCATGTTATAAAACATTTCATCATCATACATGCATAACTTTAAATCATGAAAATCTTTCATAAGAAATCCTTTAAGGAAAATAACCATAAAATCATCGTGAATACCATTGTGAACATATCATCAAACCTTGAAAAAGGTGTCATGTTGCAGTGAGAATGTACTTACCTTAAAGCTAATGTTTACTTAACCTTAACGTGATTTGGTGACGACGTCGCGGTCTCGAAGTGCTCGTTCCTTTGTGTGTTCATGCTATTATTCCATTTAAAATACAATAAAATCAATACTTATCATCATAGCGTAAATCATCCATTCATATATCATCCATTCATATAACATCCATTCATATAACATTTATGTATACATTCATCACATATTACAAACGTAATTCATAGCCATAGTAAAAGTTGTCATCACATAAACATGTTATCATGATTTTTCCTTAAATCATAAAAATTACCTTAAGCATGTAAAAACAAACCATACATTTTTAAACATGAATATCTTAAAAAAAAAACATTTTCGAACAATTAAAATACATATATTTTAATTTAAAAAAAATTCATACAAACATCTTATTATTATGCATAAAAATTATTTCATTATCATAAAATACATTCATCATACATTATACATGCACATTCTTGACAACCTTCATGAAAAACATCATTCATTTACCTCTTGAATTACATTTTCATGCATCAAAGTTAAACAATAATATTTTATTACGAGGGGTTAGAAGATAGAAAATTCATATTTTTCATAAAAACACCGAAATGATATGAAACTTGAAAAAACATCACATAATACATACATGAATATCATAATAAAAACTCAGGGCAAAAATACAATACCTATAGAAAGATATCGCAAACGATTGGAGGAGAAGAATTCTTTTCAAAATTACCAAAAAAGTACTTACCTTGAAAATTTCTTCTTAAAATCCTTGAATTCAACCAACAAAATATGACCTTTTTCTTTCAATTTCTTGCAGAGAATTTTCAAGAGAGAAGAAATGGAATGCGTGGAGAAGAGAAGAGGAAGAGAGGAAATGAGAAAATGTCTCAGAACTGAGAGAGAGAAGAGTGAGAAGTTGAGAGAGAAAAATGGAAAAGAACGTTAAAAATTTTAACGTAACAAGCATAACCGATGGACATTCAATACTCTCCATTAAGTCAGAATTTGCTAACTCGTTGATGACTCATTGGCACGAAGGAAGGAGAGAAAAGAGGGAAGTCAAACAATCACTCATCACTTTCCATGTTTTGCCCTCTTAAAATAGGAAACCATTTAAAATCAGACAAATCAATGCGAAGTCAACCTTTTAATTTCCTTAACTGACAAAATTATTCCATTATTGTGCCAATTAATCACAATAAATCACCCAATTAACGTAATTAACTCAGCCATAAATTTGGAGAGATTTCTGCTGACTACTCGTCAGTCGTGAGTGGGCACACGTCATTCAATCTTCCTCTTTGCAACATACCTCATTCTAACCAAAAAGAGAAAACAAAAATAATTATTCTTAATGTTATACAATAATTCTATAGGAGTTTTAAAGTTTCTCTCTGTAGAAAACTCTCTTTAAATTTCTCTAGTGGTCTCTCTAACAATTGGAATATATATCCTATTTATAGTGACAAGTAGGGCATCAATTCTACTCAAAAAGATTTTCAAATTTGTCCCTGGGCCAAAAACTAGTGTCAAAACACATCAATGGGTCTATATTCTTGACTTATATTATACCTTATCCATTGATCCATTACAGGATTAAGGTATAACACACATGATTGTCTAAAGTGAATAAATTTATTAAAATAGAATTATTAAAGAAACTAGTTCATCTTTAGTCTTAATCTAATATATTGTTACCAATGATAATATACCAATGTCTTTACTCGTGGAGTTCTAACTTCGATAACCAATACAAGTGATCTTCCATTAAGAATGTAGAGAACATAACAATCTTATCATGAGTAAAGCGCTTAACTTTATTCCCTTAATCATGGACCTTTATATTTAGGTTATTGCTTTAAGATTCATGTCTTTTGCATAATCTTTCCATTATATGCATGGTCTTAAAGGTTTAGAATGAAAGTTTAATACCTTAGTTTGCTTATCACAAATTCATTATAAATGAATATAAAGAGGACAACATTGATATATGACATAAATAATAAATTGTTTATTGATCAAATGTCTTAAAAATAGTAACATTGTTTAGTCCTTAGGGCACTAATTCTAACAATCTTCCACTTGTTTTAAATGAGTAAATGTGACATTTTACACATCCCCATAGTCTCGACATGCTTCTCAAAGGTCTTTAACACAATAGTTTTTTCATGAAGAAATCAACTAGGGCTGTACAAAAACCACCCCGCACCCACCAACTACCCACACCCGCGCCCGCCCATATCGAAAAAAGCAGATTTATGTTAGCAACCTACTGATGGGCGGGTTGATTTCGGTGGGCAGGTTTGGTTTTAAGGTTTCGAGGGCGGGTTCAACTCGCACCCGCCCGCCTATATATTTTTTTTAAAAAAACTTATCATTTATTTGATTTTGTTCTTATTTTAGAGATAATTGAACAATCCAACACTCCAAGCACTAGCTCGGCTGCCTCTTGACATATTGAAAACTAGAAATTCTCCTTTTATTTTGTGAAGTAATCAAAATTCAAATCAAATAAGTTAGTAGAGAAAGCCCTAAAAGAAAAAGAACACTTGACTTTGTTCATCATTTTATTTGTAGCATTCTCTTATTTTCGAATCCAGTGAATAGGTTTTAATCTTTATGGACTCTTGACTTTATTCATCACTTCATCTGTAGTTGATGTTTTTTGTTGCAGTGAATGATTATGTTTCTTAATTTGTACTTTTGAATATGGTCACTGTCTTTAAGCATCAAACTTGTTGGGAATGCTTTATGTATTATCATCTTATATTTTCTACAAATTTTCTTCACTTTCTAAAAAAAATGTCCAAAAAATTACATTGGGCAATAGCATAGGTCTAAACCGCCTCAACCCGCCCGCAACCACCCAAAACCAAACCGAAACCACCCGTCATGTGGTGGACGATTTGCGGGTTGGTTAATCACCAACCCGCCATCCAAAAAAACCACACCGTACTCGCCCAAAAACCATCAAACCGCCCGCTGTTCACCCCTAAAATCAACTATATTGTCCTCGGATGTGATCTTGCATATTGCTGTATGTCTACTGTCTATGAACCCCCTTATCACATAATACTTCCACTCTATATGTTAACTCATCTTGTGATATCTTGATTCTTAGTATTAGTTATAACTGCACTTTATCGTACTACAATGTAATTGGCTTGTCCAGACCAGAAATTATTTTAAGAACCCCAAGGAACTTGTGGAGCCACACTGCTTCTTTTGAAGCATCGGTAGTAACCACATTCTTGGCCTCCATTGTTGAATCCACTATGCAAGCTTACTTGATACTCTTGTAAACAAAAGTGCCTCTGTCAAGAGCAAATATAGACCTAGAATTTAATTTCCTCGAATCCAAGTAGGTTTGAAAATCTGAATCAATATATCCAAGAGGTGTTAGATCCTTATTCTTATACACCGACATATAATTTCTAGTCCTTCTAAGGTACTTAAAAATATACTTAACTGCCACTCAGTGGTTTGGTCTAGGATTCGACTAATTTTGACTTACTATAAGCATATGTCAGGTTGTGTGCAAAGCATTGTATACATGAGACTATCTATAGCCAAAACATAAGGCACATCGTTCATGTATTCTCTTTTCTTATTTGTTTATGGATAACCTTCTTAGAATTTAGCATATTAAACTTCTTGAAAATTTTGTCTATAGATGAAGCTTGGGATAGAGCTATCATTTTGTTTTTCCTATCTCGAAAGATTTGGATACCTAAAACATAATTAGTCTCACACAAGTCTTTCATGTCAAACAACTTAGTCAGCCAAACTTTGACTGATGACAAGGCCCCTATGAAATTGCTAATAAACAAAATTTTATTAACATAGGCCCGTAAAAAAACCACCTTTTCATTCTTGATGTGTTTAAAGATACAAGGTTCATCCATATTTTGTTTAAATCTATAAGTCTTAACTACTTGGCCAAACCTTATGTTCCAAGAATGGGAAGTTTGCCTAAGTCCATAAATAGACTTTAGCAACTTACAAATTTTATTCTCTTGACCCTTAGTTTTAAACTCGTCTGGTTGCACCATATACATGGTTTATCAAGAAGGCTATTTAAGAAATTTGTCTTGACATCCATTTGCCATATCTCATAGTCAAGGGTGGCAACAATGGACAAGAGAATGTGAATGGACTTAAGTATAGATATAGGCGAAAAGATGTCCTTGTAATTGATTAATCCTTTTTCTGTGTATCCCTTAGCTATCAATCCAACCTTATAGGTTTTGACTTTCCCATCTGCTCTTCTTTTTCTCTTATGGACCCATTTACACCCTATAAGTTTTACCCCGTTGAGAAGGTCTACATGCTCGTAGCCATAGATTTAACCTAGTGTTCATGGCTTTAATCCAATTTTTTGCATCAACATACTTGTTAGCCTTTTTATATGTGTAAATATCCTTGTCATGTTCAATCCGTTCAACCAAATAGGCTTCACCATTAAACGTATACCTTTAAATTGAAGCTCTACCCTTTCACTATACTGAAGCTTCATAGGTTGTTGTTTAGTTGGTTTTTCCACTTTGATTGGATTGGTTTCAACTAGAACTGCCAAAACGATAATATTGCTTGCTATGTTCTCGAGTACCACTCTACTACGAGGCTTGAAGTTGTTTGTGTAACTTCCTTAAGGAATGTCACATTCGTTGAAACCACGACTTTATTTTCTTTTAAGTTATAGAAATAACCACCTTTTACCCCTTTATGATATCACATAAATACACAAACTTTTGAACATGTATCTAAGTTATTTGCTTCCTTATCTAGGATCTGTGCAAGACATCCCCATATATGAATATGGTTTGAGGATATTGTCTACCATTTTTAAACTCGTGAGGAGTTTTAGGAACTGATTTTGAAGGCATATTGTTTAAAAGATAACATATGGTTTTATAGGGCATAAACCCCAAAAGGATAATGGCAATGTAGAGTAACTCACCATAGATCTAAACATATCCAGCAAAGTCCTATTTCTTCTCTTAGCTACATCGTTCTGCTGTGAAGTTCCAGCTATAGTCAAATGGGATAGAATCTTATTCTCTATCAATTGTCCTAAGAACTTATTGGAGAGGTATTTTCTGCCTCAATTAGAACGAAGTGCTTTTATAGATAAACCTAATTGCTTCTCCACTTCTGTTCGAAACTCCATGAATTCGTCAAAGGTTTTGCTCTTGTGTTGCATAAGGTAAATGTACCCTTATCTTGAGTAATCATCAATAAAGGTGACATAATACTCATACCTTCTTCATGCCTTGATGTTCATGAGACCACAAACGTCATTATACACTAGTTTTAGAACCCCTTTACCTTGATTGTGCTTAGCCCAAAATGCTTTCTTTGTCATTTTTTCCTTCAAACAAGATTCACATTGTGGTATAGATTCCACCTTTAAATCATTTAGAGGTCGACCTTTAAACTATCTTTGAATTCTATTCAAGCCAATATGACCTAGTCATAAGTGCTAATGGTATATCTTATTAGAGTACAAAATTTTAAGCATTTTAGAGTTCTCATTAACTTCAGTGTTTAGCAGTAAGTCCATCTTAGGTTTTATAAAATACACGTTGTTTTGCATCGATCCACTATAGATAAAAGACATTTTTACAAATCACATTTATTGTTAAAGGAAATTGAATAAGAATACCTAAATAAATAAATAAAAAAACTAGAGAGATTAAATTTCTTTTAAGTTTAGGAATTTAAAAACAGAGCATGGTACGATTGAATAAAAGTCAACCACTTTACTCTTCAACAAAATTGCCTGACTGAAAGGAAGAATAGGATTTTCATGGATATGATGTAACTCTATGTTTTTAAATGCTAGATTACCAAATAATTTATTGGGAGGGGGGAGCATTACTTACTACATGTCATATTCATAATATGATTACTTTTGTGAAAACATGTGTTTCTCTATATGAAATATAAAAAGGAAGAAAACCAAACTTGATGGATTTAAGGCTATAGAATTATTTAGCCTTTTATAGAGTCTATGACCCTAAATCATCAAAGTTAGGTGCTAAAGAAATTAAATGTGTCTTTGTACGCTATGCTAAAAATTCCAAGATATGTAGATTGTTGAACCTAAATTCTATTATAATTGTGTAATCAACAGATGTTGAATCCACTAAAAATGAAGTTAATATTGATTCTACAATTAAATTGGAATCTAGTGTTGATCAACTGTGCGGGTCTAGAAAAATGAGTCCAACATAATCTCAAATATAAGATTGTTTAAGTAATAAAGTCACGATGAGTCCAAGGTCGTGTCCCAATAGAAAAGATCAATTTAAGTCCAACAATATTAAGTTATTATCTATCCAATGTTTAAGTTGGCTATTTACCTTCTTAAAAGAATTAAAGTTAATTATTTACAACTTATTTACAATTTGTACAAGTTTTGCAGGTTTTTATGATTTTTGTGAGTACCAAATTTACATAGAAATTAACAAATTTTAAATAGAAATTTAAACAAACTTTGAAATTTCAACGAGAAGAAAAAAAAACAATATTTATGAAAATGCTAGGACTTAGGGATCCACTCTGATTTTCAACTTAAGTTCATTTTAATTTTTCTTAAACATTTTGCTAAAAAGGTTTAAGAATGTACAATGCCATCTTCTGTCTACGACTAATCAAACTTTTCCTAAGTATTAACTGTATCAGTCCATGTCTATAATATAGCAAAAACTTGGTTTTAACAAATTAATATAAACTTAGAATTAATTAGGAAATTTATATTGAAAATAGGTCCTAAACATTTATCGTATCATTCTTCGTCGATGACTAATCAAGTATTATCAAGTATTACCTGTGTCAGTCTCTATCTACGATAAATCTAACTCTTTAATTTTACAAGAAATAACCTAAACTAACTCTAGATGCATAGGTTTTATAAGGAGATGATTTTGATATTATAACTGCTTAGAAAACTAGAAAAACTAAAACTAATCAAATTAAAACTGCCAAGGCTTCAGGCTTCACCTAAGCAAAAAGAAAACTTAAAAAGCTATTCTAACACAAAACATTACATATATTACACAAAAATATAACAAACTTTGGTCACCAGAGTTTAATTTCAAGATTTGGTTTAAAAGCCTAATCTGCAACTAAGGTTCTCGGACGAGCTAAAACTGAGGCTAACTCCTCTTATTTATACACGTCTGGGTTGCATGCATTTGCATGCATAATGCATAAACGTCAATAAAACTACAAGAAAATAATTGTGCAATCACGGGTGGAATGCAATTTGCATTTTTAATCATTTGTTAATAATCTTTTTCTTCTCTTTTCTCCTCTGGATCAGCTATGCTGAGTATACAAATTTTAGTTTGTCATTCGATATGACACAGACTAAGGAGGCAAGGAAACACTGTAACTGTAGCTATGGGATGTGATGAAAAGGCTTCAAGTCAACCACTTGGATGAAGTCGTCATGTTAGAGTTGACCATAGCTTAGGATTTTGTTTACTGGCCGTAAGATTGACTCTTGGACGGACAAGATGATGGGCTCAAAGACGTGGAACAGAGACCTGCATGAGATCTGGTTTTGGTCAGCATAATTGGCCTACATGTGGGGCCCGGTTGCCAGCACACGAATGATGGCTCAACACATGGTAGAAGTGGACGGTTGGATCTCATTAGTTGGCAAATCGACAGACAAGTTAAAGGTGTTGATGATGGAGCTAACAGGGCTGAAGCTATTGACTAGGCTCTGATGTAGATGTTGACTCGCAAATGGAATGGAGCCACGTAGATACTGATGCTGAGGTGGATTGGAATGAGCCGAAAACTTCACTTTTACTGAAAATTATGATTTGACCCCAGTTTCCAAATATCCTTGTAAAAAAAAAAACCCAAATAAACTAATTATTTTACAAAATAAAAATTACTAAAATTAAGTAAATATTTTTACATAATTATTTAACACAAAATTAAATTGAAAGACGAAAACACACATAAGAATAAAAACACACATATTAAATTAGCTGTTTTAATTTATTCCACACTAGTTAATTATTTAACACACATAAAAATGACTAAAAATATACTTAAACATAAAAACACACTAAAAATACATATTTAAATACATTTTCATACTAAGACATAAAATTACTATTATATACACAAATACTTTAATTAAAGGATTTTATGACAAATAAAAATGTAAAACAAATTATGTTAGCCTTAAGAAATGCGCTTTTTTACGTATTCATCATTAGCCATATGACTTTACTCCTGGCACCTCCACTAATAACTAAAGAAAAGAGTATCAAACTGAGGAGAAGTCAACATGAAAGGAAAAAAAAGTGTTTAACACTTGAATTTATTTCATCTTAAGTTTTAACCTTTTTGGTTGAAGAAGATATAAATAGTGTACATAATAAATGACCATTACTGCTAAATATAAAGGAAGATCAAAAGACTTTTAGTAAAGCCACACATCTAAAGATGTCTTCTTTTGGAGGGAGGTTGTAAATGATGAAATGATTCTATAATGTCTAATCAAACTTGGGTTTTGGTTGATCTCCTTCCGAGATTGAAACTACTAAGCAACAAGTGGGTATTTAGAAGAAAGTACAACACCAATAGGTCTCTATAAACTTTTAAGGCTATATTGGTAGCCAAAGGCCTTAAACAAAAGCATGATATAGACTACTCTGATTCATATGCTGTGATAGCTAGATTAACATCTATTAGGGTGTTATTTTGCAATTGCTTTGATATATACTTTGCATGTGCACCAAATGGATGTAAAGACAACTTTTCTAAATGTTGATCTTGAAATCTATATGGAATAACTTGAAGGTTTTATATGTGGAAAAAGTTCATAAGTTAATCGAGTCGCTTTATAGATTAAAGTAACACCAAAATAGCGGTGTGAAAAATTTTATTTTGTTATTTTGTCTTTTGGTTTTAAACATAATATTGCAGATAAATGCATATTTTAGATTTACAAATGATTTTGGTATGATTATAAATTTGTTGATGAAGACTTTATTATCTTTGAAACAAACATGTAAGGGATAAAATGATACTAAAAAGTATTTATGTAACGCCCCTATATGGGGGTTAACAATAAAAATAAATATTATAAAATAAATTTAAATGAAGCAATTTTTTTTTATACATTAAAAATTAATTTAATTACCTCAATACCCGTTAGGAGAATAACGGGTGTCACAATTTACTTCACAATTTAAGATGAAACATCTTGGTGAGGTAGATACTATCTTAGGTCTAAAAGTGAAGAAGCATAATGGGGGGTTGCTCATTGTGTCAATCTCATTATAAAGAAGCAAATACCCCATTTTATTCTAGTAATAAATTACTAGAAAATTCTGGCTGAGAGGCAGCACGGCTAGAGTATGCTAGTGTGATTGGTAGCTTGATGTATGCTATGCATTGTATAAGGCTAGACATTGCTTTTGTGGTATGCAAAATGTTGAGGTTTACTAGTAACTTGAGTGTGAAACATTTGAATATAATTGGTAGAATACTTGGTTATGTTAAAAGAACCATTAATAGGGTTCGTTTTACAATGTTTTTCCTACGATACTAAAAGGGTATTCAGATGCTAGTTAGATAACAAATGCAAGTGATAATAAATCTATACTATGTTAGATTTTCACAATTATAGGAGGAGCAGTGTCTTGGGCTTCCAAGAAACTATTGGAAAACGAGTATGCTGAAAATTTTAAAAAATTTAATAAAAGCTTTTGCATAAAATGAGTTAGACATACTATGTATCATAAATTAAACAAAGATCTTTGTACCTCTAGTAGATCGAAAACCACACTTCTAGTTGAACAAATTTTGTAGAACTGCTATGAGAGATTCACATCTAGTAGAGCCTTAATTAACTGGTCTTCTCTCTATTCTCTTTTCCATGTTCAGAATACGAGTGAGTATACATCGTTCAGCCTCCCTCTTACTAATTTCTCCTACCAACCTTAAGAGAAAACCAAGAGATATTGTTCTTAATGTTAAACAATAGCCATATGAGAGTTTTAGAGTTCTCTTACTTAGAAAAATCTCTCTAAATTTCTAAAGTTATCTGATTAACAATATGAATACATTTCCTATTTAAAGTGGCAGGTAAGGCACTTATTCTTATTAGTTTAAGCTTCAAAATTGGATTTAGGACTAAATCCTAGAGCAAAAATGTATACGTGTTTTGCTAACCTGGCAGGTGCAGTCGATCGACCCTAGTGTATGTCGGTCAACTAACTATACTGAACTGACCTAGAGTTGGCTCTTATGCCGTTCCAGTCAACCCACATAATCCACTGACTCATCGGTTTTTGACCTTATTGGATAATTCCTATTTTATTTGACTTAGGAATCTCTCATAGAGCCTCAGTTTTAATTCAAACGACTCAATGTAGTAGTTATCTAATTAAAATACTCATATATAGATATACCCATATCAAATAAAATATATACAAATAATTCAACTTGTATATCTTGAATTAATTCACAAAATTAATTCAAATAATAGACTAACATAATTATTAAAATCCAATCTATTGAATATCTTAGAATTAACATAAGTTACCAATTTGTAGGAAAAACACACCATATTGTTTCAGAAAAATATGTGAGCTAGCAAAGGAAACCCGATGGACATAGATCAAGCTTCTATAATTGTTAAATGATATGTCCCTAATACACTCATTTTACAGTTTTCAACTCTAAAGCTATTGCACAAAAAGATTAGAGCGACACTCTCGAAATATAAATAAATTACGAAACTTTAATAAGTTTTTAGTCCATGATATATCATAAAGTGTAACATTCCCATAGGATATCCATAATAGGCTTAAGCATAAATTCTATTTTACCTTCTCGATTATATTTATCTTATGTTCCATAATCTCATCATTGGAATACTTACTATTCATAATAAATACAAATAGTATACTATTCAGTTATACAAATGTATCCAAATGGTTTAACGTTCCAGTTTTTCAATCACAGGATAATGCCTATAAGAAAATATCATTAACTCTACAAAAGAGCTATAGATTCCATGCCTATGAATAAGGAATCTATGTCATCCATGAGTTATATCTCTAATATACCGTATGTATATCTTTATTTAATTTACGGATGTCATCCTTTGGTATATCAAAAGACACAAGTCAAGAATATGTTCTCATTAATCTATTTCAGGATTCATAGGTAATACATATGATTATCTAAAGTAAATTGATTTATTCAAACAAAATTATTAATTAAATTATATTATCTTTAGTCTCGATCCAATATATTGTCACCAATGACAATATACTAATGTCTCTATTTGTAGAGTCTCATTCCAATGACCAAGATAAGCCATCTATTATTAAGGATGCAAATAACATATCAATCTTAATATGAATAAATCATTTAACTTTATTTCTTCGCTTGCAGACCTTGTATGTGTAGACCGTCACCTCAAGCTTCATGTCTTTCGCATGTTATGTCCATCATATACACAATCTTAAAGATTTATAATGATAATATTAAACTTTTTTTTGCTTATCATATATTCAACATAAATGAATATAAAGAGGACACATTTGACATATAACATAAATAATAAATTCTTTAATGATCAAATATGTTAAAATAGACACTTTTAATACTTAGGGCACTCAGATTTTGAAATTATCTGAGGTTGTAGCTTCAATAAAGACTTTGGAAGCTCTCTATGATTAATTGCATTGTTATTGTTAAGAATGATCCTGTAACTAGTTTTATTATTATTGTTTTGGCTTTATTTATTTTCTTGTATTTTTGTTAATTTAGTAAGTTAATATTTGTAACCCGTTATATTGTGTTTGGTTTTATTGTGTCTTTGGATTTAGCGGCATTGACTAATTAATTAGAACCAATCATTTGCAGGAATAACCCTTGCTTGCCATTGTACCTAATAACAATAATATTCTTAGCAAGGTTTAATTTAGCACTCTCTTTGGAAACTATAAAGTTTCAACTCCTTTGTCGAGAATTACCACCGAAGCTTATAACAAAGTTTATAACAAAAAGTCTAAGCATATTAGCTTAAGATATAAGTATGTTGAAACAACTAATTAATAAAAGATGATGTTATTAATGTTGTTCATGTTAGGACAAATAAGAACCTAGCAAATCCTTTGACAAAAGTTATCCAAAGAGACTTAGTCAAGGAAACATCTAGTGGAATGGGACTGAAACCTTTCAATGGAAGAGTCACCAATGATGGTAACCCAACTATGTAATAGATGTATTGCTATTCTATAGTTTAATAGGCGAGAACAAGTCAATGTCATGTGATATGTTTGGTACCAAAATTTATTTGTCCCTTCTAAGATGTTTAGTGCAAGTAGCTACATGTTGAGATTGAGTGTATATTCTTAAGTTCAAGTCTCACTACTATAAACATGGCTTTCTAGGAAAACTTTCATGACGGTTAAGAAATCATCATATGAGCCCCCGTCATGGTACAAGAGATAACTTACATGATGGTTTTTTAAAATCAGTGGAATGTTGGTTTCGTAAGGATCAGAGGTGTTATATATAAATCTTACATGACGGTTTTCAAAAAAAATGTTGTGTAAAATGAAGCTTACACAACGGTTTTTACAAAAAACTGTCATGTAAAGTTAGTGTAAAATAGTTATATGATGGTTTTTTATGAAAATCATCGTATAAGCTTTGGTCAAAAAAATATAGCTAAGATATAAGTTTCTGTCTCAACAGCTCCAACAAGCCTAAATTCTCAATATTTCGATTCCTTATTTCTTAATCTTTATTTGCAATTCACACAATTCATTGCTAAAAAAAGACATAGATCACAAAGTACAAAAAAATGAATATATCTAAAAAAAAGCATTCTTCCCATCAATCCTCTATGCTTTTCCTCCGGGCTCAGACTCGGCAAAAAGTTTAGGAGTAGGAGCAGTGGCGGCAGGGGGAAGTTCTTGATTCGAGGCGGCGAAGGAGGACTTAAGGGTTAAGAGGCTGGTTAGAGTAAGTACGGGTGTAAGGGATGGAGTTAGGGGGCCTCCTCAAACTCTCGTGGCCGTAATCGCTGAGAGTGGTGCTAATGTTCTTCAATGCAAAAAGAGAAAAAAAAATGCAGTGATGTGAAGTGAAGAAAGTATGAAAAACTGAGAGCAAAAATGAGTTTTTTGCTTTTTTCTTTTAGGGATAATAAGGTGCTTTAGAAAGAGAAAGAGGAGAGAGAGTTAGAGAAAGAGAGATGAGTTTATGCATAATGTCTAGATTTTGGTTTTGTAAAGCCCAAAGAGATAGAGAAATAAAGAGGAATAAGCTCCCATTTGAAATTTGAATTAAAAAGTTAAGCAAGAAAGTCTTGTTTAAAATTTAAATATGGATTACACGATAGTTTTTGTTAGAAACCCTCGTGTAACGTATGATGTTACATGATGGTTTTTAACAAGAACTATCGAGTAAGCCTAGTTTAAATTCAAATTTCCCGCTCTAACTTGTTATTTCAATTTCAAGTTAAGTGGGAAATTTCAAGTTTGAAAGTTAAACTAGGTATATGACGGTTTTTGTTAAAAACCATCATGTAAGCCTAGTTTAAATTTCAAATTTCAAATATCAAAATTTTTGTTCCAATTTCAAGTCAAGCGAGATATTTGTAATTTAAAATTTAAACTAGACATACACTAGGAATAGCAATATAGGTTGCAATATAATGACACGATATGAATATGAAATGAATTTTTGCATGATGACATGATATGAATACAACATGAATTTTTGCAAGTTAGTGTCATAAAAATTAACCTCGGGTCCGTTTAGTGTCAACTCAAAACTGACTCGTTCAAAAACAGGTCGAGTTTAGGTCAACCCGCCTAATTCTAAACTGACCCGTAACTAACATGCTTATATTTATTTAGATATTTTTTATTCTATTATTATATATCATATCAGATATAGACAATAGTGTAACCCTAAACATAAAAAACCCTATCTCTCATTTTGGAGGACAAATCAGTTCCGTTATCCTATCCTTACTATAATGGCTCATTACATTTTAAGCATTTCGGTATCAACAGTTGCATTAGAATCTGCAATAGTAACAGAATCAATAGTTGCTATAATGGTTTGTGATATGTTTTGGACTTATTAGATGTTTTTTAAATTTTAGGACTGGACTTTCTTATTGTTATGGTATGAAACTCATCTAATTTTATGTTTGTTTTTATGTTATATGTATGTGTGTATATATATATATATATTAGTGTAGGCAGGTCATAGGCGGGTTACGGATCGTAGTCAGGTTATAGGTCAAATACGGGTCACAAGTCATTTTTTTTACATTGCACATAAGGAACAGGTTAGCACAGGTCGTGTTCTTGTCAACCTATACTAAAACGGGTCATGTTGGGGTTGAGAATTCTCAACCTGTTCATCTCACGGGTTAGGTTAGTGTCGACCTAATTTTTGTAAAAATTGACACCAATTCGACACTAACCCTGACCTACCAACCCGAATTGCCACCCCTAGCTTACACGATAGTTTTTGATAAAAACTATCGTGTAAGCTATTGAAAAAACCCATATAATACATGACAGTTTTATCAAAAACTGCCATATAAGATATGATCTTATACGATGGTTTTCAACAAAAACCATCCTGTAAGGCTAGTTTAAATTTCAAATTTCCCGCTCTGACTTATTGTTTCAATTTCAAGTTGAGCATGAAATGTGAAGTTTGAAATTTAAAGCAGGCTTACACGACAGTTTTTAAAAAACCGTTGTATAATGAACGTCATGGATTCTACAATTTCTACTAGTGTCTTAAGTAGGTAGATATATGAATTAAAACTTCACCTAAGTGAACATAAAAAATGGTTTCCTTTTTAACAAGACCGTGGTTTAATCTTGTAAATGTTTGTGAATCCAAGATAGAGCATAAGGTTGGAATAGTGCTAAATGATTAGAATGTAATTTGAAATCTGGGATAGCTCATATGTGATATATTTCCAATGTTTCCTTAAGAGACAAGGTTTATAAATGCTTAGCACATCATTTACTAGTACACGAACGTTAGATGACGGTTTATATCACATATGAGCTATACCAAATTTCAAATTACGTGCTGCATTTCTTATGACAATGGTTTACTAGAAACCGTCATCTAATACCATCATCTAATAAATTAATTGTAGTAGCGATTATCTTGTGAATACTTTGAAGCTTGTGTATATGAGTTTATCATTTTTGAATCTAGAGATATATGATAATCTAGTGGAGGATTGTTAGAAAAATTGTAATGTATCTCTCAAATTATTTGAAGCCAAACACACACATGAAAAGAAGAAAAAATGTGTAATTTTTAGGAATTTGAAATTAGAAAAATGTTTTAGAGGCAGAACATTCGTGTGGCCACATCAATTAGGGTGTGTTGAAGCACCGAGTGACAGAGAACTAATGCTACAATGCCAGCCTGCTGATTCTCAATGCTATTGCTCCGAGTTAGTGGCGCTATAGCTCCAACCGAAAATGCTAAAACGCTGTGTGTTTTGAGTTGTTTTGAACCACAAAGTTGATTGGTTCTAGGCTTTCATACAGAACTAAATACCTATTATCAATAGACATATAGGTTGTATTATACGTGTTGATTCACAACAAGATACTTTTACATGAAAGGTTGCAAGTATTGCAATAATTGTATCATGTCATGAAATGATACTTTGGAAAATTTGCAGATTTCATATCTTGTTCTAGAACTCGATATTATTGCTAGATATTATGTTTAGGGTTTGTTGTATCTTGAGAGTAATTTGTTGTCAAACTCTTTAACAAACTTAGTGGTAGGGGCAAACAAAACCTTTAAGCAAAGTGTTCTTATATACATTGGAAACCCGTTCTTATTTTCTAAATTTTCTTAGTCTTCATTTCTTGTTCTACCAAAAAAAAAAAAATTTCAACAGTGTGTGTCTTGCCTTGCTTCTTCTTCTTCTTCTTTTTTTTTTTTTTTTTTTTTGCGAGGATTTATAAAGCAGCAAATATTCTGTGCTAGAAAAAGGTAGTATATTTTCATTCAACAAAAATAAACAAGGCTAAATTTAACAAGTTCTCTTGGAACTTAGATTGGCTTTTTGTTTTCCCTCATATTTGGAATAAGAATTTCCAATAACTGTCATTCACTTCTATTGAATTTCAAACTGTGAGTAAACTTTTTCGTTTCGTCATTTAAATGGACAAAAAAGTTGATGTGGCACTAATTCTGCAAGAGCAAACTTCGAAAATCCACCAAACTTTGGTCACTTTTTCACCTTCTCTCGAATTTTTAAGAGGTTAACAAATTTGCCTTTTTTGTTACTTAAAACTGTTTCTTATACAATGTTAAATTGATATGCTAATAACAAATCTAGCAATTGAGTGTAAAAAAAACTCTCCAATACAATGTTACTTTTTAATGCTAAATTTGTTATATGCTAAAATAACATATTAGAAATACTATTTTTACATTTTTTCGTGACAAATAAAATATTGACATTAGTATTTACATTGGGGATGGTCTAAGGAGAGTTGTGTGCACCTAATTTTAAAGATGAAACCTAATTTAATTTAAAATCTCTCACTTTTGAAGTAAAATGAATTAAAAATAAGAACTCCTGATGTTAATTTAAACAATAATTTATTCTAAAAAGAGAAATTCAAACATTGGCGTTCTTTTGGGATATTACGTACTTTTGTTAATTAGTTTTAGTTTTATTCATTATTTTGCTTAGCAATTAGATCTTTTAGTTTAGATTAGGTTTTAACATCTTAATTTAGTTTCACAAACTTTTTGCCAATATGGGCAAAAATCAATAGGGGTCAATTTGCCAACGTTTTCAAGTTCAAGTGACATAGCAAAAAAGTTACGAGTCTTTTCAAATTTTCAATGACAAATTTTCCGTTCTCATCAGAGTGGCAGTAAGAACAAATGTACTAACATTGTGAAGTTCGAAGGAAGCGAATGAGAATTTTTCAAATACGAGGGGCTAAGTGAAAAATTGACTTAAATTCATGAGGATTTATAAAAGTGTATACACACATGCAAGTCAATATTCTATATTGACAATTCAAATCTGAAAGTTGATTTATCAGAATGGAACGGGGAGCTATTGAAGTAAAGGACTTTTTGGACCACAAGTGTGTGCTGTGATGTTTTTAACTTTTACTCTTCAATGGATTATTTTTTAGCCATATGGCACATTGATTACTAATATTTTGCTCTCCAACTAATAAAATTTGAGAACTTAATTAAAAGAACGAAATAATTATAATAGTGACCATTAATGAATTATTGGTAATCTAGTAAAATTTGAGAACTATTAATTATAAGAATAAAATAATTAAAATACTAACCATTAAATTTGGAGCCTGCTAAATTTTGTAGGAGCTTGATTTCAGGTAGGTTCTCCAACTTTCATATCTACTAGATGGCGAATGCATGACTGAGGTTATCTCATAATTTTTTTTTTTCTTTTGAGGTTATGAAAATTAATATTTTCTTAGTGTGTGCTTGTTTTTCAATAAAGATGTCGATATTGTCCCATTATGCTTTCATCCTTTTTGTCGGTTTTCTGTTATAATAATAGAGGTGGTCTCCCCACTTTATAAGTTTAGTTGTAGTTTGTTGTGTCTAGTCAACGTTTTTTTTTCGATAGTCTTTTGTTTATACAAAGTGGTTGGTAGCATTAGTGCTACAAGTTACGTGCTCTCAATCAATCGGAGGACTCCATTGATTGTATGGAGATTGTCAAAATGAGCCTTTTGTGCACACTATTATCGGTCTACTGAGGAATTCTCTTGTTGTTAGGTCTCGGTGTATGTTGTTTTCCTTGAGTTTCATCAGATCTTACCAATAGAACCGATCGGAGTTGAGGATATTATCATGTGTACTATAGTCATTTGTATTGGTGCATTTCACATAGTGAATATAATTCCTGTTCAAAAAAAAAAAAACACAATTTTCTTTCCTTTAAGAAAATCATCTTCTTGCTCTGAACATTCCCTTCCTCAACTATTCAACATACTCTAATATTCTAAAAAAAAAAAAAAGAAAAAGGAAGAAAGGTACGGAGGATCGCACTTTGGCAGATCCGATTCTTGCCATTACAACGTTAATCTCGTTAGGGATTATACATTGAGAAGAAGTCAGGGAGAGAAAAAGAGAAAATTAAAACCCTAAGGTCAGAATTTTTTTCTCTTATTTTTTTTTTTTTTTTTTTGTGTAAACCATCTGGTATCTGGACCCACCACTAGAGGCATGAACCCACACAAAGGGTCTCTCAACTCTAGCAGGAGTAAACCCGACTAATCCGGATTCGAGCCGTGTCGGACCCATACGGGGAAGCTCTCCCAACACCTGCTTCTCCATTCATAAGACTCGAACCTTAGATCTTGCTTAAGGGAGAATGGGCTCCTTGCCACCCAATCCCACAGGTTGTTGGTTCTCTTATTCAATTAAAATGGCATTCTACGAATGTTTCTATAAAAGTGGCATATTTACATATGAATTTCATAAAATTTATGTTTGTCTAACTCACCCAAAACTATCTTTTTTGTTAAGATGTGTATTGAAATGTAACTTAGTCAACAAAATATTTCTCATAACTAGTTTGGAAACTTAGTTCGAACTATAGAGTTTTAATTTAAACCGGTTTTGTTATATTATTTTTTCTCACAAAATTTAAATTGTTACAGTATTTTACGTTCAAACTATTGGTTCAAACTAGCTTCTCGAACATCCTCCTATATATAACTGATATTTAAATTACATTGCTTGAGCTACTCAAAGATACTCAAAGTTTGCTTTATTTTTGTATGGGTCCGAAAGTTGTAACAAGAAATAAAAAAAGAGATTCAGATAAAAAAAATGAAGTAAAAAAGGGACAACTTATAAGAATGCCCTCCCAAATGTCCCAACTTATTAAAAATGCCATGCAACAAAGTACTTATTAAAATTGTCTCTTTATTAAAAATTAGTGATTTATTAAAAGTTCAAGTTGCCCTTCTCACCCCTTCACGAGCGAATAGGGAGAGAAATAGGGTTTTGAATTTTTGAGATTGAATTATAATAGGTAAAATAGTAAACGTGTAATTAATATTTTAATAAATAAAATAAAAAAAGAACCATTTTGAAAAGTTAATAAAAGGAGGGTATTTTCAATAAAAAGATGTCTATGAGAGGCAATTTGATGTAGTCTAAAAAAAGAGATTACAAATTCAGTGGGCTGAAGCCCAGTCACCCGGCATCTCTTGGTCGTTGAATGCCCTTTAAAAAATGAGCCGGACTTGATGGGCTATAGCGTGGGCCACTTTTTGGGCTAAAAATAACGTTCACAGGTTACTACAGCAAAATAATAGATTCAAATGTCACACGGATGCATTTTGTTCGGTGAATCAAGAATCTGCAAACAGTCTAGTATTATTGCAGAATGGTTCAGAAAAATCTAGCTGGATCTTACATTGAGTTGTCAAAATCCTCGAAATTAATTCTTCTGCAACTTACTAACTACTGCAAAAATGGTTCAGCAAGTCCACCGGATCATGCTGTCAATTCTATCTTCCATTCAATAAGGTGTGTTGTTGTGGTAATTCTGCAGAAAATTACGGTGTAGCTCAAATTTCAACCAGAAAATATTACCGCAGTTGAAAAAATAAGAAATTATTTTTTCCAAAATATTTTGACGGTTCAAATCTTATTTCAATGTCTAATGGTTAAAATTAGATTGCATAATTCATTTTAAAATGTGGAATATAAATAACAGCTTGTTTGGTTCACGGTTAGAACATTACATCACTTTAGCAAAAGGGTTAGAAATTAGAATCTATTTTGTTGGTAAATAGCCACGTTAGTCTCTAACATTTCATGAAAATATGATTTTAATCCTCAGCCTTTTATTTTTTATTTATCAGCCCCAAACTTTTATTTTAGTTGTTAAGAGACTAATTTAACGGTTAAACCGTTAATTTTGAGGACTAGTTTATCGCCTTTTTGATAACTTTGGAGACCAATTTATCACCTTTGTAATAACTTTAAGGACCAATTTGTCACCTTTTTTGTCCAAAATTAACTGTTTGACAGTTAAATTGGTCTTTCGGTAATTAAAAATAAAAGTTAGGGACTAATAAATCAAAAATAAAGGGTTATAGACTAAATATTCACTTTTATGAAAATTTGAGACTACTGTAGCAATTTACTCCTTTTTATTTCAACCCTTGAAACTACCGTTCTAATGATAATATTTTCGAGTTGTTTTACTATTTTTATTGCCATTTTTAAGTAGGTATTTTCACTAATACTGTACGATTTCAAACAATTGAATATGGTTAAAATTAGATTAAACGACAAAAAGGTAAATACTTATCAATAAATTACTTTCATGGTATCTATTATAGAAATCTTTTTTTTTTTTCTTGTTTTTTTTGCTAAAATTATTTTGCAAGGGCTAGGATGTCAGGACCAGATAGGTGATGAATATTGACTACACTCCCCAAACAATAAAGAAGCATAATTTTATTAAAATGCTAAAGTCAAAGTCAAGCTTATCTGGTCTCATGGGGATGTGCTTTTTGTTGGGCAAAGGTTTTTACTTTTTTCTTTTACTTTTTAGTTCCTCAGAACGTGGGATGGGAAAGGACGAGGGTGAAGTAGCTAACTACCTGGTCGAATGTCAAACATTCATTGAACTCAATTACTCGCTATAGGAAACTGATGAGCTAATCAATTTTTATTGCACACCTAGCATCAAATTTGGGTTATCATTATCCAATTATTCTTGTACAAAATTTCAGCTAGCGTAACTACGTAATCATTGTACTTTAGTTCTGTCTGTATCCATCTAAATGACATCTCAAATAATGCTACACAACAATATTACAATTATAGGACTGAATATCATCCTCACATTAGCATCAGCAATCAATATGCAACCATGACGCCTGTTTTAAGACTAATTTAAAAACACTAATGCTATCATGCAATATTTCTGTCGTCTTAATTATATGAAGGTTTCGACAGTGGGTATCGAAAAAATAAACCTTTTGATAGGTATTTATCTTTTAGCTATTAGATTTACAGGAGAAAAAAGAAAATAATTTTGACCAGATTTAACAGTCGAAAACAGATGGCTCTTGGTCGAGATCTAATTTGTAAAAATATCCTCATTATATATATTGACAAATTAATAAGATAGTAATTCATGTACCTTTTTTTAAAAGTAATTTGTATGAACTTTTTACACTAATTAATGTGACAATTTTTTAATCACATAAAAGTAACCCTTTTGAAAAGAAGATGAAGTTATAATAGTAAGTGCCTCAAAATCTCAGAACATTTGTTGATGTAAAGAATCTGGCATAGAAATTGGAGTGCCAACCTGCACGTACAGATCTAGTGATCGTGCACGCAAGATCACTAGAAAAACAATCATAAGACCAAAGCGCACCCCGGCTACTCTCTCCCTTTGGCATACACCCTTGTGGGGTTGGTGGGTCCTGCACATTTATGGCACCCTCTTTCATGGCACCTTCTTCCTTCCCCCCTAGCCACTCATATCCCACAAATGACCTTTTTCCCTATCTTCTTCTTCGTCATCATCAGTTCTTTTCTTTCTCTCTCCTCAATGGCAGGTTTCACTCTTGAGAGGGACATTTGAGTGAAGCCAGCATTGGCCATCATTTTCACTCATAGCAGAGTTGTTAGTGGAATTTCTGCCTCATCTTTAGCAAAGTGAGTGCCTTGAAACATCAAACCAGAGTTTCAAGGCCTTCAAGGTCTTAAAGGGTGGTGGCATCCACCTCTTTTGTCCCCTCCCCACACATCAAACCAGAGTTTTTGGAATCTTTTAGAAAATGGGAATAGTAAAAATGCCTTGAAACATGGATTTTTTTTATCAACCTTCTGCTCTTCCAATTGGAGATAGCCATGACAAAAGAAAGAAATTGAATACCTTTGGGTCTCTGGTTTTCCTATCAAATTTCCTTGAAGTAGTATGCCGGAATAATTAGGGTGTTATTAATCACTTGGACGATTTGGGTGTTACCCTCGTAAATTTTTAATCCCTATTAAAAATATGATAGCTAACAAGGTTGCTCCAAATTTTATTATGTTGTTGTTCTTTGGTTAATGTGCGGGGAAGAGTGACATGTTGCGGTTATGCCCTAGGCGTGATTAAAAGGGTATATATTGAGCAATGTCTTTATTATCTATAGCAATTCGCTTAGAAAAGGAGACATATGGAAAGCCAGTTCAGTAACAATATAAATTTTATAAGAGAAAATATTACAACGAAGTTGGTCAGAATCAAAAATTTTTAATCCAAATCAAGTTCTCAAATTAGTTAAAAAATTTTCACCTGGGCTTCATAGTAGAGTGATGGACATTAATTTAATAGTCCACTCAAAAGCCTCCTCTGTAGAACCTGAACATTTTTTTTTGTAATAAGTGACTTTCACAAGACCGGAACAAGAACCAAAAACAAAGGAGGAGAGGAGAGCAACAAAACAAACTAATGTCTCCACTCAATTATATCAGGCAAAAATCCTAAGGGAAAAAAAAAATAATGTCACCAAAATGAGAATTAGCATTGTTAGACTAGGTACCATGAGGATTAAATGATGTTATAGTTTTTTGGAGACATTCAATCAATAAATAGTTTATTATGTATTTCTATATATTAAATGTTGTCCTCTTTATATTCATTTATGTTGAATATATAATAAGTAAACAAAAAGTCTGAGACTTTTAGTCTAAACCTTTAAGATCGTGCATATAATAAACAGATTATACAGAAGACATGAATCTTAAAGGTGATAGTCTAAATGATAAGGTCCACAATCGAATGAATAAAGTTGAACGCTTTATTTATGTTAAGATTGTTATGTTGTCTACATTCCTAACGAGAGATGACTTGTCTTAGTCATCGGGGCTCCGTGAATAGAAAGAATAATATATTGTCATAGATGACGATATGACGATATATTAGATCAGTATAAAAAGTTAAATTGATTTGATTAATAATTTTGTTTGTTTAAATCAATTCACTTTAGACAATCATATGTGTTGTATCTTAATCCTGAAATGAATTAATGGGCATGTATTCTTGACTTGTGTCTTTTTATGTACCAAAAGATGACATCCTAAATTAGATGATGGTAAGCATACGGTACTTGAAGACATAATTCTTGATTAACATACTCATTATTCATAGATATGGAATCCGTAGCTCTTTTGTAGAATTAATGATATTCTTTTTTAGGCATTATCTTATAATTAGAAAACTAGAATGCTCAACCATTTGGATACATAGGTGTAAGAGAATGGTATATTATTTATGGATAACAAGTATTCTAATAGTAAGATAATGGAATATAAGATAAAAATAACCAAGAAGATAAAATAAAATTTATCCTTAAGCCGATTATGACTATCCTATGGGGATGTTACATATTACGATATGTCATGGAATATAAACTTATTAGAGTTTCATAATTTTATATGGTTCAAGAATGTAGTTCTAAGCTTTTAGTGGAATAGCATTAGAGTTGATAATTATAAAATATATATCTGAGATATGTTATTTTATAATTTTAGGAGCTTGATCTATATATGTCCATCAGGTCCCCTTTGCTAGCTCATAATAATTCCTATAACGATACGACATATTTTTCTTATAGATTGGTAACTTATATTATTTATTAGATTGGTTATAATTCCACATATTGGATTTAATAATTCATGTTGGTTTATTGATTGAATTAATTTTATAAATTAATTCAAGATAAATATGTTGAATTATTTGGATATATTTTATTTGTATAGGTTTATCTATATATAATTGTTTTAATCAGATAACTTCTCTATTGGGTTATATGAATTAAAATTAAAGCTCTATAGAGGATACCCAAGTCAAATAAAATAAAATTTATCCATTAGTTTTGGGTTGAATTATCGGGATAAGTCTGAGGAGCTGAAAACGTGCCTAGGGGTTGGTGCCGCGACAGGGCCGGTCAATCAGACACTGTGTAAGCCAATCAACTAGACGTGCCACATGAACAATCTAAGTGCTTCATGCGTTTTTACTCTAAAGTTGATCCAAAGTCAAATTTTAAAGTCGAAGTTAGTAAGGATTAACACCCCAATCCAACCATTATATAAAGAGAACTATTTTTCATTGTTTCCTAGATCACTTGAGAAATTAGAAAGTATTCTACTGAGAGCAACTCTGAAGCTCCTAGAGAGCCATTCTTCAACATCTTGAAACTTAGCTTTTGGTTTTCTCAAGTGGTTAAAAGCAGAGGTTATTGGAGGAAAATCTATACAACGTGTGACCACTTGTATTCCAATTGTGGAAAGAGAATCGTAAGGAAGACCAGTTGGTTGAAGCTCTTTTGAGACTTTCTCTAGTTACAGTTTTTACATTTTTTAGTTTACTAAGAGTTATGTAAAATCTTTTATTAATTTATGTACTTAACATATCTAGCTTGTTTTAGAAAAAGACTTATTTAAAATTTTTAAATTTATGTTGCACTCATGTTTTTCAACAAGCATAACACCAATGGCAAATTTATTGACCAAGATTCCAATGAAGAATAGGGAGATCTAAGCTAATAGAAGACCAAATACACTCAAAATTTGCCTATCTTCCAATTCAACAGCTAGACTTTAGACAATCCGCAACTTGCTTTGTAACGCTCCTAAGTGGAGGTTAATAGTTTTTAATAAATAAAACAAAGATCATAAAATATAAATAAAACATCAAAAGAAATTTGCTCGGGACTTAATTGAAAACTCTCAAAACAAAATAAAAATATAAACAACAATTTAAACCACATTTTAATATAGCACCATAAATTAATAATATAAAACTATCATCATCATCATTCCAACCCTTGACAAATCTTAATACAGTCACAGAAAAGCATCATTCGATGCTTACATTATCATGATGGATATTCTTAGCAAATAAATGAAATCCCACGTTATACAGCTACACAGCTTCCTTAATTATTTTCTCGTGGCCACATCATACTTGGTGAGTCCTGAAAAGATAGAAATATAGGGGAATGAGCGACAACATGCTCAGTACAAAAAAACCATTACTCACCTTTAGGTTTTTATCATTACCACATTAAACCCTGCATGGTTAGTTAATGCTTATCATTATCCAGATTATGAGATTTATTATAATCATATTTCATGGATACCATAGTTAATCATTAACGAGTTTCATACATATACATATATACAAATATTACAGTTCATCATTATTTCTAGGTATCTACGTTCAATAGAGTATCACTCAACTCATCGAAACCCAAATGGGTGCGCTTGATCACCCTCCAATCATTCCAAGGGTGTTCTGGTGAAGGGACATCAAGCCTCGAGTTCTCACCAAGTCGATTCCTGTACAGTGTATTCTGGGACTTGTGACCTAAGAGAGCATCATTACCTCCCTCTATTTTACCTTTTAGGGTATTCGTGCCCAAAGACATAACCGCCGCCTTCTTCACATCTCATCATTCCTCTATAATCAATTATTTATAAAGTTAGTTTTCCTAACCATGCTTCTCAATTTACAACAACATGTGTCAAATCATTATGTTCCTCGCTGTACAATATAGTACGAGTTCCACATCATCGTGTTATAGGTAGAATCATATACTTTCAAAATATCATATACATATCTTGCAATGTAAAACAACCAAATTTTAATTTATCAAAAACCTCACAAAAGATAAGTAACAGAATCCCTACCTTTCAAGCTTATCAACAATCTTTTAATATTGGAATCAATTAACGTTAGCTCCACACACCCTTGATCCTAAGGCATGCATAAGGACAATTAAAACTAAAGCACAACATACAACCACATTCATAAATAAATCATGTGTAAATCTATCTCACTAGTATGCCATTAAAGTTTTTATGTAATTTCTTTTTGAATACCAAAGTAAACAACTTTTGTCTTAAACATAATATAAAATATATACAAGTAATCTATATGTTTTAGTCTCTAATAAGATTCATAAATCACTTAAGATAGTGTTGGAAAGGTTGCAAGACATAAAGGGACTAGGAGGTAAGCAAAGTTGGGTTCTTGGTTCAAGTTAACAGCTGGTATACTATAGCAAACTAGCGGTATACTTTTGCAAAAAGGGTATGTTCACTATCCACAATTAGCACAGGGGTTAACAGGTGGTTTAGTTAAGGTAAAGTGGTATACTACCATTAGCTGGTTTACTAGTTTCTAATTTGAAAATTAAAAAATTCATAGAAAATAAAATACAACTCCTATTTAGGTTCATGATAGCTCGTTGGAAAGCTTATGATGTCTACCTTTTAAATATGTAAACCAATTTACAAATTTCATTTTCATTTAATCCCAGAATTTCAAGAAAGAGCCACTACCCATAGAGGTATTACAAAGTTTATGAAATACCAAGTTTTCCTTTACACCAAATCATATTATCCTTGTACAAAATCTCAAAACCATGTCAAAATATGTAGTATGCAGTATATACTCATAATAAACATATTCCTGTGGATTTTTACACCAAAATCATCATCAAACCATATCTCAAGCATTTCTTACACATAAGGGTGAAAAAATGCTTATATCAAATCTCATTCAAAACAATGAAATCTAAATTGTGTAGCAAAATAAATGAGCAAATTCAGAGTAAAGATGGTAGATAAAACTAGATTAATTTTCTAAAAATCTTACCTCAAAATCTCATTGAAAGCTTTAAGTCATCAATTCAAGGGATTAAAGCTCAAGTTCAACTTTAGCATGGAGACTTTTGAACGACATAGAGCTGGGTTTCTCAAACTTAGAGAGCAGAAGAAAGAAGAAGAAGAGAATGAGAGGAAGACATTTCAAGGAGGAAGGGAGAGATAAGTGTTGCATGGAGAAAAGAAAAGGAAGACATGGTTTTCTTTATTGGAGGGCCTAGTTGAAAAAAGAAAATAATGGAAAGTGGAAGACAAGTAGGTGAAATATTAAGTGCATTATGTCTCCTTCGAAGACTTTAGTTCATATAATGCCACATAGCATTTTGGTAATTAATTTGATGTTTTAGGAGCGTTTCGGTAAATATACTAAATAAATATAAAAAATTTTAGAAAATTTTGAAAAGGTAGAAATAAATAGGATGAAATAGATCTTAGATTAAACAAATTTTAGTTGGCACACTAATAATTAATTTAATTACCATATTACCCGTTAGGAAAATAATGGTGTCACATGCTTACAGTTTGTTTCAATGATGAACTAGCCTGACATTCTCTCCTTGGCTAGGGCTAGGGCTTCCTTAAAAGTAAGAAATTCCATGGTCTCTGCATCAGAAGGAGGACAACTAGCAAACCAGCTCCAAAAAATTGACCCAGAAGAATCACATGTGATAATAACCAACACCCCAAGGTCCTCTCTCAATGTCGCATCAATGTTCAGTTTAGTCCAATCCGATGGAGGGGGAAGTCCAAACATTGGGGAGAGCTGCCACTGATGAAGGAATCAAAAGTGCCTCTTTCGCACAGGAGAAACATGCCGAGATAATAGCTCCTGTCTTCTCAGGATTCGAGCCAGCACCTTCGTGTAGCGGTTTATTTCGAACCACACAGACCTAGTCAAACACGATGGAAGCAAAGAATAGGAATGCATTTGCAAAAAAAACATAGTAGCAACACCTCTAAAAAGTTGCGAACCTCAAAAAGAATTTCGACAAGGAATGAAAATCCAAAGTTTCAGTTCTTAAACCAGAGCAAGAATTAAACCAAATCAACACTGCGAAAGGGCAAAAGAGGAAGATATGGATCGCAGTTTCTTCCCGAGCCTCGCAAAGAGGGCAAGACACATCAATGTGCAGGATTCTACCAACATTCGATTTAATAGGGAGGACATTATGAATCAGTTGCCACCGAAAAAATTGTGCCTTTGCTACAATTTGGCCTTCCAAAGCATCTTCCGGTTGAAATTGACATTAGAGGCAGATGAGGAACTCCAATTAGGGGCTTGATCCACCAACTAAGTCGACTTGAAAGAGAATTAACCAGAAGCATTCCTTGTCCAAAGCTAGCTCTCAAACCCCAACCCTGGCACAGGAATGGATAGAATAGGTTGATAGAGACTTGATCAAAAATGGATTTAACCAAGTGGATATTCTAGCTACCGGGACAGAGGAGAGAATCCTTGATAGTAGAGACTTGAGGAGCAAAACTACGCAAATTGGACATGGGCCTGAAACCAGGGATATTTGGCACCTGGGTATCCTCCCACACATATTGATATCATCTCCCTTACCAAAACACCTAGAAATACCTTTAGCAAGATTAGGCTTTGTCTCAATAGCCATCTTACAGAAAGGAGAATGCCATGGTTTAGCAACTGCTTCCATGAACTCTTCCTCTCTACCATACTCAGCTAGGAGAACCTTGTACCATAGGGCTTCTTTCTCGGACACAAGACACCACCACCACTTAAAGGAGAACGCCTGACCAGTGGCCTCCGTCTTTCTCAAACCAAGAGTATCCGCAAGGCAAGGACTACGATTTTGTCCCAACCTAACCAGCATATCCCCTTCTTTGCTTTTGAAGTACCCCACCAGAATTTTCTAACTTACCATCAATGGCATTACAAGCCTTTTGGGGCATTGGTTTTGTCATAAGCTGATAAGAAGGTAAGGCTTGAGTCACCGATTGGATTAAAGTAAGACGACCAGCCTTAGAGAGAGCCTCAGTCTTCTAACCTGCAACCGTCGGTCTAATTTTCTCGAAGATATGTCGCCAATTTTTAAAAGGGACTTTTTATCGAACATTGCAATACCCAAGTAACAGGCATCGAGATCCATAACTGGCATCCCTGACAATTCAATAAGAGAATCTCTAAGAAGATATTAGGAATAAAATGAATATGGGACTTCGTCTTGTTCAGCTTTTGCCCTGAACAAAAGCAACATTATTCCAAAATGTGAAGAGCAGTAGTCAAGTCGTTTGGATTGGCTCGACCGAAAATACTAAGATCATCCGCAAACAAATACGGCAACTCCGGACCATCTTTGCCAATTTTCACAACGAGAGACCTTCTGATGAAAATATATATGTTTTATTTTCTTTTTTTTTTTCGAAGAAAAAAAACGGCTTTTATCATTTTGTTTGCTACAAATAATTTTCTGTTCGGGAACTTGTTTGAAAAAAAAAGTTCAAATTTTGCTTTTTCTGTCAAAAAATTAAATTGCTACGTGGTTGTAAGTTCAAATCTTTGCTTGGAACGAGCTTCTGAAACGCCTCTTAATTCCGTACCACTAATCTAACCATCTTGATCAGCTTTCGGATGTACTTAATATCGTACCTAAGTATCTTGAATCTGTTTAAGGACTGCACTAAGGTTTCAAAACTCAAAAGTTAGCAAGAATAGAAGAAAAAGACTACTACAACGTCAAATTGGGTTATTACGATTGCCAAAAGTTATCAACGACTTTAGAATGTCTGAACTTTCTTATATGGGGTTTAATTGGGATGTACTTTCATCAATTATGGGTCATAGCTAGTTTGAAATCATTGTGTTACAAGACATGAATATCAATCTCGACAAAAGAACATGAAAACATTCTCGATCTGTTTTGTTTAGATGACGCTCAGTACCCCTTCACTTGCGCTAATAATGCAAACCAGTCATTGTCGAAAGTTTAGCCTTTGGCATCGGTTCCAACCAATAAACTACGTAAAGCTCTTAGTGTAAAACTCTCACATGCTACAATCTTTAAATTATATTTTTAATTTCAACTACTCTCTCAAATAACCTATTAGATAGAGTTTTTAAAAAAATATGCAAAAATATAAACTATTAGTTGGGAAAATTGTTACTTGTACACTTTAGATAAAAAATGATTTAATTTTTGCATTATATATGCACGGGTTTATGTTGATAGTAAAAATTCATAAACCGATCTTTCAGAAATTTTGCATCTCACCACGCTATTGTCACTCACAATTTAATGAAAAAACAGTGCATAATAGTAAATAAATGACACAAAAATTTATGGCGGTTCATTTTGTATCAAGCTATGTTTACTGTAGGAGGAAGAGAAAATTCATTATGCTCTGGAAAATTATAGACATTAAGCTCAATATGGGACCGGGCTTTTTTGTGGATTCAATCTCCTATTTTTAGCCTTTTACAATTAGTTCAAACAATTTTAAGTAAATAATCATTAAATCAAGGAATTATCTAGTTTTAATTCAAATGTGGGTTGTTTCCTCTTATCATGTTGACCATGATTTTCGTGATCTGAAAAGGGAAGTTTTCTAGTTTGAAATTCAAACAAAGCTTAACCCTTTCAAGCCCATCTCTCTGTAGCCTCGCCAGCATGTGGCTTTCTTTGATAGCCTTGCCTCAGTGTGACTTGCACGTGCCTGTTAGAACTGTCTCTCTCTATTGAACCTATGTTGTTTATAGGCCGTGCTTATTAGGTCGTAGAGGCTGTGAAACAGGTTATTTTAGCTATTGAAAATAAATTATTGTGGAAAAAGAAAAGTTATAATATTCCCAATATAATAATTTAATTATATACATCAGTTATTTCTGCTGTTGTAAAAGTAAAAGGTCAATTAAGGTAGTTTTGTGCTTTTGTGAACTTTGTAGCCAAAAACATTTTTTTTTTTGTCAATACTCAATAAGAGTAAGTAAAGACCAAATTTTATAACTCTGATAAAGTGGGAAGAGAACAAACGCATATTAAAGACAGTGATTTATTGTGATTCAGCCATTAATGACACATACGAAACCTTCATGAATAAAGATAAATATCTTTACAACCATTGTTTGTGTTTCTTCTCCACCTCCACTCCTTAATTTAATTAATTGATTTGTAGAGAGGTTCCGAGCATCTATAATGTAGTGTCAAAGTAAAATTTTTGTATTTAGTCAATAGCAAAATTACTCTCCGTTGCATTGCTATTCTTGGTGCTAAATTTGACATTTAATTGATATTTGGTTAATGTATTGACGTTTTTATTAAATCATTACAACACATTGTTTTTTGAAATTATATTAAAATTAAAAATTTATTCAAAACTTAATGATTATGACCAAAAAAAGGTAAAATTAAAAAGAAAAATCATTTTCATTTCATCGGATTAAAATGTTGCTATTCATAAAACATATCAATATGATTATGACCACTGTCGTTGCCACTGTCATCTTTGCCTCAATCCAACATGCTGCTGTTAGCCTCAACGCTTCCACAACCTACGAGCTCGTCACCATCCCTCGTTTGTGAAGGTTCTTCTCTTCAAGTGTCTTCTCTTTAAGCTTGTTGCCTCCATGAACCCATCATGGCCCATATTCGACCGCTATTTAGTAAAATTTTGTTTCTTTTTTTATGTTTAGTTTTTTCTAAAAAAAATTAGTATAATTTTAGTTTTAATTATCTATGGTTTGTGTATGTGTTTGTATATATGATGCTCACTACAGTTTGATGAACTCTCTAAGTGTACTTCTCTTTGAGCTCATAACCTCTATGACTCCGTCGTTGCCTGCCTATGACTGCCATTTGGTAACTTTTCATTTCTTTTTTAATTGTTCAGTTTTTTTAATTTTTAGTTATATTGTTTTAGTTTTAATTATTTTATGATTTTTGTGAACTAATTTGTTTTAGTTGTTTAATTCTAACCTTAGTCATAGTTTTAGCTTTAATTACTTTCTATGTATTTGTGTGTGTGTTTGTATATGTGATGCGCACTACACGTTTGATGAAAATCCTCTATGACCATCATAACAATTATTTATATTTTTTGTTGCTTAAAACTCATAGCAATCAAGGCCTTGTATTTGTGGATAATATATGGGACTAGCCATCCCGTGAAAAATTAGAAATTTTGGTAATTTTTTTTGTTGATGACTGATCTTCCATGATAGTTTTTACCAAAAACCGTCGTGAAAACTATACCTTACACAACGGTTTTTACAAAAACCATCATGGAAGGTAGAAATTAACCAAGATTATACGACGGTTTTCATTGAAAACCACCGTATAATCTACACATTTCACGACGATTTTTTAAAAAACCAATGTGGTAGCCTCGTATAGAACACACTGAATACTTGCCATTATCAGCATTCTACGACGGTAAAAACCGTCGTGAAAAGTCTCTTTGGTACCATGACGGACGATTTCACTACAGTTTGTTGACCATCGTGAATGCTTTACACGACGGTTTAAACCGTCATGTGATCCTCAATTTTTACTAGTGTTAGGGGCACGTCCCAAAACCTAGCTAGGCACTTTGGTGGAGATTTATAGGCTTTACACATACAATATGATATTGTACGATTTGAGTTAATCACAAATGATGAATAGTAAGCATGAAATTGGATTAATCAGTTATGACAAATTCTGACGATTTCAGATAATGAGAGGTAGGTATGATTTTGTTAAATTATTTAATGTTTTGTAATTACTTTAAATTTGTTTTTTATTTTAATAAATTATGATTTTAAAACCTAAGTCCTACTGAGCCTTTCGCTCACGATTTTATTTTTGTTTTAAATATCCCTCCCCCTCTAGGTGATTCATAGTGTGCCGCTGAGTAGGACGCTGTTGATACTCTCACGTAGATCATGAGATGTTTGGCCTAACTGATTTTATTTTTCCAAGGTATGCAGTGCTTTGGATTGTGGTTTGTATAATTTTTATATGTCTGTACTATGTGTGTGCATAATGTGGGTCTGGTAGGGATTAGCTCTCTCTTGCAAACTTTATATTTAAATTGATATAAATTAGAGGTATTTAATGAACTTACCTACTAGGACTTACTAAATAGTAATTTCTAAAAAAGTATTTTTAAAATTACCGTGATTTTTATAAATAACCCTAATAATTAATAAGCGAGTTTAGTTAATATTATTTAATTAATTTAATTAAACCGTCACATTACCACCTGGTCCTAGGTTCATGACAATGCCTCTCCTAAGTTTTAACTGACAACTTACCTATTTTATTTTTTTTTTATTTTCGAGAAGAAAAAATATAACTATTTTTTTTTCGATCCAAGCTAAAATGGCAAAGGGTTCCTAAAGCCCATAAACGTAACGTGACACTTGTTGCTATATGAAATTTAGATTTCATAAAAAGTTTTCAGATTATAATTTCTTTTCCGGAGCAAAAAATTCCTTTTTTTTTTCAACTTAAGGTGGGAGATTTTAAATTTTTCTTCATTTTCTAAAAGAGTGAGGCATAGATTTACCACTAAGGTATGCCTATAACCACTACAAATTCCTAATAATTTTGTGGATTGTAAACTTTAAAAATTGAAATAAACTAAAACATAAATTTTGTTCATTTAGATTAAGAAAGAAATACACAAATAGTTTTTAAAAGGTTCTGGTACTTTAGGTCAAATTTTGGATTAATTTGCCCTTGGGAGAGGAAGAAAATTATGACTTCACCATTGGAGACTCTAAACCAAATGACATCTACGATTGAGGGTAAATTTTTAAAGAGTAAGAGAGGTCATCTAATATTGAATTACCACGGGTGTATTTCTTTTTTATCCGTCTAATGCTAATATGATCAAATTGTAAAAGAAATTTGAATTTCTAGTAGATATTCTCTACTAAAAAAGTTTCCCCTAATAGACGGGAAAAAAACAAAGATAATTCTTTTAGATCGTTTGAAAAATGAGTTAAAACTAATAGTTTGAATTAAAAATATTGTAATATATGAGAGAAAATATTATTGAAAATATAGTTGAAACCACAAGTAATGACTTCAACAGTGGCTCTCAAATGAATCTATTTTGAACTTTTGGGATTCCATTAGAACTATCAAATTTTAATAGGAATTGATTCAGAAATGATATAAGGCCAAAAGCCATAGAAATCCTCTTATTTATTTTTTTTAAAAAATTTTTATACAAGTAAAGATATAGAAATCCTCGCGAAAGAAAGGACTTTCCAAAATTACAAGAGAATATGGGGACCATATAAGGATGAGGTGGTTGGATACAATGTTGGCGGACGGTTTCCCAAGTGGAAACTGGCTAGCAATGGAGAGGTTTTGATGTCCCAATAGGATGGTTTGATTGTCACGAACCTTTCAAGTAATCACCTTACGAATCAAAGAGTTATTTTGGCAAAAGGCCCCCTCCCTACCCCCCCCAGTCAGTTCCTCTATTTCTCTTTCCAAATTTCTTTGCTTTTGTGCAATCCCCATGTGAACACACAGTGTTTCATGCTTGAAGCATTCAATGACCAAAGAAAAAAAAAATTGAAAATGTCACTTTTTTTCTTACCTTTTTTCTAATCTACGAGGTTATAACTTTATTATTGACAAAATATATACCTTAATTTAATATATAATATATTTTTAAAATTAAATCTTATTATTTTATTAATAATAAGATTATTACCTCATTTAAGCTAATTACAATTACTCTTATAGTTTTGTCTTATTAATAAGTGATATTTTTTAACCGTTTAATTAATCATAGTTGAAAAATTAATCTATCAGTTAAAATAATAATATCTATTAATAGAGTAAAATACACTTCCTACAATAAATCTTGCCAAAGAAAAAAAATATTCCCTATGTTCCCTATCCCCCTCCATCTACAACTACTATAGATCTGGCAACTCCGCATTTGCTACGTGTTCTTTGCATTTAACGCCCTTTTGTGTTTTGTCGTAGTGAAATTGAGTGGTGTTGTGGCCTGTGGGCACCAAACTTGACTCTCGCATTTTGGTCACGTTTGAGCAGCGTGATAATTGACTTGGCATTTTCTTATTTTATGAAAATGAAATGAGAATTTGTTTTATGTGTTTTATGTCGTCTCTCATTTATTTCTTGAGGGACCGGTCATCTGCCTAAAAAAAATTAGCAAGTTACTAGCCGCTTTAATTCACGCATAATTAGAATTGAAGATTTGCATAAAACATACTAAATGCATAACTACAATTATTATTTTCAAATATACTATTTGTTTCGATTATTTTCTAAAATAGAGAGTAAAAATAGAAAATAATTTTTTAAAGATAATTCTGTAGTTATGTGTTTAGTTTATTTTTGGTGCAAAAAATCATTTTCATTCCCATCAGCTTATAATTTCATTGTTTATAAAACTGTAAGCTCCAATCTAGTGTATAGTATATTTTTTAAACATGGTTCTACTATTTTATTAATATTAGGATTATAATCCCATAAAAATAAATAGAAATGCTCTTTTGGTGCAACATATCAACTTACTACAACAATATAATTAAATATCAAGCAAGTATTATTCTTATTTATCATAATATCGTTATTGTAATACTTGTGAAAGAGAGTAAAAATCAACATCAACAACATAGTTGATAATAGTTAATAAAATCCAAACATACATGCAATATGAAAAAAAAAAAGTCGAAGTAAAATTAACCAAAAAAAAAACACAAAATACATGTCATAAATTCATAACAATGAAGTATGGTCCCGTAGATTATGGTGAATCCGAGCAATTAGGCTTTTGAAAAATTGGGATTTAGTGAAAAAAAATACCCCAAATTAGGATCGTCCATGATACAAGACTAAGCAGGCGGTTTGCACTCCCAATTTAATCAGTTTACCAAACTTTTTTTCTTCTTCTTTTTATTTTTGTAGAGCCCTAGATTTTTCCAAATGAATTCACTACAAACAAACTTGAATGCAACAATTTTCTAGTTGAAATTTTTCTTCATATTTCCAAATCAAAAGTTTGAAGCCAATAATATTTGTTTTCTTTTGTTTTTCTCTAAACAAGGAGAAATTACTAATTTTAGAATTCACTCTCAAAAAAAAAAAAACAGAAATAATAATGAAAACTATCTGTTAAGTTGTACAAACTGTTAAAGTTGTGAGAATAGACACACGGTTGAAGGTTTACTATTATGCTTGACACAAACATAGATGCAAGAATGTGGTTTAAATCTTGCTACCATAAACTTGTCACAGGGTTAAATTCTTAACCCAAAATTTTCCCCTAATGGCATCAAGGTACTACACCTTACTTAGCCAAACCCAAAGTGAACCAACCCACCCACAATTAAAAAAAAAAAAAATGAACAAGTAAACAAAGGCAACACAAGTAAAACAAGCACACATAAAAAAAAAAACGAAACCAATCCCAAGCTTTATTATTTCCTTATAATTTCAGAGATACATAAAATAATTATTCTGATTGTTAAAATAAATAAATAGGGTAGGTATGAAAAATATTTATTTTTAAGTGTTAAAATATAAGTCAATTTTAATTTCGAAATAATATCTTACAGTTATCCAAATGTTGGACTGTGATCGATGAAAGTACGTCGTGTAAGAAGCTAACATGTGGTAGACTCCCACACGAAGTATGCATCACACGCCCAAATCCTGGAAGGTGTGGGCGTGTGCCACTCACTTAGGGGCAGGGAGTGGGAATTTTCCACCCTACATTGCACTCTCCTGTGGACCTATTATGAGATAGTTGCATTTTGGCTCCATCACTAGATTTCTTGTTCTATCAAAAAGGAACCTATTGGCAATGAGAATAGGAAGAAGAATTACACCTATTTCTTCTAAAGAAAGATTCATGGTAAGGAAGATTGAAAGGTCAAGAAGTTGTGAAAGAGTTTGTTGATATTTATTACCCAATGTGTGTGAATAAATATTACAATCGACTAATCTATAGTAACATGAGCCGATTCCTGGTTTTTAGAAAAATTTCAAAAGCTTATTTTGTTGCGTAAAACATAATATTTTCAAGATTTTTGCAACAATGAAGTAGTAATAAGAAAAAGATAGTAGAGATAGGTAAAGAAGATAAATTAGAGGAGAAAACAGAAAGAAAGACAATGGGAGAGAATTCTCAATATTCAATCTCATTATTCAATTTTTTATTACAATGAAGAACTTCACCCCTGTTTATAAAGAAGAAAATAACAAAAAAGGAAAACTGATACAAATGGAATAGTCAACTAAAAAAATAAGTAAAACTACCAAATGATCACTAATAAGAAACTTATTGAAACTATTTTAGAAAACTTATTAAACTCTAATAAGATATGAGGAAATGGGAAAAAATAAACATGAGTGTGCTCTACCAGGTTTAGGAGAAAACCTCATCATACATCGCCTCCTCCCATCTTGGGGCCTGAATTCGACGCCAACCCCAGGCTGGTTGCCTTGATTTCAATCGGACAAAGGGAGTGACAGTTTCATCAGGCATGGAGCATGGAGGATATGTTAGGTGTTAAACAGTTGGTTTGTGCTCGGGTTTGCTACATTAGGGGGTCATGGTTGCTCTCTGGTGGCAAGGGTTGAGGCAATGGGTGGCCGAGGTACAAGGGTGGTGAGGCGAGTTGCTTTCTCCACCTAAGATAGACGGAATTGGATCTTGATCTTTGGTGTTGGTGGTAGGAAGAGGATAGAGCAGCTATTCTTCGATGGCAGGGGCAAGGGCGAAGGGAGGCCAAATGGGTATGGTGGCAAGGTGGGCTACTCTCTTTGTTGGGGTGGAGGATATAGTCGAATCTAAGAGATGTGGTAGTTTTTCGGTGACAAGGGCAGGGGGAAGGTAGGCTTATTGGCGGCTTGTGGCAGAGGAGAGGGGTAGCAACTGGGGAATGGATCTCAGCATTGGTATAAATGGTCCTGGCTAGCGTATTTCATCTTGCTCGGTGGATTCATATCACTGACTCTGACATTTCCTTTGCGTTTAGTTTTTTTTTGTTCAGTACTCACAGCAATGTTTTCCCCTAAGTGTGGTGTTTAGTGTTTTGCTTTTGTCCAATCTATGATAAATAAGGTGGTCTCCCCACCTCCGGTCTTGGTTTATTTTTTCACACCCACTGATTAGCTGCGTCAAGCGTGGTGACTGGCGGCTACATTTACATCTATATTAGGTAGTTTACGCCCTCACTAGGGCAGGTTTGATTTTTGTTGATTGAGGTTATTTATCAATTGTTGTGATATCTTACAACGACTCGTTGAAGAGTTCTAATTTTGATGTCGAGTAGGTTATTCCCCTCTGGGTCTCAATGTCATCTTTTGTCTTTGTGCTTCATTCGATTTTATTGGTAGATCCAGTCGTTTGTCCAGAATCATATATGCCTTTAGTGGATGATGTTATGCAATTTTTTTGTACTAATTTTAGTTGAATGACGTTTCATTATATTTAAAAAAATATATTAGGAAATAAAGTTTAATACTACTCTCTATTCTTATTCTTGTTCGTCATTAAATATTTAATATCTTAATGAACATTGATATTATATTTTTGGAAATGGAGAGGCATATATCTTGCCCTTATTTAATGAGATACTTATAACCTATTCATAATGCATTATTTCACTATATTGACGATGACATGACCCAAAACTAGGGTTGTGACTAGATAGAAAAAAAATATTTTTGAAGATTTAGAAAGTAAAAAATTTTTAAAAATTGTAGCTGGGCCCATATAATTATAAAAGTAAATCAAGTTTGTTCCGGAGTTTTTAATATTAAATAAAATAAAAAAATAAAATTCAAATAGAAAATTTAAAATGAAAATATACAAATTTTAAATGAATGCTTATAAAATAAGTGAAAATATAGCTGTACAACTTTAGTCAAAATAAATAAAAATAAATTCAAATAACAAATAAAACAAAGTTTATAAATAATCAATCTACTAGGAGTGTTCATTTCATGTATCTTCCATGCATTAATAAAATTATAGGGAAAGTATACCAATCAAATAGTGAAGGGCATCGACGACAATCCAAGACATCAAGGATCCAATGACTAACCTAAAAAGAAAGCCGAGTGGGAGGCAGTACACAATGCCCAGTAAGAAATCCATTACTCGCCTCTCGGTTTTTCTTACTATTATATATTATATATAAAATCCTTAAGATGATACTAAACAAATTCTCATATCAATATAAGAAAAATTCATTAGGTTCATTGTTTTTCAATATCACTAAATAATTCACAATTTGTAATTGTCACTCAAATTCTTTCACATACGCCTTGGGTTGTTAGTGACGGAAAGGAAAGAAAGAAAGGTTATAAGTTCTGTTATGCCCTAAATGAGCACTTCGTGTTCGTTGTGCCCTAAAGGAGCATCCCGTGAGATAGGCCTTATAACATTGATGGTACCAAAAATATGTGATGTTCGTTGCACCCAAAAAATGAGCACTTTGTGAGATATAACTTTGATAAACACTTTGGATGGTCTTAAAAGTTGATTGATGGCACCATGTAAGGTCTCAACATATATTGGATGTAGTTTTAACTCATCTGACTACTAAAAATCCATCCTAAATCATTCTACCCATGTTGGTTATTTTTGACAAAATTTCGATAGCATAATGGCTTTTTTTTCTCAAAACCAAAATCTAAACCTGCAAAAAAAAAACAAAAAACCTGTAAATGCATTGTGGTGCTCCATGACTGCAAGACGCACCACTCAGAGCAATTATATTAAGTCAAATAAGCATTTCATTCTTGCCATAAGTTTTACAAGACCAAGCTCAAAAATAATATAATTAATCCGAATCCTAATCCTAATCCTAATCCTACATTATGTGTTCAATATGTGTATAAAAACCAATTCAAGATCAAAATGTTCTTAAAACCAACTGAATAACAAATTTTAGATGATGATGATGATAACAATAAGAATGAAAGCAACACATCAATAATAATACCAACAACAACAACAACGACAACATATTGAAATCCACATAATTTAATTCCAAATTCTAAATTTATTGGCTAATTAAATAAAAATATCACGAAAGATGAGCAATAGAGTTCCTACCGACTTAGTCGGCAACATTTGGCAGTAAAAAGATTTGAAACAACGTCGTCCGTTGAAACTTTGAATTAACCAAACTTGGCCTTCAGAATTCTGTCTCGCAAGTCTAACACCATGAACGCATCCAAAATGTCAAAAACATGCTAGAATGACATCTTTTCTAATTTGATGGTCGGGGTCAACCATTGACCACCGTTGACTAGCATTGACTACCGTTGATCGGCGAAGCGCCAGCGGAGATCTATACCAAAACGAAGCTCTCAACACGAAGATCATTGTTCTAAGGTTGGTTTTCTAAAATAGGGCTCAGCTTGCTAAAAAACGACACAAAACCGACAAGGGTGGCAATGGTCTGGATTTTCCAGTCACAATTAGGCTTAAGGTGGGTAGGTATTGTTCCTCTTATTGAAAGGAATCCGACAGTGTAACTTGTCGACGGAGAGGAGACCAGATGGTGCCAGAATCTGGTGCAGAAGCTAAAGTTGCCACAGCTTCCTCTTTTGATTCTAGCAGAGGATGGCGAGTGAGCTGGCGGCGGTGGCGGCGCTCCTTTTTAGCCGACATGTTCAGGCGGGAGGTGACTAGAGCTTGGTCGATGGGAGAGGCAGCCACAGGCACTCTAGTTCCACGGGAAAAGAAAGAAAAGAAAAGAAAGGAAAGAAAAAAAAGAAAAAAAAAAAAGAAAAAAAGAAATGGGGAAAAATAGGCATCTAATTTCTTTAATCAGAATTTTTTTAAAAAAAAAACCATGGCTATCTTTATAAAACCATATTCACAAAATAATAAAGTTACAAAATCATTAATGATAACATAAGTATTGTGACGAAGCAAGGAATGCGAGTTACTTGTAACAAAAATTATCGTAATAGTGATGACATTAATAATAATAATAACAATATTGCAACATCAAAACAAAGTAAAAGTAATACGAGAAACAAACTCCAATAATTAAATCAGTATAATAATGTTAGCATAACCCTCGTTACAATAATAATGTTTCCAAAAAAAAAAAAAAAGAACGAAAGAAAACTAAGACACAGAAAATAATTTATAAACGTTGAGGATATGAATAGTAGAAAAACGATTTAAATTCAAATAATGAGGTAAAAATGAAGTAAATTAATACATAGCATTAGATAAAAAATGACTCATAAAACAAAAAATTAAGACAAATAACGAAAAACAGTTAGCTCAAGGGAATATTAGTAATCAATATTTTAAATTCCAGAAATCAGTCATGTACGATGATATTTTAAACTAACATCCCTATTTTAAAAGGAACCTTTTCAATTTTAAAAATATCATTATGATAGTCTAAAATAATTTTCTTTAAGATGAAATGTCCATGCTACCCTATAATTAATCAACTACAACGTCATAAATTTTTTCTTTAAAAAAAGAACCATTTCAAAATAGATTTGATTTGCAACTCGTTAGCCCGCCTCATTGCCCTTCCTCCACCCCTTCACTCAATTCTGCAACTCGAACAAATCCATTTTGTAAATAGTGGGGTGAGTCCAATGTCACTTTGTTATCATTTGGAGCACCTTCACACATTTCTACAATGATCTTTCTTCCTCTAATTTGTCCCATTGCATATGGTGCTTCACTATTAGCCCCTTAGATGTTGGCTTGTACGATGGCTTAGTGAGTTAAGCTCATCAGGGCCACCGGCATGGGCGCTAAGGCATGCCAAGGGGTTGTGGAATGGCCTTAGTCCAATCTTGGCTTGTCAGGAGGACTAGCATGTAAATCACGCATGGTAAGCAGCATGCATGTAAATATAATTGGTTGGAGTGCATAGATTTTCCATGGGCAGCGAGTACACAAGCTGGTTGGGTAGAGTCCAAGCCTATGTGGCATAGTCAAAGGTCTCGTGTGGCAACAAAGCGACACAATCCTAAGATGTTGCAAGACCCGGTCAGAAACACATGTGGGTGGCGGTTACCGGTAGTTACAGCCCTTACATGCATGTGCAGGTCTTGTAGGGTGCAGACACTCATCAGACAGGCACATGGCTCGTTGAGAGGCCTCCAGCAAGGATGGCAGTTATCAGCCTTGCCCATGTGTATGATGTTCATTGGTTCCAGCACACCCTATGCAGTTGCGGTGTCAACTGTCGTTTTTACAGCTTATATGTTCGGTTTATTGCTGAGACATGGGCATGCCATGATCCTGCATATTGAGAACACTGTATTCCTTTATTGTGTGATTAATAATAGTTGGAAGGGGATTTCCTATACGCGTGTGTGTTGCCTTGTGTTGGATTTATCCTTTTTGCATTTGTGTGCTTGTGTTACGTGAGATTGGCTGACTAAGTTGTGGACACTTTAGCGATCACAATGGTGCGAATTTGAGCAAAAAATTGACCCCGTGACATCACCGCATCTTGAATTAAGCTTCAAAAGTGACTTCCCTTAGTCCTTAACAATTAATTCCTCCACTACAACAACTACAAATTTAGTAGTAAGTCAACTGGTGTTTAAGACGCCAATGACAATGCAACATCGCCAAGTGCAAGCTAGTGATCGTTGTTGTGCAATTGCCACATGCGGACAAAGTTTTCAAGGAATTTGAGGGAGATGGTTGGGTTGTCAGTGATAAACGATAGGGTTCGCCATCATGGAGGATAGAAGAGGATTCAAGGTTTTCAACGAATATGTACACAATGGTTTCCCATTTTATTTTTTAAAAATATTTTAGTGTTCACTGTTGGAAATTGTGGGATATATGACGCTCATTTAATGACATTTTATTAAAAATTGTCATGGTAAAAGGGAAAAAACACGATAGCACATAGAAAACACGAAAACCATCATAGAAACTAGTGTTACTATGATGGTTTATGAATCCTGATTACACAACGATTTTTGGTGGAAATCATTGTGCAACTTCTAATCTTACATTTGAAACCATTGTGTAAGTTGGAGTTTTTTAGACACTTTCTATCGGGGGTATGCTCAAGCATTGACCGAGGATCTTGTCCCGGACTCATTGACCAACATGCTTGAATAGAAACACTCCATAGCTTCAAGGAGATTCCCAGTTGATCGGTAAGTAGTTTCGAGGTGGTCCCTAGGCCAGCGCCGATTGCGTGTTAAAGTGCTGGTCACTCGGGTTGACATATATGCTCTACTCGGCATCTATAAATTCTAAAGTTGGATAGCAATCCACTCATAAGTCCGCCACATGGCTCCACTATAGCCATTGGATGAAAGGTTTCCCCTCCATAGGAATCATGACACATGTCCCTTATCAACCTGACACCATTACATCGTACACCTGGGTCACAGGGCGGACTGTCCTTATACTTAGCCCATATGAGGCACTATAAATAGGAGCATTAACTCTACCCTCAAAGTAAGTAGACTCTCTCATATCTACTTGATATGTCGCTCAAATGTTTCTCTAAACGCTAACGTTTGTAGCGTTGACGTTTGTAGTATATAAAGGGTTATCGTATCCATAGGAAGGTGAAATTTTCTAACTCATGAAATTGATTAAAAAAAAGCATTCAAAAAGGCAAGCGTTTTTTTTAAAACAAAGTTTAAAATAATAGAAAGACTTTTGTGATTTTTGATATAAAATTTAAAACATAAAAGTAACATGGTAGGGTTTCGAGAGTCATTTATATGTTTCGTAACTAGCATGAAATTTAACTCTAAACAATTATTATCTAAAGTATTTGATTTATTATGTTTTTTTCCCATTAAAAACAAGCACATTTACTATTTTTATAAGTAAACCAAGAGCGACAATATAGCAAGCCATAATGCAGTAAGGGTTTTCCTATAAAAAGTAACAAAATAACCATCTCTCAGTAGTGATTTAGGGCGCTAACTATAACAATTATAACAGTTGTTGCTACAGTTATAACTAACATCATTTTAAGATAGAAAAGATAATAACAAATTAAAATTAATATATTTTAATAGACTAAATTATTGCGTTAATTCCAACAGAACTTCATTTTATTAAATGGTTTAAGAATACACTATATCATACTCTATCGACAATAAACCAAGCATTGCCAACCATTTGCCATGCCAGTTTATATCTAAAATGCAGCAAAAACTCAACTTAATAAACAGATATAATTTCATCATTATTAATCTTAATTATGTGACATAATTAAATTACATAAAATAAGCATGACTAAATTTATGCAAGAATTAAGTAGCATTATAACATTAACAATAATTACTAAAAACATAAAAATATAATCAATTCCATAAAAATATAAACATTACAACACAAATATAGACTTCAAAACCATACCAGAGCATTATGTTTACAAGATCATCTCTTTATCTCATTAGACTCTTTATACTAATTTAAATATTATTTTATTATTTTTGGTAGAGTTAGAGAATTGCTCTAATAGCATGTCCTCTAGAAAAGACGATCTGCTAAACTAAAATCTCAACTGAAGAAAAAAAAAAAGTAGCTCCGAAAAGCTACGGTGCAAGGAAAACAAACGAGGGAAGCCCCCTTTATAGCCAAATTATTGGTACTATTTCAAAATTTTTTAATATTATTTATATATTATTTTATTATTTTAATTATAATATTATCAACTTGCATTGCAAGTTGTAAGATGAGATTCCTTCTTCACGTTTGAGCTTCAAATTCTTTTCTTTTCTTTTCTTTTTTTATTGTTGTTGGTGTCATGTTGATGTAGTGCTAATGCAGACATTATTTGCATTTGTTGTCTATTTTTGCAACCTAATTTTTCTTCCAGATTTCAAATATAAAATCAACAAACACACTAAAATTAATTATTTTATAAAATAATATTTACATTGATTTTTAAAAATAAAAGCACTAAAAACTCATAAAAAATTACTAATATAAAAATATGGTACAGAGTTAATTCAGTTATACCAGAAACACTACTTAAGATGTAAAAAAATATTTTTACAAATTACTAAAAATATATAAGAACATATTTATAAACTTAAAGCACACTAAAAAACTCATTAACACTGTAAATAAAATTATAACATGAAAATTAGCGGTTTTATTGATTAGACAAGAATAAATATTGTAACATACAGAAAACGACTTTAAAAATTACCAAAAATATACTTAAACATAAAAACGCGCTAAAACACATATTTAACACATTTGGGCTAGTTCTTCCTTCTTGACCAAGCTTTCCTTGGTGGCCTTCACTTGTTGCTCGATCTTAAGGGCCTTCTCCTTTTGGATTCTGACCTGCTATTCAGCTTGCAGGTCGACTATCTTCAACTCGTACATGCCTACAAAATTTGAGATCAATAAAACTTGGAGGAAAGAAACAATTGAGCGATGCTTACACAGGCCAAGTACCGAAAGGCAGCCTCGAAGTTCTTCCGATAAGGCTTGTGACAAATCATGCTAAAGAGCTCCTCCTTCAGAATGGAGGCGTCGATGAACTCAAAGACGGATGGGCGTAGGAGATACTGAGTACCCTTTGGATGGTTGTTAGGTTGGTTGGCCAATGAAGGAGGCGGAATGGGAAGGTACGTTCTGGCTAAATGACCCTCTATGCTTGAAAATGAGCCCAAGTTGCTAGGAAATTAAGGGGTGACAGTAGAGGCCTGCCCGAACTACTCAAATCTCTTCCTTTTGCCAAGTCGCTTCTTCTTGCCCTTGACCTAGTTCTTGAGCTTGTTTATTCTCTAGATTCTCTCTTCCTTAGATAGTTGACTAGAAGAAATTTCTACAATCAAGACAGAGACAAGTTAGAAGTTGCTCAAAAAAAATTCAAGCAAACAAGAAAGAACAAGTGCATAACCTCTAATCCAAAGTGGCCTTTGTTGGTAGAGGTGCCTGATCACATCTTCAAGGTCTTCATCTATGATCGGTGGCCTTAAGTTAGGGGTACCACCAAGAGAGTCCTCGAACTTGGATGTCGATGGCACCCCAATTAACCGCTCGGATTGGATAGTGCTCAGCTCTGGGACATCCACAGTGCATCACTGTGCTACAGTGACTTTCTTGGCTAGGTTAGCAAGAAAGACATCATTAGGACGGGTGAGCTAGAGCCCTTAAAACCAACCATAGTTCGCCAAGTTTTTCTTTCTCATTAGGAAGATCTACTGCTGGATAGCACTAGGCTTTTTCAAAAGTTCCTCAGTGTCCTTCTTGACTAAGTTTGAGGCCCAAGGCCTCTTAGTCCAAACGTGACCCTGCCTGAATCCGGTCAGGACATACTGATCAGGAGGAACATCCTCAACAGGTCAAGATAATCAATTTCTCCCAACATATAACCACTTGAATTTCCAAAGTTTGTCTAAGTTGGGGTTTCCAAGAATGCATTTCTTATGGAACCAGGCGAAATAGAACCACCCAACTTGACGGGGAATCTTTTTCATCTTGAACATTTATTTGAAAGCCTCCCATAGGATCTCAGAGACATAAGAGTACATCCATAGCACGTACATGCCAAACATCAAGCGGTAGTAGTTGGGGTTCGACTTGGCTGAGCATATATTCAGGTCATAGAGCACCCGACCCATGAAAGGGTGCATGTGCAACTGTAGCCCTACTAAAAAAAACTCTGTGTACAAGGTAATGTGGCCCTAAGGCAGATTAGTCGAAGAATCCCCAGGCCTGGGCAGAATTAAAGTTGCATCATTGGAAATTTTGTACTCCCAGTAAAGTGTATTGAGCCGAGCCTGGGTCATGGCAGATGTAAATTCTGATGCAGAGGTTTGACCAAGTTGGTGGATCAGGTAGGCAACGTTCCCCTAAATCCTAGCTTCCACAGCATCCATATCTTCCTCGACTTCTCTATCTTCTTTGGCCTCATCTTTGTCCTTGACTTAGGCCCTCTTTGCCCACAGCCTCTCTTTGGTGTCATCAATCCTATCCCGATTCAACTCTCCAGTGATCTCTACCTCCAAACATGGCATTTTCATGATGATTCTTTTTTCAATCCAACTTTAAGTAGGAAAAGAAAAATGAACCTATTGTGGAGAAGGATAATGAAGGTGATCATGACAATATATTTGACATAGTAAATAATTTGGAAGGACACGTTTTTATCGTCTAGAGTTATTTGAGACAATGGTAAATGGTGCTCAGACAACTGTGTATGAGGGGTGTACAAATTTCATAAAATTATCCACTTTAGTTGGATTATAGAATTTAAAGACGTCGAGTGGATAGGAAAATTCTACTTACAAATCTTTTAGAATTTGTAAGAAAACTTCTACTAGAGGATAATAAATTACCAACAAGCATTTATGTAGCTAAGAAGATTTTGCGCACTTTGGGGATGAAAATAATTGTGTCCTTTGTAGGAAGGCGTATAAGGACTTGAATAATTGCCCTAAATAGTCAAGGTAGAAGAAATGAAAGGAGCCATCTAACGGTAAGAAAGGAATGCCGCAACGATGTTGTGGTACATTCCACTAGTACCACATTTAAGGCATTTATTTAGAAATGCAAAGCATGCCAAGAGTTTGACATGGTATCATGACAAATGGGTAGAAAATGGAATGCTTAGACATCTAGTGGATTCACTACAATAGAAGACTTTTGAAGGTGATCATCCCTAGTTTAGTGGGGAAACAAGAAATCTGCATTTCAAATTGTCGAAAGATAAAATGAACCTACATGGTAACATGAGTAGTAGGTATAGCACTTGGCCTATAATACTTGTCAACCACAATCTCTCTCTAAGAATGTACATGAAGCTGAAGTTCTTGACTTGACTATATAGATTTCATGTCCTTATTAACTAGGGAATGACATTGATGTGTACTTGACACCGTTAATCAATGACCTAAAGAGCTTATGGGAAAATGGAACTGAAGTTAGAGAGGCTTACCAAGAAGAGACATTCACGCTCCATGTAATATTGATATAAACAATTAATGATTTCCTCGCATATGAAATGGTTATTTGGTGAGGAATTCTATTGGTTGTCCTATTTGTATGAATAAAACATCTAACAAATGGTTGAAGAATAGTAAAAAAAAAAAAAAAACTTTTTTCTTAGCCATAGAAGATGGTTGCTAAGAGATCATCATCACCATAAACAAAGAAAAGCTTTTTGATGTTACCCCCAAAGAAAGAGACCTTTCTCGGCCTTTGACGGGTGAATAAGTATTTGAAATGGTAAAAGATGTGGAAATAATGCTTGTGAAGAAAAAGCGAAGTAAGGATGGACCTTGGAAAAAGAGATCAATCTTTTACAAACGTCCATATTAGAAGAAACTTTTTGTTCGTCATTGCTTGGATGTTACACATATTTAGAAAAATGTTTGTGAATCAATAGTCGGCACGTTGCTTGACATTCTGAGTAAGATTTAAGATGGTGAAAAAGCATGGTTTGATCTCATAGAGATAAAGATAAAGCCTAATTTGTTTATTGAGAAAAGAAGGAACTACACTTACTAACCTTTAGTGAAACATAAGTCGTTAAAAGGGGAAAAAAGAAAGCTTTGTAAATGGATTACTTCATTGAAAATGTCAGAAGCCTATTATTCAAACTTCAAAAAGTCGGTGTCAATAAAGGATTTAAAACTCATTAGTATGAAAACACATGATTGTCATGTATTGATGCAAAAAATACTACTGCTTCGGTTTAATTCTGCTCCAAGTACTTGTCCAATGCAAAACCAATAGGGGTGCCACAAAAATTAACATTGATCTTAGAGGACTATCTAATGGCAATCTTTAATCTAAAAATCGAGAGGAATGGGAGCAAGCCTATCTTTATGTCTTGCACAATGCTCATAAAATGGAGTTTTTCATTGAGGTTTACATGAAGGAATTAAAAGAAGAGAACTTGGAAAGAGCAAGAAATGAGAATTGGTTACAATATAAACATAATCGGACCTTTCGAGAGTGGATTAGAGCACACATCTATGCTAAGTACTCTGCATTAAAAGATCAAAGTGTCCCACAAGACTTAGTGAACCTAGCCAAAAGACCATCATCGATTGTTAGAAGGTATATATCATTTTTTATAAATTGTTACACTTTCCACATTCGCGAAAGAGATGAGAAGCATCTCGTCTAAAATAGTTGTGTGACTCTCCGTGTCAAAACTATGCATAGTTTGTCTGTAAAGGACAAGAATTTGATATATGGGACCATGAGCTACTTTGGTTTTATTGAAGATATTCGGGTACTTGATTATTGCAAATTGTGAATTGCATTTTTAAGTGGAAGTGGGTTGACAATAACTATATTGAGATTGATAATGATGACATCACGAAGGTTGACTTTAGCCAATTAGGATACAAAAATGATCCCTTCATTATCACATCGCAAGAAATTTAAGTTTTTTGTACAACAGATCTCGATGATTTGGAGTTATCTTAGTGTGCTAATGAAGCTCAGAGTTGTTCTTGAGGAAGAAAAAGTTGATAATGATTGCACTGACATCCCATCCTTCACGAAGGGGTAGACACCGGTTGAAGAGATTGATGATTTTAACGATGATATTTCCCACTTGCTATGCGAAGATGTTGAATGGACATATGTTGAGGAACCAAAGGAAAAAAAGAGGAAAAAATGAGCGTTAACATTTGTCACTTAGTTAATGCATTGGTGGTAAGAATTTTTTTTTAAAAAAATTAATGTATTGTTAGTTTTATATATATATATATATATATATATATATTGGTTTTGTTTTATCACAAATTTGTAGTTATTTTGTTATGTGTTTTAGGTTTATGTGATTGTTGTGGCAATATTCATTTTGTATATGTTATTGTCGTTTTGAATATTTGAATGAGAATTTGTTCTAGATTAGGAAAAGATGTCACAAGAGAGCAATAAGGAGTATATGGCATCATCCTCTCAACATGGAACAGGAAAAAAAGTGAGATAACCACAAAAAGAAGCCGATTTCATGAGTGTAGAGCCACTTTAATGAAAAGAGTCCGTAGAGTAAAGACAAAGGGATTAAGAATTAAGTTATATTTGATGAAAAAGGCCAACTAGAAGGCACACCCAGAGATAAACTAAGTAGTTGGATTGGATTTCTTAGTTGAGAGTATGTTCTAATATGGATACGTGATTTGAGAACTAGGGACTTGAAAAAAACAAAAGATATTATTTGAAGAGAGATCTATACAAGTTTCACTGTGGAGGAATAGTATAGAAAACACGCTTTGAAGATTGTGGAGAACTTGCATAGAGGTTTAGATCTGCCTTCCATGTTACTTTTGTAGAGCCCTACTATTTTGTTCCAGATTCAGATGAAAATGTATAGAAGTAGCCTCCTATGGTAGTACACTACTAGTCCTCTATATCCGACTAAGATTGTTTAAGATTTGTGGGGTATCAACATTTCAAAGAATTCTAACTACCTTCGGCACATGCAAAGGAATTAAGAGCACAAAATGAAGATGGATCAAGAGTAGGCCGATTAGGATATAAAGTACTTGAGCAAAAAATGGTAATTTAATATCTTACACCTATTGCATAGATCAATCATTCAATTATTAATGTTTTACTATTCTAGCAAAATTAATACAACTTGCAGAGAGCAGTGTATGGCCGACAAGAGAGGAGTTATGGATCAAATCGCATTAGGTCTTGATGGACAAGTCAAAGACTCTTCATTTAAAAAATTGGCCAATTGATAATAAATGTATAAAGCTCAAATCCTTAATTTGTACTTTTGTAACTTTGAAACATAATAATAAAGAACAACTTGATTTGTTATTATTTTATTGGATGAGTACACGGAGTAGTAAACTCAAAGAAGCTTCAAATCCATCCGTACCAATGACACATCGACGAAGGCACAAGGAAAACTAGAACATTCAGGATATGTTTGTGGTCAATCTAAGTATATCAAACAGTCTTAATACTTTGACCGTCGGCCAAGTTCGAAACTTAGATTCGAAGTAGTGGATTTGCAATGGGAAGTTGCAAAACTATAGGGTCTTGTGAACATATTAGTTGCACAAGGAGGGGTTAAACCGACGGATGTGAGTGTTGAATAACACAACAGCTTCAAGGATAGTTGTATCGTTCGTGAACAACAAGTTCTAGTGTTGCCTAATGGTGGAGAGCCCAAAGAACATCAAGAATGCAAACTCTTTCTTGAATATCCAATTAATAATGGGTATGTGCTTGTTATAGTTGGAAAGGCATAAATGGAGAGTCTTCCAACTAATATAGTCCATAGAATAATCTTAGGCCATAGAAACTTAGGCATTAACGTTATTACCTCTAACATTAGAGTAGTTAAACTACCTTTTTCCGACAATGGAGGCAACAATTATGGGTAAAGCCGTTGGAAGCTTTGTTGCATGGCTGAAAAGGTTAACTGAAGTCGTTGTAACACCTAAGTCGAGTCAAATGCCTAGCCATATTTCTAAAGATGTTGAGGGAAAGAAGCACCAAAAAAGAAATGAGTTACAAAACCAATAACAACGTCAAGTGGTTGAAAAACAGACCGTTGAGGATTCTCAACCGGTTGTGAATGAGCACCTACCTTTGTTTGACTTCTTTTCAATTCCTAAACACTTTAAGTCCATAGATTTCGATGCCTATGTTTCATGCAACGAGGATTAATGACTGAGTGCCCCATACTGGCATCAATCACTGGCAATGACATCTCTATCTATGTGGGGTACAAAGACATTTATTATATCATCAACTTTGAAAAAATTACAACAAACATTATAATTGTATACCTCAAGTAATAGATCTATCATTATTTTTTACTCTTTTAAATCAAGTAAACTTATATAAAAACATATTGTTATTGAAAATAAATCTACGCATTGTTTTTATTATAGTTTTTTGGCAACATATTGTAAACAACGAGACTTAGCTCAAAGATTTGGCTTCATATCTCCAGTTGTTATCAAGTGTTGCAAGGGGTAGAGATGATGATGTCAGAAAGCACACCACGACCCTTAGACGCATCGAGAGGGAAATGATACTTTGTGCTATATAATGTTAGGGAATATTAAATTTTGGCACTTGTTGCACCATGAAAGGACCAAGTTTTTAGGTATGATCCCCTTAGACGCACACCACACCAAGATTTTGAAGATGTTACTGACATGTAAGTGTCATTTTTTGTTTAAAATATGATTTGATATGTATTGCATTATTGTGTTTAGTGATTGGAAACTTTTAGCGAGAGCCGGCATAACAATGCGACCAAATAGAAGAATAAGTTATTCTCACTGCAAGTGTCCAAGACAACTTAAAAACATTGTATGTGGTTATTTTATTTATGTTACATGCAGAATATAATTTTTACTAATAATAGCATATTCAAGCTTTCCAAACAGGAATTTTACAAGGTGATGATTTACTTGAGGTTAGATTGGAGTGGATAAATTATTTAAGTAGGTTTCTTAAATTTAGCTAGGAAGTAGACAAGAAACTTTATGTATTTGACTATATGTTATAAAAATTACCATAAATACAAGATTTTGCAATCAAGGATTTGTACTAATAGATAACACATGAGACTAGCCATCTAATGAGAAATCAAAAATTTGGCTATTATTTGTTTTTAACCAATTTTCTACAATGGTCTCTAGAGAAAACCATCGTGGAAACCTATAATTACACAACAGCTTTTAGCATCTTCCAGTATACCAATTTTACATAGCGGCTCCAAAAGAAAACCATGTCTAAGGTTAGCTTGCCTGTTTCCATGACAGTTTCTCAGCAAAACCATCATGGTAACTACCAAGAAAATTTTCTATAGGCCAAAAAATCCATATTTGACGACATTAAAAAACCCATCGTAGAATCTACAAAACTTACGACGAGTCTAGATTGCACGACGATTTTTTAACCATCGTAAAAACGTTCCATGACGGTTATAAACTATTGTGTAATAAACAATTTGTACTAGTAGTTTTTATAATTATTAGATTTTTTATTACTTAAATAGAAGGTCCCCCAAAGAACTAGTCCAGGTTATAAAAATAATATTTTTGAGAAACATAAGATATCTTTTTAATATTTTCAGAACAATAGGATTCTTAAGTGATGATATATCAAAGCACATCAAAATGATTAATTCTTTTCTCTCTTTTTTTTGTTGATATTAATGCATAGCATTTGGGCTATAGCTTCCTAAACTTTTGAACTGACACTTGGGTCTAGTATTTTAAAAATCTTAGAATTTTGGGTCTCTAAACTTGCAATTTCTTGGTGTCCCTAGGTCCCTCTGTTAGCTCTCTCGTTAATCAACCCTCCATATACAATTCACATCCTATTTAAACGTTGGATTGGTCAAACTTATAAAAACAAAAAATAAAAAGGAACAAAACTATAACTATAACCAAAAAATAAAGCAAGAATATGAGAGTTTGGGCTAGATTGTCAAGGGGTGTCACATGGGGCAGGGGAGTTCGAGCTTGCTGTTGCAGGGCACAGATATATAGCAACGGTGAGGGAGGTCCAACACGTTGTTGTTGGTTGCAGGTACGCTTAGGCTCACTGCTGTGGGCATAGAGGAGGTTGTGCTCATTGTTGCATAGGGCCAAGGTTGCAAGGCTTGTGGTGATTGGAGGTGATGGCTGCCGAGCTTGTTGTCACAAGGGCTAAGACGCTTGGACTTGCCATCTCTAGTAGTGAATAGAGAGCTACCCCTCGTGTGTTGCCATGGAAGTAAAACCTTAGATTTTAATTTTTTTAAAATTTCGTAGTTTTAGATTTGTTTTATTTAATTTTTAGTTATTTAATATATAGACTAATATATAACAAAAAGTAGCAAGGGTAAATTTTTTTTTTTTTTAACTTTTTCCTTTTGAGGGGCTTGAAAGACATGTCAATTGCATGTAGGGGGAGTTAATGGTAGAGCCAATAGAGGGATGTACGGATAAGAAAAAAACTTTGGAAAGGTAAAATGTATTACAATTAATATTGACGAAAACGACTTCATCATACAAAAAAGCTTAACTTGATTACGAATCGTTTCCACCTATAAGTTTTAAGAAAATACACAAGGGGATTAGATATGCACCAAGTTCCAACTAAAAATCAAAAGCTATAACAACAAGCAAGGACATGTTTGGCTCCTTCAACAATACCTTTACTATTGATGGAGAACTTCAATCTATCTAGAATAAAAGACTTGATACACAAAGGTTGGCCACAGCATCACAAAGAACAAACTAGTAGGAATGGAATGCACAAACAAAAGCAGAAGATGATAGCGCTGCACAAAACCTGCCCCCACAGTTGCCAACCGCCCACACCCGCCCCGTCTGCTAATGGTGGGTTTCACGTTAGCAGCCCACTAAAAGGCAGGTTCAACCCGCCCGCCAACATGCCTAAACTGACAGGTGGCGGTTTGAGGATTCTAGCGGCAGGTTGAACCTGACCAGCCTGCCATGTTCTTTCAAATTTTTATTTTTATTTTGCTGCAATTTCCAAGTTGTGAATTAGGTTTTGCCTTTTAAGTGCTATATAAGAACTTCAAGACCTGAAATAATTTGTTAAAATGATTGCAGTACGTTTTTATAAAGTGATTCAAAACCTACATACAACAGTACAAGGTTAATGAAGATATCTCTCAACTATAAATCATTGATTAGAGAGCTTTAAGAGAAAATAACAGTAACACAAAATATACAACTAGAAAACGCCATGATCTTAGAAAACTGATTGAGCAGTTGATGCAGCAGATTCAAAATTCAAACTCGAATTAGGGTAGTTTCTAACATATAGTACATATGTGAGTATTTGTTACAAGTTTAAAGTGCAAAATTTAAGTGCAGATTTCTATGTATATAGCTTGTTTTTCTCATTGATAAATTCTTTTAGTTATTATTTCTTTAATTTCGTGCTTTGAAGGGTTTGTATGGATTTTTTTGTTAGTCAAATTAGTCTATTAGGCTAACTCTAGAAGCCTAACCTGCATAACCTACCCGCGCCAACCCTCAACCCACCTGCAATTACACGGGTGGTCTGCAATTTGCCTTATTACCAACCCGACAGTCAAAAAAACCGACCCGTCCTGCCCGAAATTGTCAACCCTTACACGTGTTCACTGCTAGACTGTGGGAAGACTATTTCTATTATCACAAACTAAAACTAAAGTAAATAAACCAAAAAAAAAAAAGAAACAAAAAACAGAGATAACCCCATTATTGAATAAAAACATTTACAAAAAAAACATATGAGAGGCCTCGACCTCACAGGAAACCCGTTAGCGACATGCAACCACCACAACATTAGAGCCCAAAAAAGGTAGAAAATAAGAGTCACCTGAATAGGGGAGCCACTTGTTGGCATTGCCACAATCAACCAAAGCCAATCTCTACCAAAGCAAGTGAAGCATGACAATGGCAGAGAACCCTACAACACCTACCCCTCGAAAGCCACACATCATCGGAGGAGACCAAGCCTCTACCATCAATCCTGAGCAACCCACTAGGCACACTTAGCCCTTCCCCTCCCAACCCCAAACCCACCAAAGTTTGCATCAATCTAGAGGTCAAAACCCCCAAAGTAGCAGCGTCGAATGAACTTTGGCACGTCTAGGGAAGGTGGCCAAATGTTTAATAGCACCACTCGAACGTGTTGAAATTTTGCCTCTTTCGTCACGAAGTCAAAACCATCTCCACCATAGTACTTGCTGAGAGAAATCCAAACCGGTATCTATAGGGCCGAAGGTCCAAAAGCTAGCCGAACAACATTGTTGAATTTCGATCTAAGAAGTGCAATGTAACAATAAACCCAAACACACGCTCAAGATTGAGGGAAATTGTCATTTTCTTCTTGTAGATATCAAGAAATTGCAAGTTTGAAACTCATACGATAATTTTTGAAATAAAATCTAAAGAAAATTCTTAGTGTGGAGAGTACAATATTCTTTCATCGATAGAAAATAATGTTATAACCATCGAATAAGATTTTAAGAATATGCTATGTAATAATTTACGTTACAAATTTATAACGTGTGATATAAAATTACTTTAAATTATAAATAAACCAAAAATTCTAATTCAACGACTAAACATACTGTTCTGTCGATTAAGTAAAATCGTTTTCTCTCCTATAAAATTTCCCAAAATAATATCACAAATTGAAAAGTCTAGATGCTTATGACACGAACATTCTATTATTGCATGGGGATATCCCACTCACGTTTCTCTCTCGCGTGCTGCGGAGGGCGACCCCACACCACCCCCACCTCACTAGTCACTACCAAAAGTCTGAGGGAAGTGAGGACACGCGCTGACAAAGCGAGTACGAAAATGACTGGCTGCGGGAAACTGGGGAGATTGGGACTTTGGAGCAGAGGTCTTGGAAGTGTAGGGCCTGTCTTGAATATCCCAGCAAAGACCTTAAATGCGAGAGTTGTTTTTGCTTTCAGATTTGTTTGACATCACTTTCACTTTGTTATTTTTCACCCAATTATTGCTCTTTTTTGTTGCATGTTTTTTTAACGTTGCTTTCCAAAACTAATAGACTGTTCTTATTAATATTGTTACCCAACTTTTTTTTTTTTTTATAGGAACCGAAAAAATTACTTATAGATAAGTTTTGGTTTTCAATGACAGTGATGGAGCCATTTATAATTGAGTACTCTCATTCAACTTTTAAAATATTAATTTTTATTCATAAATTTTTAAAAATAGTTATACATTTATTTTACATAAAAATTAAAATTATGTTTTGTACCCAACCTTAATAATTAAACATGTAATTATATTTGTATGCAATAAAAATTATCATTAATATTTTTACATAATGTCTTATTGATAAAAACTTTTAGCTCTGCCACTATTCATTCATAAAATCTTCATCAGAAACATGATTTTTAAAAGATTCAACAGGAAAAAAAAAACCCTATTAGTATGAATCCCTATTAAAAAACCCTAATTTTTAATCTTCAAACTGGTTAAAGATTACAATAAATATAAAAGTTGCATAAATTAAAAGAATTTAATATAGATTTTAGGTTGAAAAATTAGAACCTCAACAGTAGAGTTTTTTTTTTTTTCCAAGCGTTCTTTTTCTAAAAGGAATTATTTTTCTTTGATGTTTTTGGCAATTATACAGGTGGTCCTATTAGTTGGCTGATTGGCCTCAATAATCTCACACATCTTTCACCTCCATGTTTTCCATGCTTCCAACCCAATGTTCTTTTCAAGTTTATGAAGTACTAGTACTATACTACTATATATGTAAAATTATTCTACTAATATGTTTTTCAATACTTTATCAGTCGGATTTTCTCAACCATATATTTTAGAGATTTCTCTAACCAATACACGATATTTTTGAACGTTAAATTTTTTTCGGTTAAATTATCGAAATTTGAAAGTCTGCAGTTTTTTGGATTAATTTGGAAAAGATTGAGAAATTTTTACATAGGTGAATCTCTTAGAAGTTAGAACATCCACTATAGGTGCTGGTTTTTCATCATAGAAATCCTGTTTGAAAAAACAAGTGGCTCAAACAATGTTAAACAAAGAAGTTAGTATGTTTGATATTAGATTTATTTGCTTGCTCATTTTATCAAGTATGTGTAAAGAAGTTTAACTAATTGCATATATACTTGCTTAAAAAGAGATGCAAACCGTGTCTTCAAGTTCTTAAAAAAATTAAAAAATTAGACATTTTAAAAATAAATTAAATAATAATTTGTAGAAGAAAAGTTGTACTACCAAGTGAAGAGCTCATAGAGGAAGGGTTTAAAAGAAAAGAAAAGAAAATCAAACGTTTTTCTCGTAGGCTGCTTTTTTAATGTTCTATGCTTGATCATATTTTGATTGTTTTTTTATTTTTCGTAGGCTTTTTATTTGTTTTTTTTTTTTTTGAAAGATATTTTCTTTTCCTTTCAATAAAGTTTTTGCTTATTTAAGAAAAAACTATTCAATTCTTAACACAATTCAACGTTGCGATGGATTGTAATAATTTATTTTCTTAATTAGGACGTGTATTTTTTTAATCTCTCATTTTTATTGCCTTTTTCTATATCTAATCAAATGAATGAATTGCTAATAAATCTTATGAACATTGTTATAAGATAACATGTTTCTTTTGCCTCTTTTACATTTTATGTTGCACCTTGATTTTGTATCCTTAGAAGGAGGAGATTAGCTCTTTAGATTAAATTTTTTGCACACATTTCAGTGACTTTTTTTTACAATTTATATGTTGCACCTTGATTTTTGTATATAATAGAAGGATAGGTCATTGGGTTAAATTCCTTGTACACAATTAAGTAAATTTTTCATTACAATTATAAAGTATCATCAGTAATCAAGATTTGCAAATAAATAAAACTAATCATATGCTTGTGAGACTTACATATGTAAATTGTGTGACAAAATTCTATGCAAATGTTTAAAATTGAAATTTCTAAATTGTGAACTTAAATTTATCAGTTTTTTTTTAGGAAATTTTATTAGTCTTTAGGAAAAGAAAAAGAAACAAAATGAAAAGAAGAAAAAGTTTAGGCAAAAAAATGATAAAATATTATCGTTGTTCACGAACGTCACATGAGAATATTCTGCCCGTAAAACTCGGGGCAATAAGTTCAAATTTTCCACATGGATAAACATGAAATGAGTAGAATATAAAAAGTCATCTCTATCCCCTACAAGGATGATTTTTTTTTTTTTAATTTATACCACAAAAAGGAAATGCATTTTTATAATAATACTTTAGACAAGTTTGGTTCCCTTACGACATTTGAAAATTGTTTTGTAGGATATAAAGTGACAGATACTCTTTAAAAAATAGAAGGAAAAAAAAAAGACACTGCAAGCAAATGGTCGCATTTTGTCTAATCTATCATATTAGTGTTTAAAAACAATAAAAAATTATTATTCTACACTAATCTAACAATATATTTACACTCGACTCCACCAAAAAATATAAATTAAAAAAATTGAGGTTTCAGACATAGACTAATACAGTAACTCTCTACCTACTGTAGTAGAAGAAAAAAATTAAATCCCCACCTTAAATTAAAAGAAAATTAAAAATTAGCTCATGATTAGTAAAGGATGAAATAATAAAAAAAGAATAAATTGTATTGGTGCGCTTTAAACTATTTGTTTTTTATAAAATATAATTGAATTTTTAATTGTAGCAAAATGCACCATGAATTATGAAATTATTAACAATTGAGGTCTAATAATTAAAAAGTGTTAAAAAGCATAGATAATTTTAATCACGAGAGTTACACAGCAAGTTTTCCTTAAAGATAAAGCTCAGCATTTTAAAAACAAAATTAAAATTTAACACGTAAAAAAAAATGCTTAATAGAAATTAAAAATAATTATTGGACTTCAATTATTATTGATTTCCATGTTCAAGATATGTTGCAATAAGATCAAAAATTCAATTTTCATTGTGTAAAAAAGTGAATATTTCATAGTGCCAGGTGCAATTTTCCCATTAAAAAAAAAAGAAGAAAAGTTAATTAATATGGGAATTTGGATAAATTCATGTGGGAGTTGTAACTCGCAACAGACCCAGTGTAATCATTGAAAATAATAATTAATATTTTTTAAAAAACGATAGTGGTTGGAGTTGGAGTTGGAGTATGGAAGGAAGCAAACACATCCTTTTTGTTTTGCACTGTTCACAAACTTTTTTGTCTTTATGATTCTCTGCTAAAAATTAATAACAAATAAATAATAAAGCTAAAAACTGCAATGTTTGTCATCCCTCTCTCTGTCTCTTTCTCTCTCTGAAAATAGCAAGTTATTAAGCAAACCACAACAAAAGCTTCTTCCATGGAGTTTGGGGCGCAGACAACTACTAGAGTCTTATTTCATTGATTCAGTCTGAACTCTGTTTTCCCTGTTAACACCGTACCACAATACCACTGTTATACTATTCATTGCCCAAGTAAGGACTCTCTCTCTCTCTCTCTCGTACAAAAACATCATTTGGTAACTTCTGTTTTTCCTTTTATGGGTACTGCTCTCGTAGACTGTGATTCTTGCTTCTAGTTTCTTATGATGTGTGTCTCTGTTTTTTTTTTTAAGTCTTTGGGTGTTGAACAATATGGGAATTAATTATTTATTTACTTATTTTTTGCCTTTGTTCTTTCAAGTTTTTGTGCCGTTTTGCATTTCTGGTTTCTGGGGTCTTTTTCTGATGGAATTTTTTTCTTTCCTTTCGTTTGGTTTTTGTCAGGAAACGGTGTTGCTTTAAGTTTGAGGCTTTTAGAGGGAACAAAAGAATCTGTGAGTTTTCTTTCTCTTTTACTTGGGTTTTTTTCGTTCTTTTTTTTTTGAAGTGATGTTTCTTAAATACTGCCCAATATTTAGCTTCATTTCATGTGAGGTCTTTGATTATCAACAGGAAGGGTAAAAATGAGAAAAGAAGTTGACTTTTGTGGATAATTTTTAATTGGGTTTTTTTGTAATCTCTTAGAAATTTGGATTCTGTTGCTTCTTGTGATGGAACATTGGAGCTGTGTGTCTGAAGAGAAGGGGTTTGTGTCTGAAGAAACAATTTCATCTTTTAATTCACTTGCTAGAGGTAAAAAAGCCCTCTTGGGTTGGGAATTGAAAACCTTAACCACCCCATGTGCTTTTGGCAATAATATGTCTCTTGAGAACCAAGGTTTTGGAGAGTACATAGAAATGATGGGTAAACAAGTACCCGGCGGTTCCGTTTGTGGTGGCGGAAAGATCATTGATCCGACCACCACAGAAGTCGCTTTCTCTAGAGAAGATGACTCCAGTTCAAAGATTTCAAGCTCCGTCTTGGACTTGAGCAGCCGGGACTCTTCACTCATTGACTTGAAATTGGGGAGAATTGGCGACCGCCGAGATTTTCATGGTTCTAGTTTCTCTAAGGGACATCCGGGTTTGTCTTCGTTGGAGTCGTCGACGCCCCCAAAGAGAATAAAGCTCTCAGGGGTAAATTCCCATACTGCCTTTTGCCAAGTTTATGGCTGCAACAAGGATCTCAGCTCTTCTAAAGATTACCACAAGAGACATAGAGTTTGTGATCTTCATTCGAAAACTGCTAAAGTTATAGTGAATGGTATAGAACAGAGATTTTGTCAGCAATGTAGCAGGTAGCTCATTAAGGTTTTTTTTTTTTTTTTTTCCAATGCTTATTTGCTATTGCTGAGATATTATGTGCAATAAATTGATTTTCACAGCTCAAAAGCCCAACTTCTGAGAATATTCTCCTTGTACTCGTACTTTTTTTCTATGTCTTTTAATAATATTAAGAAAATGAATTGAGGATCTTTAAATTGTTTCAACTGGATATCAGAGTTTTGTTCATCAAATAGTAGATTCATTGCTTTATTCTATTTTTACCTTTTCTTCACAACCTTGTTCCTTCTTTATCTCTAAAATGCCTTCTTTAACTTTTCCTTCCTTGGATTCCTTTCTTAATCTAATGTCTTGTACAACAAAAAATCATTTGTCTACTTAATTGCTACGTTTAGTATTAGGTCTTTGTTTCACATGCTTATGATCTTTCTCGATTCGATAATCCTGTTTTTAATTCCTTTTCCTAGAGTGATCCTCATTCAAGCTTGTAAATTCGATAGAGATTTTTTTTCTTGTTTTTTGGCTAAATTAGATTTTAAAGGACCATAATGAGTTGGTTATTGCTGCTCTAAGATGTGCAAGCTTTTTGACAATCCAGGTTCCATTTGCTTGCTGAATTTGACAATGGTAAGCGTAGCTGTCGTAAACGCCTTGCTGGACACAACGAGCGCCGGAGAAAGCCTCAAGTGGGCGTCCACTCTGGTAGAGCTGGAAGGATGTTTCAGTCATTTAACGGTACCAAATAAAGATCATCTCTAATTCTAAATTGATTAATGTAACCTCAACTCTCATCCTTAGCTTTCTTTTAAATAAAAGTCGTTTAATGTTGTTTTCTATAATTTTTGTGAATCAATTTTCTGAGGATTTCTTTGAGATTTTCTTTTCAGCTGTCACTATTTTTTTTCCCTCTCCTGTTTTTTTGACATGATTCGTATGTTTTTACAGATAGCAGATTTCATGGGACTACATCCTTTATTTGCCAGGACATACTCCGTAGTGGCTTCTTGCATCCCGAGAAATATGGCACAAGCGACTGGTGCTGCCGCATAAAAGTTGAGGATGGATCGGACTTTACGTGTCTCTCAAATGTTCCTGTATCTACAAATGGACATTTTCGTTCAAAATTACTCTTCCCTCATGATGTTGGAAAGGAATTTCCTTCTTTCCATGAAAGTGGAGCAAATGCTACGACCGCAGGCATTTTCAGCAACCATAGTGGCCAATATCCACATGAGCTGGGAGGGGCAGACTCTGGTTCTCGGGCTTTCTTCCACAGCACCGGGTTAGGATGTGAAGAATTAAGTAGCTTCAGTACAGCATCAACCTCCATTCAGGGATTTTTGGGGACATCAGACTCTGGGTGTGCTCTCTCTCTTCTGTCATCTCAATCACAGAACTCTCCAAACCACCTGTCGGGATTTCCCATGGCCCATCCCTTGGTCAAGCCTGGCAGCCATACTTGTTATAGCATGTCTCAGTTCTCTGAAAAGCTTGTTGGAGCATCTTCACAAGCATCAACAAGTGGTGTTTCAAATAAGCTACCATCTTTGGGAATGAATCCTGTTGTTGGTCCCATCATGATGTCAAGCGGTAGTGAAGGTGTCAACTCTGAGATCACAAATGGGATATTCCAGGGATCGGATTTCCTCAACTCGAAGGATCGTGTTGCCTATGAAGATGTGCCTACCATTGACTTGCTTCAGTTATCATCGCAGCTCCAGCGAGTGGAGGATCAAAGGCAATCTATGCAGATGAAACCGGAAAATGATGCTTTCTGCTGCCTTTGAATTACTTGACATGCTCTGAAACAAGGTATGTTCCAAACTCTAGTAAAATTGGTTTTGGTGTTGCTACTTAATTAAGCTTGAGCATTTTCTTCAGCAAGTAGATAAAGTTGAAGAGCCGTTCTATATTTCACAATTTCATCTTAACATCATGAATTAAAAGCATTGGCGGCAAAGCCATGTGAGTTCAATCATTTTTGCGTAATTGTTATGGAAGCTGTCTAGCTTATCACGCGTTTGTCTTTCTTTGTGAAACTCATGTTAAACGTTTTCGTGAAATATAAGAATTTTTCTTAAGTGGACAAGAAGGTGGATTTTCTTGCTTACAATGTTAAGCTTCATGTCAACTCAATGTTGAAGTTGGAAGCATTTTAGCATACAAGTTTAACTGTTAAAAGTATTAGATTAGTTTTATCAGCAGAAAGATAAATAACAATGGCAGATATAATGAAAACCTCTGTACTTCCTACTTTTGGAACCACTGACAAGTTATGGATTCTAAAGATAAAAATGAATTGGCCACAATATTCATTCTATAATGTTGTATAAAATTCTGCACTTATTGAACTTCTGCTTTATGATTTAAATTAATTCTCTGAATATGGTTGGTTTGACAGAAAATCATCATGAACACCTTTTTTTTCCTCTCACGAGTAATAAATAATACAACTTGTTTCTAAGACAGGTGGTTAAACTCTTATCTCTATGGCGGTTTTGAAGCGTTGTACCTTGAACTTCAAGAAACAGGCAGAGTGGAACTTGGGATCGAGCCTCGAAAGACTGAAAAATTCATCCATCTAACTCTGCTGCTAGCTGACAACTTTTTGTTATTCGATCAAACTCAAGTTTGATTTGTTGGTGCAATTTGGTTAGCATTGTTGGATCTTATTAGATTGGCTTCAAATCAAATCCTCTGGTCTAGTTGGTTCTGTTTTCTTACCCAACATTGTTGAAGTTTTTTAATCAATAAATTAAGTCTTATATCCAGGCTACCAATGGTCAGGAATGGAAGAAAAACTTGTGGTATAAGTGCAAATTATAAAATTCTCTGGCAAAGTTCTCTACTTTTCTCATTAAATTTGTTGAACTGTGGCTAAAACCATCTAGTTCACTCATAAAACCAAAATGAGTTGTTTGAGCCTTATGAACTCAATATATGGTGCTATATTTTTGTTAATTTGGTTTCTCTTGTGAAACCGCCGATGGTGCGAGCAAGTAGGGACGTAAGCTAGGCCAATTTGGGCTGAGGTAGTCTTCTTGTCAACTCGTTCAACGAAGAAAAACGGTCACCATCACCATCGCAAGTTTGCGGGTAAAATGGTCATCCGAGGGGCAACCATGATCTTCTAACTTTCAACGCCATTTCAATAAACCACAACGTACAGTGGAAATGTTGCATCTCATTTGAGAGATAAAATGATTAACAAAGTGGCTTTGGTGGAGTATGTTCCTTAATAATTCATGTTTTGATTTTTGAGATTACCCAATCCAAAATAGAAAAGAAGAGAATAGAGAGAATAAGGTTTTTTTTTATTATTATTATTATCACAACTGCGGAAAGAGTGCAAAAGGACAACAAGATTTAAAAAGCAACGGACCAACAGCTACATCAAAACGGCATGAAATGGTAAAACAAAATTAGTTGTAAAAAGGGCAACAATATAAACGACATCAAACGGCTATTGAATGGTAGTTGTAGGAAATAAAACCATAAAAAATGGTATTTGTATAGTAATATCAGTTCTTCAAAAAAAAAAAAATGATGATATCAAAGTGACATCGAACAACTAAGTGGCATTAGATATAGTAATGACAAGAAGTTAGAGCAACAGTGACGTTGAAACGACACCATCTGCGAGAACGACCATAAGAAACGACAATACTATTGAACGACGTCGAAAGGAAAACAACATTAATTCTCAAGCGACGCAAAATATAGAAAGCGCCAATAAAATCGAATCAAACAATGAAACTACATCAGACGTGGAACAATAACATTGAAACGACATGAAACGCTTAAATGAAACTAGCTAAGAGACGACGATAACATGGAAACAAGCTAACAACATTGGCTTGAGCAAATTTTGAAAACAAAAATAAAATGAAAATAACATGGTCACCTTATCCTGTAGAAAAAGCAACATAATTGAAACGACATTGAAATCAAAAGGACTGTACATGTAGAAACGACAACAATTTAGAGAAATAACACCTAACAGTACAACGACCTAGTCGTAAAACATAATTTGTCAAGTGACACAATTAGAACCAAAAGTTGAAATATTTTATATAATATAACAGAGTTTTACACTGTAACATGTGAGAGTTTTATACTGTAGCAATTAGGAATTATATTTTCTTAACAACGTTGCCAAAAGCTCTCTAAGTTTTTTGGCCTTTATGCCCCTAAGCTTTTTGTCTAAGCATTTTAATCCCTGAATTTTTTTTTCTAAGTAATTAAGGCCTTGGATTCCTAAACGAGTAGAAGTTAACTCCAATTTATTAAAAGTTTATGAAATCCTCACTAAATTAGCAATAAAAAAAAAATCAAGAATTAAAGTAGACTACAAGAAGTTCATAGGGCACAAATACTAAAAGTTATAGTATTTTTATGGGAGAACAAAATACTCTGCCATTGATGATAATTGGAGTTAATTACTATTACTTTGAAAGTGTGAGGATAAAATTGCGTAAAACAATGTAAGAACAAAACTGTAAAAAGTTTAGAGAATATAGATACTAAAAATCCTTTGTAAAAGCGACCACACTGAACCACATCAAATGGTTCAAAGACATTTGTTGAAAAAACTCGACAAATTATTTTTAGAACGATAGTGATTGAGGTATAGTCTACTGGTAATTAAACCTAATTTTATTATAAAGTGTAAAATTTAAATTCGATATCCTAGGTTTCAAATAAAAAGAAGTGCTAGCAAAAGAAAAGTGTTAGTAACACTCTTTTTTACACTCTCTTTAATCACTATAAGACACATGCAATCTACTAACATCATAAATTATTATTTAAACAGAAAATAATATAGTGGAGTCCACATATCATGTAGCAAATGAAAAGAGTGTAAAAGAGAATGCCGCTAGCACTTCTCTCAAGAGAATTATGAAACACGCCTCCTTAATTCACACATTTATATTTGTGTCCTCAGAAAAATTTTATCTTTCTTAATTGAATCGTGCTAATAACACTAATCATAATCCCAACTTTCTACATCTAACTTTGAGTTATCAAATTTTCATTGCAAATATAATCCATTATTAGTAATTGATGTGACAATCTTTTAAAAAACCTACCAATAAAAAAAAATAACAACTCAAAAGTTAGTGTAAAAGTTAGGATTAAAATTAACGTCCCCAACTAAAATTATTCTTGTAAAATTGAAATATAATTAGACAAAGATTTGGTCTATTGCCACACCCCCAATCTACTTTTCTAACACCTCCTCTAAAACCACCCCTTATTTAAAATTTGAAATTTAGAAGTGTGTTTGTTTCAGTTTTTAAATCACGGTTCGAATCATTTTGCTACAGTATTTTCTCTCACAAAAATTTAAATCTTCATTCAAATACTCTACTTAAATACTCGTACCAAACACACCCTTAGCCTCCAGGGTTTTTTTTTCAAAATGTACTTGAACGAAAGGGTTTAAGGGGGATTTGGGACTGGGATGTTACGTAACCTAAACTATCCTCGGCAAATTACGGTGTATGTGAGACTATTTTTAAAATATTCAATTAGGAAACATCACAGTTTTTGAGATTTTTTTTTATTTTATAAATCCTTGATTGGTTTGTTTTTTAAATAAAATAGATCAACCAATTAATAAAAAGATAAGTAAAATGATATTTTTAAAAACACAAGATATCAAAATAATAATAATTTTTTTAAAAAAAATAATTAATTAATTTTGATAAACTATTAAAGAATTAATCATTAGATTACCTACCTATAATCTATTAATTTTTAATCACATAAATTATTGATTCCTATTTTTTAAAAAAGAAACAATTTTTTGAAAAAAATTTAACAAAGCAAGGGACATCTGCTAAATATATATATTAAGAAAGGACGGTTTTGCACATATTATTTCGAAATCTCATATTTAGTTTTATTGTTCTTTTTTTCTTTGGGCACATAGCATTTCGGTATTTCATATTTAGTTTTATTATTCTTTTTTTTTTGTTCTTATATGTAATAGTTTATGAGTTTCTGTAACGTCTCGAAATTTATTTAATATTAATGTAATGTAAATGATGAATTAGTGTGCCATAATTAAAGTTTTAACATTTATTAGACTATTTGGTTGGATTTTTAGTTTTTGGTTGTTTTGTTAAATTGATGTGTTCAAAAGATTCCTTGTTGATTTAAAATGATGTTTTGAGTTTTAAAACACAACAATTTGTAAAATGTTAAAAATACTCTGTTTTGCAAAACCGTGGGCGGCACATGGTTTTCGTACAGTAAAACCGCCCACCGACTTTCTCTATTTATTTCTCTCTTCTCTCTCTCTCCTCATTCACGAGTTCTCTCTCTCTCTCTTCTCTCTCTCGGCAGTCCCTCTCTCTCTCTCAATTTCTTCAAAAAATTTTGATTTCCATTCGAATCCAAGCTTCGGAACAGCAAGGAGGAAGCTCGGGGACGTGATTCGGCGACCGAGAACGCGGATTGAAGCTTCGATTCGAGGTTAGATTCGAAATTTCAAAACTTTTTACAAAATTTTCGATTTTGTGTGTTTTTGAAATCTAAGTTTGTTTTAGCTTAGAAAACCGTGGATTTGTGTTAAATGAGCTTAGAACAACTAGAATCTAAACCTAGATTGAAGAAAAACGGATTGGATTCAAGATTTTCATTTTTCTCCTCTTTTTCTCATTTTCGGATTTTTGAAGATTTTGAGTTTAAATGTTGTTTAAATGATCCCAAACATGTTCTAGAATGTTTTTCTATCAACTATAGTTGTTTTTCATGCCTGGGATTTGAGAAAAACAGGTTAGAAACAAGATTTGGATTTTGGGGATCGAGAAACCCGTGGCTGGGATTTCTGGATCTTCCCAGTTCGGCAGGCCGAAGTTCATGTTCGGCAGGCCGGAGTGATGATCGGCAGGCAGGTGTTCTTCCGACCGGCAGGCCGAATCTGGGGAAATGTTCGACAGGCCGAACTTTGCTTCCGGCAGGCCGAACTGTGCAGTTCGGCAGGCCGAAGCAGGGCGTCCGGCAGGCCGACCGAGGCATGGAAAATTTTGTGATTTTTACCCGTTTTTATTGTTTTGAACCCTGATTTAAATCCCAACCTTATAGGATGATTTTAATGATACAAATGGCACACTAGGACATCATGAAATGATTTAGTAACATAGAATGTTTCGAACTAGATATTGATCGACTTAGTTTGTATCTAGGATTGTTCGTGGTTCCGTGGAGCTAACGTATAGCGGATCGGGATTACGGTGTGGGGTACCGGCACGAGTATTGAGGTAGGACTTCTATCCTATTTCTTTGGTAGCCTGGTTTTGAAATGATTTGGCTTTGAAAAGGATTTCTATCCAAAATGTTTTCAACGGATGTTTGAAAATGGTTTTATCGGTTATATTTTTATATACCGTGACATGAAATGAATTTCATAATGAATATAATTGACAACACTCGGTAATTGGGTTTTGAATGATAATGATAATAAACACATGGGCATGATGCCATATCAGAGATCGGGTCGTGATCGACCTTGGGGGCAGGTCCCGAAACCCAGCTGGGCCACTACGGTGGTGATATCATGGTTTGCCTAGGTAAAAGTAAATTGGTGTTTGGATTTGACGAGTAGACTGTTCTGTGCCAGAACGGTTCTACTCAATTTATTTATTTATTTATTCAAGTTTCTTTTCTGTATAACTCCTGATAATGTTATGTTTCTTTGTATTAAATTATTTTATAAAACTTAGTCCTACTGAGCCTTTCGCTCACGTTTTATTGTTTTAAATTCCCCCCTCTAGGTGGTTTCCCATTTAGGTTTGGAGAAGATTCTTCGGACCGAACTCAGGAGCAATAGGAGAATTTATTTACATTCTGTATTTATTAATCAAGGCATGTAAGACTCAACTTTATTTGTACTTGGACTGTAATTGTATTTGTGATATTGTCAGATCCATGTGTGTGCACAAGTTGTGGGTTGTGGAACCCATATTCGCGGTTTTTATTCAATTATTGTTATTTGTTTAATGATTTTAAATTCTTTATCAAATGTGGTGGAAAAATCTCTTTAATTCTTGCTTAATTGGATTTTTAAACCCTTAATTTCAATTAAATTCTCTTTCAATTAATCTAAATATTCTGCCACGTCACCTCCCGTACTCCGGGGCGTGACAGAATGGTATCAGAGCTCAAGGTTATGAACCTTGGGAATTGTGCACACATAGGTTTGACAATGAAATACCTCTGACAGTCCAATTTTGTTTTCAGAAGTGAGAGAATGGCACCTAGACGTCGTTCGACAGCTGACGCCGAGTTCGGAAATGATGAGGGCCTAATGAGGTCTATGATTGCGGCTTTCCGGCAGATGGCAGCCAGGACTAGACCGGAAAACTCCAGTGTTGGTAGTCGGCATGCTTTCTTTAAGGAATTTCGGCAGGCGTCTATTCTGACTTTTGATGGCAATGGGGATCCGCAGTTAGCAGAGTATTGGTTGGATTCGATCTTGAAGCATCTGGATACCCTTGGTGTGCCTGAGGAGTATCGTGTGGAGTTTGCGGCATATAAGCTCGAGGGTGGCGCTAACACCTGGTGGAAACAAACTAAGCGTCTAGAGCGCGGTGGTGATATCGGTTGGGACAAGTTCGAGGATCTGTTCTATGATCGGTATTTTCTGCAGGGATATAGAGATCAGAAGGCAGCTGAGTTTTATAGATTGCAGCAGGGTGATATGTCAGTTCGGGAGTACGAGGCAAAGTTTAGCGAGTTGGCTAGGTTTGCTCCATCAGCTGTGGCATCGGAGCGCGAGAAATGCATCAAGTTTCAGGAAGGACTCAAGGCTCCTATTCGACGGCAGTTGGTTGCTCTACGGCTTAGGGGTTTCGGAGAGCTTGTGTCGTCGGCGATCTCCGTGGAGAATGATTACGTGCAGTATTGTGAGGACCGAGCCAAGGCTTCAGGAGGACCGCAGAGGAGTGGCAGGAAGAGCACCAGTAGTCGTCCAGCTCCGGGGAAAGGCAAGCAAGGCGGTGCGACCAGTGGCAGCAGCAGTTCGTCTAGCAGCGGGCGCAGCAATCCCTACAGCTTTCATTGTCATTTCTGTCAGCAGCCCGGACACATCAAGAGGAATTGCCCGATCAGGAGTGCTCGTCTTGGATCGCAGACCGGGGAGGATGCCAGTCGTTCGTCTCAGCCTCAGCCTCAGACCCTACCTCTACCTCCGCAGTACCCGCAGTTGCAGTATCTGCAGTTTTCTCCTCAGCAATTCTCATATCCGGCACGGGGACAGCAGCCGCAGTATTTTCAGCGCAGTGTTCCTCAGTATAGAGCTCCGAGTACAGGTAGTGTGCAGTCGTCTCCATCTCAGCAGTATCGGCCGAGTAATGCAGGACCCAGCAATGTCGGTAGAGGAAAAGGGAAGGCGCCAGTGCAGGTTCATGCAATGGCATCTGGAGGGTCAGATTCTCAGATTGGTAACGCGGTTGTCGATGGTATGGTTTTGGTTTCTAGATCTCTAGCTCGCGTTTTATTTGATACCGGTGCCTCTCATTCTCTCATTTCGAGTTCCTTTGTACATGCCTTGGGATTAGAAGTAGAAGAGTTTAAGGAACCCCTAATTATAACTTCTCCTTTGGGGCGGGTGCGTGTAAATTGTATGTGTAAATCTTGTAAAATAAAGATTGGGGATGAGATTTTGAAAAGTGATTTGATTATACTCCCCATGAGTTCCTATGATGTGATTTTAGGGATGGACTGGTTGTCCAGGTATAGTGCAGTTGTGGACTACCAACTTAGAAAAGTGACCCTAGTGTCTGATAGGGGAACGGTAATCACTTACCAGGGTGGTGGTGATTGGCTAATGAGTGAGCGTCTCATGAAGTCATGTCTAGGAGGGCGAAGGAATCTAGATTGTTTTGCTTTTCTTGCCAATCTAGATTGCGAGCCCTATGTTTCGAGTAGTAGTGTAGCGATTCCGGTGGTTGGTGAGTTCGAGGATGTCTTCCCCGACGAGTTATCAGGGTTACCACCGCATCGGGAGATTGAGTTTGGTATCGAGTTGTTTCCAGGGACATCACCGATTTCTATGGCACCTTATCGGATGGCGCCGGCAGAAATGAAGGAATTGAGGAAGCAACTTCAGGAGCTTGCTGATAAAGGATATATTCGGAATAGCACATCTCCGTGGGGAGCACCAGTTTTGTTCGCTAAGAAGCACGATGGGACTCTCAGGTTATGTGTGGATTATCGGCAGCTGAATCGTGTTACGGTGAAGAACAAGTATCCTTTGCCTAGGATTGATGAGCTATTTGATCAGTTGGGAGGTTCGCGATACTTCTCGAAGATTGATTTGCGGTCAGGTTATCATCAGCTCAGAATCAAGGAAGAGGATATTCCCAAGACAGCTTTTAGGACTCGGTATGGGCACTTCGAGTTTCTTGTTATGTCTTTCGGGTTGACGAATGCTCCAGCAGCTTTTATGGATTTGATGAACAGGATATTTAGGCCATATCTGGATCAGTTTGTGATCGTGTTCATCGATGATATTCTAGTGTATTCTAAGACATGGGAGGAGCATGAGCAGCATCTTCGGATCGTGCTTCAGACTCTGCGGGAGCACCAGTTGTATGCTAAGAGGGAAAAGTGTGAGTTCTGGTTGACTGAGGTCAAATTTCTGGGTCATGTCATTTCGGAGCATGGTATTTCAGTGGATCCGTCCAAGATTGAAGCTATATTGGAGTGGGAACGACCAAGGAATGTAGCGGAGATTCGCAGCTTCTTAGGTCTTGCTGGATATTACAGGAAATTTGTAAAGGACTTTTCGAAGATTGCAGCTCCGTTGACGAGGTTGATCAGGAAAAACGTCAGGTTTGAGTGGGATGAAGACTGTGAGTCTGCTTTTCAGGAATTGAAGAACCGGTTGACTTCAGCTCCAGTGTTGATTATTCCTAGTAGTGACGAGCCGTATGAGGTTTATGCTGATGCTTCAGGGCGTGGACTTGGATGCGTGTTGATGCAGCATGGACGTGTGGTTGCGTACGAATCGAGACAGCTACAACCTCACGAGCGGAATTATCCTACTCACGATTTAGAGCTTGCAGCGGTGATCTACGCGCTGAAGATTTGGAGATGTTACTTGTATGGAGCATCGTTTCAGGTCTTCTCCGATCACAAGAGTTTGAGGCATTTGTTCACTTAGAGGGATCTCAACTTGAGGCAGCGCAGATGGGTGGAGTACATGGAGGATTATGATTTCGCGTTGCAGTATCATCCCGGAAAAGCTAATGTGGTAGCGGATGCGCTTAGCAGGAAGTCTTCAGGGATTCTCGCTTGTTTGATTTTTGAGGACTGGAGCAGGGATGCGACAGTGAGTGAGTATCGGCTACAGTATCATGACGACGGTGATCGAGTTTCGTTATATCATGTGGAAGCGACTCCAGCTCTTGTTCGGATGGTGAAGCAAGGTCAGTGGCAGGATCGACATTTGCAGGGGATTTGGTCGCGGATTCAGAATGGGGAGCAGTTCGAGGAATGGAGCGTGCATGCAGATGGATCGTTGTACTTCCGGGAGCGTCTTGCAGTTCCAGTTATCGCCGAGGTGACGAAAGCCGTTCTAGATGAAGCTCATAGGTCTCAGTTTGCTATTCATCCGGGGAGCACCAAGATGTATCGTGATTTGAAGAGGCACTATTGGTGGAGAGGCATGAAGAAAGATGTTCGCGAGTACGTGGCCAAGTGTTCGACGTGTCTTCAGGTGAAAGCTGAGCACCAGAAGCCTGCAGGTCAGCTTCAGCCGCTTCCTATTCCAGGGTGGAAATGGGAGCATGTGATGATGGATTTCCTCACAGGTTTGCCGAGGACGGAGCAGCGGCATGATGCAGTTTGGGTTGTGGTCGACAGGTTGACGAAATCGGCACATTTCATTCCGTTTAGGTCGACGTGTTCCAGGAAGATTCTCGGAGAGCTGTATATGCAGAACATTGTGAGGTTGCATGGGGTTCCTTTGTCCATCACCTCTGATCGAGACACCAGGTTTAATGCTAAGTACTGGAGGAGTTTTCAGGAGGCTTTGGGTACGGATTTGAACTTCAGTACGGCGTTTCATCCTCAGACTGATGGGCAGTCTGAGCGGGTTATTCAGGTTCTCGAGGATATGTTGCGTGCTTGTGCGTTGGACTTCGGCGGGAATTGGAAGCAATGTTTGCATTTGGCGGAGTTCGCGTACAACAACAGTTATCAGGCGAGTATCGGTATGGCACCATTTGAGGCATTGTATGGGCGACCGTGTCGGTCACCTGTGTGTTGGGCCGAGCCGAAAGATAGAGTTATTCTTGGGCCGGATGAGATTCGTGACAGCAACGAGAAAGTCGCGGTGATTCGGGATCGGCTGAGAGCAGCTCAGAGTCGGCAGAAGAGCTACGCGGATAGGAGACGTAGACCCTTAGAGTTCGCGGTTGGAGATTTTGTTCTCTTGAGGGTGTCACCTCGTAAGGGAACTATGCGGTTCGGGGTGAGTGGGAAGCTCGCGCCGAGGTATATTGGGCCGTTCGAGATCACTCAGCGTGTTGGTGTGGTCGCTTATCGGCTTGATCTTCCGCCCGAACTTTCTCATGTGCACGATGTGTTTCATGTGTCTATGCTTAGGAAGTGTCCACCTGAGCAGGGTAAGATAGTATCGTTTCGCGATGTGCAGGTTCAGGAGGATACGACGTACGAAGAAGTGCCGATTCAGATCATCGACCGGAAAATGATTAGCTTGCGTCGTCGTGAGATACCGTTGGTAAAGGTCGTGTGGCAGCATCACGGTGTTGATGAAGCCACTTGGGAATTAGAGTCGAGTATGCGGGAGTTATATCCGCATTTGTTTTGTTTTTGAGATGAGTTGTAAATTTCGAGGACGAAATTTCTTTAAGGGGTGGAGAGCTGTAACGTCCCGAAATTTATTTAATATTAATGTAATGTAAATGATGAATTAGTGTGCCATAATTAAAGTTTTAACATTTATTAGACTATTTGGTTGGATTTTTAGTTTTTGGTTGTTTTGTTAAATTGATGTGTTCAAAAGATTCCTTGTTGATTTAAAATGATGTTTTGAGTTTTAAAACACAACAATTTGTAAAATGTTAAAAATACTCTGTTTTGCAAAACCGTGGGCGGCACATGGTTTTCGCACAGTAAAACCGCCCACCGACTTTCTCTATTTATTTCTCTCTTCTCTCTCTCTCTCCTCATTCACGAGTTCTCTCTCTCTCTCTTCTCTCTCTCGGCAGTCCCTCTCTCTCTCTCAATTTCTTCAAAAAATTTTGATTTCCATTCGAATCCAAGCTTCGGAACAGCAAGGAGGAAGCTCGGGGACGTGATTCGGCGACCGAGAACGCGGATTGAAGCTTCGATTCGAGGTTAGATTCGAAATTTCAAAACTTTTTACAAAATTTTCGATTTTGTGTGTTTTTGAAATCTAAGTTTGTTTTAGCTTAGAAAACCGTGGATTTGTGTTAAATGAGCTTAGAACAACTAGAATCTAAACCTAGATTGAAGAAAAACGGATTGGATTCAAGATTTTCATTTTTCTCCTCTTTTTCTCATTTTCGGATTTTTGAAGATTTTGAGTTTAAATGTTGTTTAAATGATCCCAAACATGTTCTAGAATGTTTTTCTATCAACTATAGTTGTTTTTCATGCCTGGGATTTGAGAAAAACAAGTTAGAAACAAGATTTGGATTTTGGGGATCGAGAAACCCGTGGCTGGGATTTCTGGATCTTCCCAGTTCGGCAGGCCGAAGTTCATGTTCGGCAGGCCGGAGTGATGATCGGCAGGCCGGTGTTCTTCCGACCGGCAGGCCGAATCTGGGGAAATGTTCGGCAGGCCGAACTTTGCTTCCGGCAGGCCGAACTGTGCAGTTCGGCAGGCCGAAGCAGGGCGTCCGGCAGGCCGACCGAGGCATGGAAAATTTTGTGATTTTTACCCGTTTTCATTGTTTTGAACCCTGATTTAAATCCCAACCTTATAGGATGATTTTAATGATACAAATGGCACACTAGGACATCATGAAATGATTTAGTAACATAGAATGTTTCGAACTAGATATTGATCGACTTAGTTTGTATCTAGGATTGTTCGTGGTTCCGTGGAGCTAACGTATAGCGGATCGGGATTACGGTGTGGGGTACCGGCACGAGTACTGAGGTAGGACTTCTATCCTATTTCTTTGGTAGCCTGGTTTTGAAATGATTTGGCTTTGAAAAGGATTTCTATCCAAAATGTTTTCAACGGATGTTTGAAAATGGTTTTATCGGTTATATTTTTATATACCGTGACATGAAATGAATTTCATAATGAATATAATTGACAACACTCGGTAATTGGGTTTTGAATGATAATGATAATAAACACATGGGCATGATGCCATATCAGAGATCGGGTCGTGATCGACCTTGGGGGCAGGTCCCGAAACCCAGCTGGGCCACTACGGTGGTGATATCATGGTTTGCCTAGGTAAAAGTAAATTGGTGTTTGGATTTGACGAGTAGACTGTTCTGTGCCAGAACGGTTCTACTCAATTTATTTATTTATTTATTCAAGTTTCTTTTCTGTATAACTCCTGATAATGTTATGTTTCTTTGTATTAAATTATTTTATAAAACTTAGTCCTACTGAGCCTTTCGCTCACGTTTTATTGTTTTAAATTCCCCCCTCTAGGTGGTTTCCCATTTAGGTTTGGAGAAGATTCTTCGGACCGAACTCAGGAGCAATAGGAGAATTTATTTACATTCTGTATTTATTAATCAAGGCATGTAAGACTCAACTTTATTTGTACTTGGACTGTAATTGTATTTGTGATATTGTCAGATCCATGTGTGTGCACAAGTTGTGGGTTGTGGAACCCATATTCGCGGTTTTTATTCAATTATTGTTATTTGTTTAATGATTTTAAATTCTTTATCAAATGTGGTGAAAAAATCTCTTTAATTCTTGCTTAATTGAATTTTTAAACCCTTAATTTCAATTAAATTCTCTTTCAATTAATCTAAATATTTCGCCACGTCACCTCCCGTACTCCGGGGCGTGACAGTTTCATTTTGCATATATCTAATTAGGTAAGATATTTAAGATATGTGCTTTTAGTTAAATGTTCCTTTTATTTTTAGGCGATGCTTAATGTCGATTTTTAGTGAACTGGTGCAATATTAATTTTTGTAACAAAATTGTAAATGCGTGCTCTCTAATTAAAGAGCTTATGAAAAAAAAAAGAAATGGATGAGAAGAAAAATACATATTTTGGACATGTTCTGTTTGTGAAAGCCTAAAAAATTTAAGTTTCTCGAGAACACAATTTAGAAGTTAAAATTCCCTCAAATGAACTTAATTTATCTTTACTTTAGTTTAATGTATATATGTATGAAAACTTATGAATTTTTAGTCTTTTTTTTTTTGGGAGATTTAAGTACATAGATTTAGGGACTAATCTCTGAATAATGGTAAAGATAGATGGTTGCAATACATCTTTGGAAATACAAAAATTACTTCATTGTAGTAAATGAGAATAAAAACAAAAAAAACAAAAGAACCAAGAAGCTAGTGAGAACGCAAGACACATAGAAAAAAAAAAAGAAAAAAAAAACAACAACAACTTATTTATTTTCCAAAAAAACACCTTATTTGATGTTAACCTAGAAGGCATGAGAATACCACCCAAAAAAAAGTGACGTGTGAGAAAGATACGGAAAAAATGCTTTTCCAACTCTTTAGTCTTTTTTTTTTTTAATTCCTGTCAATATATATTTAAATTGGTTAGCAATTGAATGATTGTTTACTTGGCTAGTTATGAGTTTATACCTTTCTTGCTTTAAGGAAGAATGGTGCGCGTATCGATTAGTATGGACTAGTAGCAAAGGGAAAATATACATTAAAAAATTAAGGTTGAAAGGTTTCAAACTCTATACCTTCTATTGAAGTTGGGTATCGATTTACCGTTAGTTTATATGTGCATCGACTCAAAAGGGAAAATATATTTCAATTGCAAGGGGGAGTAATTGTTGCAGGTATGGAGTCAAATGAAGTCAACAACCTAGCAAAAGGAAGAAAAAGGAGAAGAAAAGCATATTATGGGAGCTACAGTGCCAAGATTGGGCTCTACAACGCCCTTGGGCAACAAACCAGCATTGCGGTACTAGCAAAAGAGTGTCGCGGAGTCAGCAGGTGAGCGCCGCAACGCTCATTTCAAGTGTCGCCGCGCCAAGGCATTGTGTTGCACGATATTTTGTGTAATAGTCAGTATTTTAAAGCACAAAAATGGAAAACTATTAGGGCTTTCTAAATTATAAGTGTTTTTCTCTTGTTTGGGGTATAAATAAACATAAGGTAGCTAGAGTTGTGTATGTGAGTGGCATTATTTTGTGTGAGGCATATTTTTGCGTGAGAGCTCTATTGTTGAAAGAGAAAAAAAATTCCCATAAAGGGTGCTAGATAGAAGAGAGATTTAAGAAACACTATTTGAGAGTGGGTGATAAATTTCTCTCGTAATCTGTAATCTCTTTCATCATAGTGGAATCTACAGCAGTAGAAATAGGACGTAGTCTCAAATTTGAACGAACCTGTATAAAAATTTGGTGTCTCTCTTTCTTCTTTTCTCCAATTTCTTTTCTGCACTTATTCGTTCTTATGATCCTTAGAATTAAGAGGTGCCTAATTCTCCAATAACTGATATTAGAGCAAAGGTTTGGATTAAGAACGATGACGGGAGAAGAATGTTCGACAGCCGGTATCACCAAATTCGATGGTTCAGACTTTTCCTATTAAATGATGCAAGTGGAAGACTACCTCTATAGCAGAAAACCGTGCTTGCCCTTGGGTAATATGCCCGAAGGCATGAAGGATGAGAAATGGATTCTCCTTGATAGACAAGTGCTGGGTGTGATCCGTTTGACCCTATCAAAGAACGTAGCCCACAACATTGCAAAGGAGAATACTACAACAGGGATGATGAAGGCTTTGTCAGACATGTATGAAAAGCCTTTGGCCAATAACAAGGTACACCTTATGAAGAAGCTTTTTCATTTAAAAATGCTTGAAGGTGCCTCGGTGGTAGAGTATCTGAATAATTTCAACACCGTTCTGAACCAATTGGTCTCAGTAAAGATTAAATTTGATGATGAGATCAATGTCCTAATCCTCTTGGCATCGTTATTGAATATTTGGGAACTCATGAGGGTGGCCATTACCAATTCAATTGAGAATGAAAAACTAAAGTTTGTTAATGTTAGAAACTTTATTCTGGCGAAAGAAGTTCGCATGAAGGATTTAGGTGAAGCCTCTACGTCGAACTCGGCCCTTAATGTTGATAATAGGGGCAGGAAACTTAAGAGGCATTCCAACAGGGATAATGGCAAGAGAGACAAGTCGAGGAATGGGAGAAGCAAGTCGAGGAACGATAGGATTATGAAGTGTTAGAATTGTGGAAGGACCAGCCACTTGAAAAATAATTGCAAGGCTCCAAGGAAGAATGAAGACAAGAACAATGACGCTGTAAAAGCCGCTACTAAAGAGGCATAGGATGCCTTACTCTTGTTTGTCGACAATTCCCTTGATTCATGGATAATAGATACAGGAGCATCATTCCATACTACTTTACACCGTCATATCTTGGAGAATTATGTTACCGGAAATCATGATAAGGTTTACCTTGCATATGGTGAACCTTTGGACATTGTTGGCATTAGAGATATCAGTTTGAAAATGCCTAATAGGTCTGTGTAAAAGATTCAGAAGGTGAGACACGTACCCAAACTGATGAGCAATTTGATTTTGGTAGGGTTACTGGATAATGAAGGACATAATATGAGCTTCAATGATGGAGGTTGGAAAGTCACAAAGGGAGTGATGGTTGTTACTCAAGGATGCAAAGCTAGAACTCTTTACATTAATTCTAGCTGCAAAGATACCATAGTAGTTGCTGACTCTGCTGCCAACACTAAGCTATGGCATCATAGGCTGGGTCACATGAGTGAGAAGGGAAGGAATGTGCTTCACTATAAAGAAAAACTGTCGGGATTGAAAACTATTGATCACAGTTTGTGTAAAGCCTGCATCTTTAGCAAACAGAAGAAAGTTAGTTTCTCAAAGATAGGTAGAGAATCTAAGTCCAGGAAATTAGAGCTAGTTCATACAGACGTATAGGGACCTTCGATGGTTACTTCCCTTGGTAGCTCAAATTATTATGTGATATTTATTGATGACTCAAGTAGGAAGGTATGGGTTTACTTTCTGAAAAATAAATCTGATGTCTTTGATGCTTTCAAGAGATATAGAGCTATGGAGGAGAATGAGATAGATTTGAAGGTGAAGGCTTGCAGTCTGATAACGGAGGAGAGTACATAGATGATGACTTCAAGTGGTACTATGCTGAGAATGGAATACAGATGAAGAAATCATTCTAGGGAAACCACAGCATAATGGTGTAGCTGAGAGGATGAATAGGACTCTAAACGAGGATGCCAGAAGCGTGAGGTTGCATGCGGGGCTGCCAAAGTCGTTTTGGACTGAGGCAATTAGTACAATAGCTCATCTAATCAACAGAAGTCTATCCACACCATTGAAGTTCAAGCTACCGAAAGAAGTCTGGAGTGGTAAAAATGTTGATCTCTCTTACTTGAGAGTAGTTGGGTGTGTTTTCTATATTCATATTGATCTTGCTGCTAAAAGTAAACTTGATGCAAAGTCAAAAAAGTGTTTTCTGGTTGGCTATGGTAGACTTGAGTTTGGTTATCATTTCTGAGATGACCAAAATCGAAAGATTACCAGGAGCAAGGATGTGATCTTCAACGAAGGTGTTCTGTATAAGGATAGAGATAGCAGTGACTCTAGAAGTTCAGGTTCTGAAGTTAAGAAACCTGAGGTGATTCCATTAAAGGATCTTCCTGAAGTGGAGGTGCAAATTCCAGAGGTTGAAGATCAAGAGAATATAGCTCTAGAAGGAAACCAGAGTACTCCTGCAACTCCAGTCAGGAGATCCAGCAAGACTATCAAACCGCTACAAAGATACTCCCCTTCTTAACATTACATCTTGTTGATCGACAAAGGTGAACTAGAGAGTTATGATGAAGCCGTGTAGGCTAAAGATTCGGTCAAGTATGAGTTAGCCATGAGGGATGAGATGGATTTCTTAATGTCCAATCAGACATGGCAATTGACAGAGTTACCACAAGGCAAAAAGGCATTGCATAATAAATGGGTATACTAGAAAAAAGATAAAAGTGATGGCAATAAACGGTATAAGGCAAGGCTGGCAGTAAAAGGCTTTAGCAGAAAGAAGGCATTGATTTTAATGAGATTTTTTCTCTGGTGGTGAAGCTAACCACGATTAGGACGGTACTTGCGCTAGTGGCAAATGAAGACTTGTTTTTAAAATAGTTGGATGTTAAGACAGCTTTTCTCTATAGTGATTTAGATAAGGAGATCTACATGAAGCAGCCATAAGATTTCGAAGTACCGGGTAAGGAGAACTTGGTGTGCAAACTTCAAAAGAGTTTGTATAGCCTCAAATAAGCTCCCAAGCAATGGTACAAAAAGTTTGATAGTTTTATATGTAGCAATGGTTTCTTGAGGTGTTAGGGAGATCATTATTGTTATGTGAAGAATTTTGGTGACTCTTATATTATATTGTTGCTATATGTCGATGACATGCTGATAGCAGGAGGTTGCAAACAGAAGATTGACAAGTTGAAGAATGAGCTTTCTAATAAGTTTGCAATGAAGAATTTGGGTGCTGCAAAAAAATCCGTGGGATAAGAATAATGAGGAACAATAATGGTCTAAACTGTCGCATGTAGAATATGTTGAAAAAGTGCTGAATAGATTCAACATGAGTAATGCGGAGCCTGTGAGTATTCATTTGGCTAGTCACTTCAAGTTATCAAAGGAGCAATCACCAACCACGGAGTAGGAACGAGACCACATGGTCAAGGTGCCTTATGCTTCAACAATAGGCAATCTCATGTATGCCATGGTGTATACTAGACTAGACATTGTACATGCAGTGAGAGTTGTGAGTAGATACATGAGTAATCTAGGCAAGCAGCATTGAGAGGCAGTGAAGTGGATTCTCAGATATCTAAGAGGTACTATGGGCTTAGCACTGTGTTTCAAAAAGTTAGACGTGGGACTACAAGACTATATAGATGCTGATATGGCTAGAGACATTGATGGCAGAAAGAGTACTACTGGTTATGTCTACACTTTCAATGGCACAACAGTTAGTTGGGTCTCGAAGCTGCAAAAGATAACTACACTCTCTACAACTGAAGCAGAGTATGTGGCAATTACAGAAGCGAGCAAGGAGATGATTTGGTTGCAATCATTTCTGGAAGAACTAGGTCACAAGCAGGAAAGGAGTGCGTTACACAGTGACAGTCAGAGCGCCATTCACTTGGTAAAAAATCCTGTCTTTCATGCTAGGACGAAGCATATACAGTTGTGGTATCACTTCATCAGGTTGGCTTTGGAAGATGGGGTGTTAAAGCTCGAGAAGATTCTTGGGAGTCAGAATCTAGTAAATATGCTCACCAAGACGGTTCCGATCGAGAAACTGAAGTTGTGCACAACTTCAATTGGACTTCTCCATGAGGCGTGAGAAATTGTTGCCGCTGTAGTTAGAGACATAGTGATTGATTAGTCTCTAAGTGAGAGATGTTACAGGTGTAGAGCCAAATAAAGTCAACAACCTAGCAAAATAAAGAAAAAGGAAAGGAAAGGCAGATTCCAGGCGCTACAGTGCCAAGGTTGGGTGTCGCATCGCCCGTGGGCAACAAACCAGTGCCGCAGCGCTTGCAGAAAAGCTCCGCGACGTCGACAGGTGAGCGCTGCAGCGCTCAAAAACGAGCGCCGCAATGCCAAGGCGCTGTGTTGCGTGATATTTGTGCAGTAGTCAGTATTTTAAAGGCCCAAAAAGGGGAAAGTACTAGGGTTTTCTAAATTAGAAGTTTTTTTCTCTTCTTTGAGGTATAAATAGACATAAGGTGGCTATGGTTGTGTGTGTGAGTGGCATTATTTTGTGTGAGGCATATTTTTGTGTGAGAGCTCTATTGTTGAGAGAGAAAAAAAAATTCCCACAGAGGGTGCTAGGTAGAAGAAAGATTTGAAAAACACTATTTGAGAGTGTGCGATAAATTTCTCTTATAATCTGTAATCTGTTTCATTATAATAAAATCTAGAATGGCAAAAACATGACGTAATCTCGAATTTGGACGAACCTATACAAAAATTTGGTGTCACTCTTTTCTTCTTTTCTGCAATTATTTGTTCTTGCGATCCTTAGAATTAGGAGGTGCCTAATTCCTCAATAGTAATAACAATAGTTATATCCCCTAAAAAAATTAATAATAATAACAACAACAGCAACAACAATAACAATAACAATAACAATAGTTTGTAGGCAGTATAATGCAAGGGTCGTCTGACTCCAAACTTGAAGTTGCAAGGGAACTCCAGTTTTTGAGTTATCAAAAGCAGTAATGTACGAGGAGCTGATAATATAAGAGCATATTTATAGCATTGGATGGAGTGAATTGGTTGTCCAATTTTACTTTGTAAAAAAATGATGTAGTATCTTAACAATAATGCTTTTTATATGATTAGTAAAGACAGTTACTAAAATAAAATAAGCTTACGTTAACATGCACATCGTTGTAGTATAGTGGTGAGTATTCCCGCCTGTCGTTGTTGTTTTAAGGTCAATCTATTCACCCGTCTAGATAATATCTTTCCTTGTTCACTAATAAATCGACTAATTAAACTCATGTTTCTATAATCAATTCGATCCCCCGATTGTATCGGGGGCAAACGCCTACGAAAAGATCTCTTAGAAGGACTCTTAACTAGAATTCAGACCTGTAATGCTTCTTATTAATCGTGACCTTTTTTGACAATGAAAGTTTCCCTTTCTAAAAACAACATGGTAACTTTTTTTCTCCGAGGATAATGTTGTGAATTGGTTAGTGGTTGAAATATCTTGAGCTGAATAGTTGGACTAAGTTGGTTAATGGTTAGTGAGGCAATTAACAGTATGAATTTTTTCCCAAAAAAAAATGCACTATATGGCAAACTTATGTGAGTGAGATTGAAACATAACATTTCTGAAATATTTCTAAAATAATAGACTAACATAATAAATGGTGTATTATTGTGGTGATATTCGTGTTCCATATTACAAAATTAAAGTATTAAATGGACTTGTTGTGTGGGCCATTTAAAGAAATATAGGCCCATCATTTAAGCCAGGCATTCCTATTGGGCGGGTTAGCTGAAAAATAAAGAAAAATTATAGTAATCACACTTTTTCAAAACTAACGGCGAGGTTTTGAAAATATTAGTAACAAATAATAACTTTATAATGTAAATAATTTATTTATTTTTTTATTTATAGTGTAATTAATTTTTATTTGTACAAAAAATATATTTAAGATGTACATAATTTATTCACACCTTTGTTTATAGCGTAATAATTTTTATTTTTGTAATAAATTAATTACTTGCACCATAAATATATTTACTATAAATATTTTCAAAACTTGTTATTTACTTTAAAAAATTCAAACATCTATTATTTTCTTCATTCTCCCTTGAATAAATGGGTTGTATGACTAGTTTATCCCTTCATGGGTCAATTTGTTAAATACCACTTTTATGGCATTGTTTTTAGAAAAAATTACACAATATATCATCTTTTTAACCAATCTAATTTTTATGCCACAAATTTTAAAACTTAAAAAAATATATGCCATAAATTTTTTATATGACCTAAATTTTTAAACTCTCTTATTTATTTCCCCCTCTTTCTCACATTTAGTTTACCCCCTCTCTCTCTCCTCCACATTCTCTCTCTGATTCTCTCTTTCTCCTCTCACTCTCTCTTCCTCGTTTTCTCTCCTCTCTTTCTCCTCTGCTTTCTCTTTCTCTCTTCTCTCTCCTCTCTCCCTCTTCCTCTCTCTGCTTGTTTTCTATTTTTGCTTTTCTTTGTCATCATTAGAGAAGACGAACCAAGAGATAGAAGCTTGCGATTCAAGAAGATGAACTCGCTCGTAATCACCGACAGGGAAGATGAACTCGAAGATCTCCGATCGCCAAGGGCAATATCGTCTATTTCCAAATCACCAAGCCCCAATGCTAGCAATACCAGGCCGTCGACGTCACCAAACAAATCGAGTAGAGAACAAGAAAAATCGTGAAACAAATCGATGAGTGATCGCCAATAAAGATCGACTTCTGTGGTCTTCATTGAGGTTTGTTCTTCTCTACGTGATGGAGGTGGTGAGTGATTATGTTGCTCTCCCGTTATCGTTGTCATCTAGATTTGTGTGGCCAAATCTCTTTTTTGTTGTTGTTGTTGGTGCTATCTTGTTTTCTCTTTTTTTTTTTTTTTCTTTTTGTTTTTTTGGCTGCTAGTGTCGAATACAAGTCGACAGCAACAAGGTGGAAAAGAGAGAGAGATAGGAGAAAAAAATCCCGATGGGACACAAAAAAATACCCAATGGGACATACAGCATGTTTTGAAAGGACACAATATTGGTGGGACATGCAACGTGTTTCGATGGGATACAAAAAATGTTCTAAAGAAACATGTAAAGTGTCCTAAAAGGACATAAAATATCCTAATGAGACAACACAATATGTCTTGATTGGACACACAATATATCTCAATAGGACATGACTTTTTACGTTTTGTAGCATAAAAAAAATCAAATCTAAAAAATAGCATTTATATGAATTGCTCTTGTTTTTCAACTTTATTATTTCACTAAGAAAGTTTCAAACATACTACTTTTAAAAACTATAAAGACATTATTAATCATAAGGTTAAAGTTAGACAAACATATATTATCTAAAAGTATTTTGGCCTTTTTAATTAGAAGAAACTGTATTAATCAAAGAAGAAGAAAAATAATAAAACACTACAATAATAGAAAAAAAATAATATAAAATCTAATTTACTCCCCTGGTAGTTAGGAAATGTACCAAAGTAAATAGCATATTTTCTTAACATGTTAAACAATAGCGTTTTTAAAATTAAAGTTTTTGGAATATGAATTTTCAAATTTACCATAATTGTTTTTCCCATTCTTATTCTTTTTTATTCTCTCTCTGTAACTTCTTCTTCTTCGTCTTCTTCTCCTTCTTCTTCCATCCAAGTTCCGGAATCTTGGATCAGAGGAGCTTCTCCAGTGAGCCGCCGAGTGAATAAAAACCATAAACTTTGATCTGTTTGCTCCTAAGGATCAGACTAGGATCGTTACAGTCCGAGCTCCACAACACATTTTGCAATGCTACTCTAGGACAACGCAACGACAAAACATCTCCTCCACTACGAGTTGTCGACGTGGACGGTGGATCGCGAAGTGGGCCATATTTCTCAAGCCACCAACCGTTGGAGATTGCAAACCCCATCGCCCCCCCTTGAAGGCTCTCGTTGAAGCCTATCAGATCTAGAGAGAGGAAAGGCCCACCAGATTTCAAGAGAGAGAAGAGGAAGAAAGAGAGGGGAGAAAGAGGATAGATAGTGGATGAAAGAATGCAATTTTTGAATAGATAAGACAGTTTTGGGTATTTTTATAGTGTGGTAAATTGATTTATTATGATTATGCTATTTATTTTTTTGTCAAAACATTAGTGCTATTAATTTTTAATGGTAATCCTAGAAGTGTTATTTTCCTCGTTCTCTTGCTTTTTTAACTATAAATTTAAATAAAAAATTACGATAAATAGAATATTTTTAATTTTCTTTGTAGGTTAAATAGCTTGTATGCTTGCGCAGGTAGTATATTTACAACTAATAAGCTGTTAATAGTTAGTTAAAAATCTATTACCAATTAGTTAGTTTGTTATAAGTAGTTGTGAGTGCTGAGCTGTATTTATGCTAGCTATTGTTCTACTTCTACGATATAGAATAGAACACTCATGTATTTTCATTGAGATAATGAGAAGAACTCTTTCTCTCTCTAGAATTGCAATTCCTCTTTCTAGAACTTGTTATGGTATCAAAGCATAATGATTTTAGTGTTTACACTTCTTTGATTTTGTTCTCTTTTCTTCATCATTTCCCTTTAGTTTTTGCACTTTAGCAATGCAGTAAATTTGAATTTATCTAAAAACTACCATTTACTAACTTTCTTCTAAATATTTGTCATTAGTTGTTATTGCCTCCGGAAATAGGTTATGTTCCTCTTTCTTCATTTTTTTTTAAGATTTTTGTGTTTCACCTATAAATATGAAATGACTACGAGGTTTATTCTCATTAACGCCAGCAAACTTTATCCTGATTTGCACTACATGCCAGAATTTTTTTTTAAAAAAAAAACCTCAATACTCTAAACTCAAATTACTTCACTTAATCTTTCTATAGAATTTCTGTTAAAAGCAAACATAATATACGAAGTAACGACCAATACAAATAGGGCTAAACATAGATTTTACAATAACCTAATTATTAGCTACAAACCAGCACCTAAAAAGGAAAAAAATTGACTTTTAATCTAAAATAAAATAGATTTATAATGCGGGTTGGAGTTGAGTTCCAAGGTTGTTGGAATTCTTCTATTTCAAAGAAATAAAATCGCAAAATTTCTCATTGAAACTTATCTTTATTGTACCATTTGTTGCGTATAACATGAACTCTAACAAAAGCACTACGTGAGACTAATTTAACACGGTGAAATGAGAGCTTTAAAAAATCGGAAGACAAAGTGGTAATAAGATTAAAGTTTGTGGGCACAAATAAAATTGTAGTGAATAATTACAACAATGGCGGAATTACTGTTAGGCTGAGTGGGTGCTACCACCCCCATTAAGTTTTGTTATTTAAAATATTAGTGATTAAAATGTTTGGATTTTCCATTTTGTCCCCCATCAGAATTTGTTCTCTCATGTCAGCCTCCTCTATGGTGGAGATATTATGCAATATTTTCAAAGTACAAAAACTCCTCATTATCCAGTATGATATGTTTTATGATCTTTGCTAATATGTGTGTTGGTTCTTTTTGAAAATTCCATCATATTATTTTTTTATTAGAGTTAATTCTGAATTTGGCCACTGATTAATTGTCGTTATTTCAATTTGCTCCCTTATAATCGAAGATAGCACAAAAATCCCCTCCCTTGGCTTATCACAAGTCTCAACATTGATACTTCCGTCAATAAGATGTCAATTTTATTTAACAATTTGAATCATGTATGAGTCACGTAATTAGTTGACAAAACCTAAAAAACAATATTAGAGGATGATGACACTGAAGGGGTTGCGAAGCGAAGGGAGGTAACATCTAAGTTGGAGAGAGAAGGAATTTATTATTTTTACAGTTTTAAAAATTTTAGAGTCTATTTTATTCAAATTTACAATGTTGTCCTTACAAAGCAATCACATGACCCATACGTCATTAAAACCACTAAAAAAATTAACACCACAATGATGAAAGTATTAAAGTTTTGATATATTATTAGCTTAAAGAGAGCTTTATGTAACTATTAATTTTTGAGACAAAATGAGACAATTATAATTTTTTAAGGAAAAATTTTAAATTATTCTTTTCATTTTTTATGTTAATTATTTCTTAAAAAAAGTACATCCCAACTAAATTCAAAGTCCAATTGCACTAACACTATTTATGTGGTATTTGATAACGTGAGTTATAACTTACAACTTTTAATTGATATAGTGTAAAGCTCTAGTATCAAAATTAGTTATAGCTAGTTGGTTCTAACAAATCCTTCCAGACTACTCTATCAAATGATTTACTATGCAGAAAGTATAGTGTAAATCCAAGCTCTCTTTACTGTATACATAAAATGCTAGGAGCCGTTTCACCTCCTCCCCAAGTGTAGTCCGCAAGTTTCGTCTCTTTTTTTGTTTTTTCGTTTTTGTTTTTTTTTGTTTTTTGTTTTTGGTTTTTGTTTTTTTTTTTTGTTTTTGGAACTTTTTTTTAGCCTCTTTCTTTTGCTGTTCTTTATTGTTTTGCTCTCCTTTATTGTTTCTTTTGCTGTCCTCTTTCTCTTAAACTCCTTTAGCCTCTTTCTTTTCCTTAAAAATGTTCTCGTTTCAAATCTTATATCTATTATTTCTTAATGTGTATCAGCAAAACACTTTTTAATTCTAATTTGTCTTTAGAATATTATAATCTTCCTCTCAAAAAAAGAATACTACAATCTTCTTATTGTTACCTTTCAATGCTGTCTTTTTATAATATTTCTTTTGTAATTACATGCCAAAATATTTTTTTCTCAAACATATCAATACTCAAGCATCTTTATTTTTCTTTTTCTGAAGTCACTCTAAAATCCATTTTTTACATGTACCTTCTAAATAATTTACTGTCAAATGTTCTCTACTAAAGCTTCTGTTTTTTTTTTCCTCTCAAATGTATTATGCCTTAATTTTTTTATATTCATATCTAATAAATTAGACATAATAGATACCTATGTGCATGGCACGTGTCAATGGTAATTGCCCATTTAAGTTATATCTTCCACATGGTAAAAAATGTTTTGTCCTTGGGTGGGACGGAATAAAAGATTTTGTCTCCTTTGTTTTTTTGTGTGTGTTTTTATTGTTCCTAACTTTTATTTTTCATATTTTACTTCTTCATTGTTATGTCATTTCTCATGTTATAATAACTTTTTAAAAATGTATTCTTGTTTGTACACTTTAATTTTCTATATGCCTCTTTATAAATTTTTCTCCCCTCTTTATCCTCTCAAAAGATGTTATTGGGTTTTTCTAATAGACCTGCTAGAACAATTTTCTTTTACTGAAATGTATCTTCTTTTAAAAGTTATTTTTATGCCGTCCTTTCAACTTTATCTTCTAATAAATTCACTGCCCGATTTGTTGTTGTTAAGGTAATTTTAAAATGCTTCTTTTTCCTTACTTTACTCTCAAGGTATATGATAAAATCAGTCCTAATCAAAACTTTTAGTATTATAGTGTAAAAATTTTACATGTTATAGTTTTCAATTCAAGAGTTTTAATTTTAACCACACTTTTCGAACACCTTATTATTAACATAATTTCTTTCATATGTATATGTGCTTAGTTTTTTTTTATTATTTTGATTTTGTCAAGAGATCTTTACAATGTAATCCTTTTAATGTGTTCCTTTTAAATAATTTTCTCCCCATATACTCTCATTGAAATTTATTGTTTCATGCATGTCCCTATTTAAGTATTGCAATTAGATAATAACTAACTAAACTTTTTACTACTAAAAAAATTAAAAAAAAGTAATAATATGATAAACAAAACAGTGACACGTGGATACAACGTATATGGTCATTTCTCATGTGCATAGCACGTGGTATTTTAACTAGTCAAGACAAGAAAGGAGCGGGACATTCACATGGAAACACAGAAAAAACATGTAGGGATTAAAAGGACAGCAATGAAATAATAATAACAATAATAATAATAATAATAAAAGCTTGTCTATGGCGTTAGTGGTCATTTGCCGGCTATTAAAAAAAAGTTCTTTATATCACTCGAATAAATTTGTTCCCCATCGTAGATTATTATATCATTCCATGTACAGACATTGAACCGATCAAATGAGTATACAAGTACTGCTAAAAAAAAGTACATAAATGGATTTGGTTCGGCCTAAAAGGCTGTTTGACACTTTTATTGGGACTAAAGTTTTAGGTTTGAAATTTTTTTGTATTTTACTGTAGTTATTAAAAGCTTTGCACTTTAGTTAGTTAGAACTAATGAATTCCAACCAAAGTGCTAAATAAAAAGCTAAATTCGTGCTCTTTTTTCCCCTTTCTTGCACAAATCCTTAACGTTACTAACTTACTATTTTGAAGCTTTTTTTTTTTGTTTTTTTGCTAGTCTCAAAAGTGGTAAAAGCCACCAAAGTGGGCAAAAGCATCTCCTCTGCTAGGGTTTCATCTAAAAATATACCAGCGTCGCCCCCTTTCCTCCTTTAAGCTGAAGATCGATGCTGCTCTCAAGTGGAGGCCGACCTTTGGCTCTCGGACAGGGGGGCCTGTCTCTTTGCTTTCGGGTTAAATGGGGGGAAATGGCCGGAAATCAGTTGGGGTGTGTAACGCCCTGAAATTAATTAAGTGTTATTAGTGTATAAAAATAGTGAATTAGTGTGTCATGATGTATTTTGAAACTTAATCTGACTATTTTGTGATATTTCTAAATTAATATTATTAATCACTCTTAATTATTTTTATTTGTTAATTGTTATTTTGAATTTTGAAACAAAACAATTTGTCAAATGCCAACTATGTCTCTTTTTGCAAAGCTATGGGCAACACGTGGTTTTCCTCTGAAAGCCACCTCTCCCTCCCTCTATTTATTTCTCCTCTCTCCCTCTCTCTTTCATTCACTCTCGTTCTCTCTCTTAGCTGTCTTTCTCTCTCTTTCTCTCCCTCTCACTCGCTGCCCCTCTCTCCTGTCCCTTTTTGATTCAAAATTTTGAGCTCAAGTCTTACTCTTCAGCTGGATTGGAGGCTTGGAAACATGATTGAGCATCCACAAACTCGGTTTCAAGATTTAAACTCGACGTTAGTTTGAATTATTTTCAAATTTCAAACGTTTTCTCTAAACTTTCCATTTCTTTAAAAGGTTGTTATCCGAACTCATTTAAGCTTAGGAAACCCTTAATCTAAGTTAGTAGAACTCAAATCATCTAGAATCTAAGCTTAGTTTGATAAAACATGGATTTAAATTAAGTTTTTATATTTTCCTCCATTTTTCTCCTTTTCGGATTTCTTTAAAATTTTCTATGCAAATCTTGTTTAAATTAGTTTAAAGGTGTTCTACTATATTTTCCTATCATATACGAATGTTTTGTGTGCTTGAGAATTGAGAAAATAGGTTGGAAATGAAGATTTGAGCTCAGGGAGGCCGAAGCTCGAATCTGGAAGTTTCTAGATTTTTTAAGTTCAACAGGGCGGATTCATAAGTTTGGCAGGTCGGATTCATATAATCGGCAGACGGGACTCATAGCAGGTTCGGCAAGCCGAACCCAGATGGTCGGCAGGCCAGACCAGGGAATCCGACAGGCCGACTGGGCTTCACAAAAATCTGTCGTTTTTCACCTGTTCTTACTATTTTAAACCTATATTGAGATTTTAACTTTATAGTATGATTTTAAGGATATAAATGGCACACTAGGACACTATGAAATAGGTTAGTAGTGTAGAATATCCTAAGCTAAATATTGACAAACTTAGTTTATATTTAAGGTTGTTTGTGGTTCCGTGGAGCTAACATATAGCGGAGCAGTACTACGTTGCTGAGTTGCGGTGTCGAATATTGAGGTAAGACTACTACCCCTTCCTTGGTAGCCAAGTTTTCAAAACGACGTTGGCTTCAAAATATACTTTTTCAAAAATATTTTCAACAAATATTTGGAATGGAATTCAACTGTTGTTTTCATAAACTGTTGAATGAATCAATATTCATAATGAACCGTATAATGAACCGCATAAATGTAAATGATGATACTTGGTAAAATGAGATTTAAATAACTATATAAATGCATAAATGGGCATAATGCCATGATCAGATATCAGGTCATGTAGAGTACGACCTTGGAGGTAGGTCCCGAAACCCAACTGGGCTACTACAATGGTAATATCTATGGTTTTCCCACAAAAAGATAAAAATATCCTTTCTTGATGAATAATGAACTGTTTTGGTAATAATGATTTAATTGAGTTTATTTGATTGTTTATTTAATTCTGTTTTCTAAATATTTTTCCGAATTCATAAATTTCACATTTAAATCAAATGATGTTCTAACCTAGTACTACTGAGCCTTTTGCTCATATTTTATTTGTTTTTAAACTTTCCCTAGGTGGAATATAGCTTAGGACCGATTGGAAGGCTACCGATAGGACTCGAGAGTAGTAGAAGATTTGAATAGGTTATCTGTACAAATTAATTAAGGCATGTAGTATTTTAATTTTCTTTTTACTTTAGACTATAGTTGTAATTTTAATTATTATCACTATTATGTATGTACACAAGATGTGGGCCTGGTGGACCCAACTCGTGTTCCTCCTCTTTCATTGTCTTATTTTATTTTTATCTTATCCATTTAATTATTTTGAGAAATATTTTAGAAAATATAAGTTTATCATGTTTATAATAATTACCTTGCCTCATAAATTGGTAAATTTTAATTAAAATTTGCTTAATTAATTTTAAATAACCCGTCATGTCATCTCCGAAGTCCCGAGGCGTGACAGGGTGTTTGGTTGGAGATGGAAAAAGAGAAGGATGGTAGAGATCTAAGCCAATGGGACAACGCCAAGGTCGGTAAAGTCGAGGGCCATGGCTGTCGGGACATGGGATGGTCGCTCTATGACTCCTGTGGTCTTCCCATGGCATGCGCGGAAGAGGAGGGCAGGCTGGCTCGGGCCAGGGGGTTAGGGAGGAGTCATCGCTACGGTGGGGGAGGTATTGTCCAAGGGGGACTTTTGGCATGGTGGAGGCATGCCGACCAACCTAGGCAAGAGGATGCTCTGAGTGTCACCAACGGGAGGCATCGGCCACCAGCGGTGGATGATGTTCCATCTATGGTGGTAGGCACTACTAATGAGTTCTCACCTATTTTGATGGGTTTTAATTTGGTTGTTTAATGTTGGTCTTTGTAGAATAAGGCCAGTGATTTTTTCATCAGTTAAGAGTTGTTTCTCTATACTATTAGTATGCTTTATTGTAGTAATAATGGAGGTAGGTTTCTCTACCTATAAGCGTTTGTATAATCCAGTCTGAGTTGGTTCGTGACAGATGGTTTTGACCCTAGAGGAACCTCTAGGAGAAGTAAATAATGGTCCTGTTGCCTATGGGGTGTGGTCTCCTGATAGATCGAAAAGATCCATCAACTAGAAGAGGGTTTGTTGATGGTCAAAGTACCACAGTTTGCTGGCCTTCAATCGGTTGGCTGATTTTGCTTATCATAAGGACCATTTCAAAAGAGCTCAATATATGCTCGTCCTTTATGTGCCAAAGTGAATCCACGATATCCAGCCTTAGGTATGCGTCTCACCCTTGTGAGCGTCACAGAATTTACTGATGGATACAATCTTATTTTGTGGCTTACTCTTATGCATTGTTGGGTCTTTCATTAGTTGCTTCAAATTGTATCACTTAATGTAATTGTTAGCAATGAGTTTCCCCTTTAAAAAAAAAGTGGTATGACTCGCATCTAAACTTTAAGACGTCCTCCATTTTATATTGATATGGTTACTATTTTGAAGCTTATTCAACTTGTTTACTTCTTTTCATCCAACTTCGCGATTAAGTCCTCATGTGTATTGCACGAGCATCCCCCTAGAATTTAATCAAAAGTTTTGTTGGTCCTCGACCCTCTTTTTTTTTTGCTTGCCAGTTATATCCCAACGTTTCTACTTATTCACTAGTCATTACTTGCCTGTTAAGAGGGTCGGGGTGGGAAAAAATAAACAAAGCATGGGGTTAAAAAAATCTAAATCATGGATGGGGCGGGATTTGTTTTTGCTAAATAAAAAAAAGGAGATCAATGGTGCCTTCACGCTCCCGGACTAGCGCCACTATGAGAATCTACTAATATCAAAGGTGAAATGGTAAGGGGTCTATCAAGTTTCTACATGTAAAACCTTGAAGGTCCCTGGTGTTCACAACATACGGCCCAGCACCCAATCTCAGCCCCTATTATACTAGTAGTAACCAAGGTGCAAATAAGTAGGGCAAATAATCAAACCTGTATTGGGAGCATAGGAAAACATTGGCTGACATCCCTTAAACCACTGTGCCACCGCCACAACTTAGGGCCGCATTGATGGGGACTGATCTAGGCTGGCTTCCTCCAACCCAAATTGCCTTCTTCCGAACCCACAAGTGAATGAAAATGCTAGAAGGTCTAAAAACTGATCGATAAGAGGCTAGTGAACCCCCTAGCTACAATAAAAGATACGAGATTTCGTTGGACCACGCATTTGAAAAGTTGTGGAAAATGGAATCTAATTTTTTATTTTTGGCTAATAAAAAAGGAAATTAGTGGTGTGAGTCTGTTCTTTTTCTTAACATCTACAAAGAAATCGTAGAGTATATATACCAATAGAACAACAAGACTCTACCATAATTCTACTGAAGGGATGGTTCCAGTTTTATGCAAACTACTATTGGTCTACTATACACAATCTATTGACTGGACAAATACCCTTTTATATTGGGACTACTAAAAGTCCAATTGAAAATATAGGCTTAAATCAAAAGTTTGAACATAAAGCACTATAGCAATTCAAATTTAGTGAGAGAAAATATTGTAGTAAAATTGGTTTAAACTAAAATGTTTTGGTTCAAACCAATGTTTTCAAAAGAGCTCTAAGATTCGAATTAGTAAAAATCCTAGGGGGAGGAGATTCTAGGCTGTTTGGAATTGCAATTGAAAATGAAGTTTTAAGTTTAAAAATTGTAGCATCTGAGAGCTTTATAATACAGTAATTTATTGAAGCATGTGCGAATCTTACGTTATTTATTGGTTGAAATTGGGTTCCAAACGGCCTAAAGTATCCTTATCATTGTAGCAATCTATTGGTGGTATCTTAAACTGTTGAGGTGGTTGGATAGCAGGGACAAGGACAAGTTGTGCCCATGCTGAAGATGTAAAAAGCTAAGAGAAAAATAGTTGAGGAATAATTTGAAAGACAAGTAAAGAGCTAGGGACCATGAGTGCAATAAGCTTTTGTTTTGAAGAGAATAACCCTTGTTGAGGGTCCCTGTGCAACAAACAGCAAATTATGTGCTGACTGGAGGAAAAAGTTGAACAAAAGTGAGAAAAGGGCGGTTGTACCGCTAAGAACTTAAAAGCCCAAAAAAAAAAAAAAGAACACATAGGGACCGAACTGCAACAAAGATGTTAGATTTGGGACCAATATAGCAAAAAGACAATAAAATTTGCCATTTGAGTTTGAATGGTATTATACAAGAAAGAGGAGCACTATATGGCCCGAGCCTCTTACAGGTCCACGCCCCACCCACTACTGTAGGAGCCACATGGGTCCCATAGTGGTGGGGCCCGGGCCTTTGTGGCCTGTTCGGGCCAAAGAGACTTTTTCTATAAGAAATCATTCCAACATATTAGGGCTTTAGGCACCCTGAAGCAGAGTTTCTACACGCAAGATTCATATTTGACGCAAGACCTAACTTTTCAACATATGAAATTAGACCAAAACAGACTTAGAATTGCAGTTTCCAAACGACATTAATCATAGCCGCGTTTGGGAGCTTCACACTTAGAAAAGTCAATCACTAAAACGCCAAATTGGTGCTCTGGTAACCAAACAATTTTGTATCTTATCTTTGACTCTGCATTGAGTTAGGTTTCGGCCAATTCAAGTCCAATCTTTTAGAACAAAGGGAATTTATAAATGACCACAAAACAGACAAAAGACAGAGCCATGATATAACCAATAAAATCTTCCCTGAAATTTCCGAAAACCATAGTAATCTTCCATTGTTCAATACGAAAAAAAGGGGAAAATAAATAGCTAAAACTCGTACCTATAGGAAATACAAAACTCATATATTTGTTTATTGTTCTAAACTCGAAGAACTAAAGATTAATATGATAAAAATGACCCCACCAACCTGCCAAATGAATAGTACTCCGACCTCCAAAGCAAAGTGCTTTGGGGAGAACATAGATCAAGGGTATGCCGAAGAAATAAGCCTCACTAAAGATAGTCAAAGGCTCAAGTCAATCACAAAAACATCTATTTTTTGGGTGTGGGACCGTTGGCAGCGGTCGGCTCAGCAGATTTCCCTGCAGGTGGGTTAAGCTCCTCCCAGGCCTCAATCCATGTGACCATAGCATCCGCTAACTTGTTGAAGTACTCATCGACCTTGCCGAGTTTTGCCTTCACTTGCTTGGAGAGCTCAATGTAGCACTTCTGAACAGTGTTGCATTCCTTTGGAAGTGTAACTTGCTGGAAGAAGGGGATCAGCTCCTCTTGCCAGTAGATTCCTTTGTACTCCTTCTTGAGGTTGACAAACGGGTTGCTTGCCTTGCTGTGCCAGATGTAGGGCAATCCGGTCTTCACTCCATACCCCAAGTGGTCACAGATAACCTATACAATGAAAACAAAGTAACATGAGCCACCTAAAATTAAGAAATTAGGCAGTGAAGCCAAAAACAAGATCAAATATTGCTCTCAAATGGGATCAAGCCCATAGCAAATATCGTGGTAGACGAACATAAAGGAGGCATCAAATATGGTAAAATGAGAGATACCTTGGTGCACCAGCCAGCCCACATGTCGTCATATCGACCAATTGGCTGGCCATCACCCATGAGTCCAAAGTACATTGCAGGGCCGATCAACTCGCGGTTGAATGTCAAGTTCATCCCGCACATGGGGAAGAGAGTTCCCTTAGGAATAGTCATGACAGCATCCACAAACCTAACACACACAGGCGCAAATACAATCAGTGGATTCATTGAATATGCAAATCGTCACGTTTTTATGAAGAAAGCGTAGATGTACCTCGTGTTTCTCTCGAGTGGCTTAACAAGCTGGGTGGGAGCATCATAGTCAGGGATGTTAAGCCAGAGGCCGTGAGAAACAGCAGTGGGGACACCTTCCCTGAGACTGAACGGGTAGCCACGGACGAAATCTGCACCGTCACGGTATGGATCGTAGAGTGTGTTGAAGAAAAATGGAGTAGATGGACTCAAAATGTTCTTGATGTGCTGCTCAAGAGCATTGATCTCTTTGCCAGAAGGGTCTTTCGCAACCTGCAATTCAAAATGAATTCCATGAATCCTAATTTTTATATAGACGACAATGTACAAGAATTTGGTAAGAATTTGGAATGACAAACAAATCAATGACAAGATTACGAGATCTCACTAATGGTATGAAACGAGATCTAAAAAACCCACTTTTAGTTGTTGATTGTCCAAACAAGAAGTCAACTCTTTTTGGCTTAAACTTGAAGATCTACGAATGTGGTCAACAGTATAACAATTGGCTTAATTTGATGCTTAGGAATCACGCAAATTAACCATATAAAACAAATCAAGAAAATAAAGACCCTAAAAAGTTCGGATCTCAAAAATTTAATGCTTCCATGGACAAAAATAACCTTTTTCCCCATCATAGCTTTCCTAATTCATAACAACCAAAAACAACCAACAAAAAGTAAAGAAATCATACTCAAAATACGAAAGAAAACACAGATCAGAACTATACAAGACAACCCAGAACGTAAAAGTGCTTCAATTGTCAAAAATAACATTGCAAAGAAAACACACCGCAAAATCAAACCTAGATCCAGGAAAATTTTGAAAGAAAACCCAAGAAACCCAAAAACCGAAAAAGGTCATAAAATCTCACAAATCCAAATTCCAACAAGATCCACAAAACCCACCTCCAAAACAAGCCAAAAAAGCAAATTCAAAGAAAGAAGCAAGAGAGAGAGACTGACAAAGCAATCGTCGTCGATGGTGAAGATGTACTTCTTCTTGGAGACCATGTAGCCGAAGCAACGACAAGCGGAGTCCTTGAAGGAAATGCAAGAGGCCTTGGGGCCGAGAATACGGTTGATGTCGTTTCGGTTGTAGAGCTCGTAGTCGAAGCCCTCGGGGACTTTGATCGTCTTCGAGGGATCGCCGTCCTGGACGATGATCAGGTGGTACGGCTGGAAGTACGGCCTCCACATCTCCAGGAAGTCCAGGTTTCGGATTGTCGGGATCACGATGTCGAGCTCGTCCTTCAGCAATGGAGTCGGAACGACCTTGCCTTCCGCCATCGCTGCACTTAGAGAGAGAGTGTATAGAGAGAGAAAGCAGAGGGGTAGAGAGAGAGAGATGGGATTTGAGTTTTAAGGTGAGAAACAAGAACTCGGTTTTCGTTTGTATTTGTAGGAGTTTTTTCTACGGGACAGACAACTAAGGCGAGGCCCTCTCTCTCACGCTGTTGGCACGTGCCAAAGTGCTTTTCTAGGAAACATCCGTTACTGAGGTTATTACTATTTTTTTAATTTTCATTTACAAAAAAAAAAAAAAACCTAACTTATTTCTTTTTTTATTTTCAGAAAAGGACTAAAATAGTCCTTTTTTAGGTAATTTTTCTTATAAAGACCAAAAAAATAATAACCAATAAATATCTATTTTTTAACTATTAATTTTGTTTAAAATGATTTTAATTATATCTAATAGTTTTAAAACATATATTGCTAATAATCATTCCTATTGAAGAAATCGTCTCTTTTTTAATAAGCCATTTGGCTATGCAGTTTGTAGCTCAAATTAAGTTGACTACAAATTTAACTTAAACTACAATTTATAGTTTAAACTGTATTTACCATAAAAGGCGAGGATATTTCTTATATTATATAAAATATTTTGGGGCAGGAGTAAACCTAAAAGAATGCACCATCAATATGGCTATGTAATTCAATCGTCAAACACATCAAAAGTAGTCTGTTTTGCTCATTTTTTTTTTTATTTTAATGTAATCGTCACCAAATTCATCGCTAAAAACATTAACTACCGATTTCAAAAGAAAAAAAAAAAAACATGAACTATAAGCTCTACCGTAGAAAAACTCATTATTTCTTTGAAAATTTGATGACATGCCATGATTAAACCGAGAAATTTGTTTTAGTGAATGCACAACGTATAAAATCTAAAAAAGATAATGGGGATACAGTTAAAATTAGAGTACATTTATAATTCATAGTAACTCTTATTTTTAATCAAAATTATTAAATTTTTTAATATCAAAATTAATTAATTTGTTTTTTGAAGAAATAATTAAATTTGCGCATATAATTCTCTTATTATTTGATGGGCATAAACTTTATTAGTAAGATTCCTAAGTGAGAAAAATGGGTCCGAAAAAAGCAAGGACTTGGTTATAATAGCATGTTTGACAAAGTTGATTCTAATCAACTTTTTAGTTAGAAATAGTTTAAAGTTCTCATATACTAAAGTAAAAAGAAAAAATTTGCTACATGTAAATTCTAGGAAACTGCTATTAATAGGTTCAAGTATTATTATTAGGTTTTTATTTTCTCTTTTTTAAGGAAGAAAATGTCATGCTTAGAACTTACTAGGTAATATGATTAAACCTTACCTTTTTTTTTTTTTGGGTAAAACCCAAATAATTTTGTTGAAATGCTAGTGGTAGAGATCAGTCAACATTGAAAGGAAAATTAATTGGGATATGGAGTTTAAATATGAGTAGTTTTGTTCAGATCTAGTGCCTTAATGTGTCTTGATTCCCCCAAATTTGTTCCCTTTTCTTGGTTGGGCAAGTAAGGAGTAATGCATGGTAAATGAAAAAGACCCTGTGAGCGCTTACTAATTTGGAGCCCCCGAGAAGATAATAAAGGGGCCACTCATTTATACAGCATACATGCAATTATTATGCCATACATGACGCCAACATTTCACAACGTGAAAATCGGTTTAAAAATATTATTACATATAGTAGCATTCTTTTGTTTGATGTTGTAATATTATAATAATTAAAAGTTTTGATTTAAGCTAAAAATGTCAAATACAAAGTTAAAAAGCAAAAAAAAAAAAAAAAAGCAGAATTCAAAGAAAAAAAGAACAACAAAATATTTTAATGTAATAATGTTCTTTAAAATGCTAAATATTAAAGTCATATTTATTATTTTATAGCTTTTATTTTGAATATATCAAATATATATATATATTAACGTGCTTAGGAGAATAGTTAAAATTGTGTGGTTGAACCTGTGTACTGTATTATATAAAAGCTTTACATTGTAGCAAATTTTTACTTTATACTTCAACATGTGATGACTTTATATTAATTACAAAACTATGTGGTTGGAACCGCTTTAGGACAACTTCATTTTGATTCTTTGCTTGAGGAATTTACATTTTTTATTAAGCCAAATTTGTAATCAAACATTGATTGAAAAACTTATCCTTTATAGCCTATAGCTTAACTTGAAAATAAAATTTTTGTATTTTTCTTCGTTCTCTCTCTCTCTCTCTCTAAGAAAGGGTTCTTTCTCTCAGTTTTGTGCTGCCGCCCCCCTCTCTTCCCTGGGCTAATGGTTCAGTGCTACCTTTGGGGTGGCTACCAGACTTCTGGCCCTTGAGAAGGGGTGGAAGTTTTCTTTCCAGTTAGAAGATGGAGGTGAGACAAGTAGTTGGAGACTCGTAGAAGGTGCTTGGCTGGAGGTGGGTGAAGGGAGAACTAAGGGGAGGTGCCGACTCAAGGTGGTTGGAATGGTTGACGGGGGAAGTAGATTGAGGGCAAGAAGGAGAGGGGGCTGCAAGATCCGTGGATTCTCCATGGCCTACATGGAAGGAAGGAGGAAGCCCGACACTCGAGAGGAAAACGACATTGCTGGGAGGAAAGGATAGACGTTTACCTTGGTGGAGGCTTGGGGGAGGCGCTTGTCAGTCTAGGAGGAGAGTTGACCACTGGCTCCACCGGCGGGAGGCTTTGGGTGATAACGGCTGAAAGCAACCCTTCGACGACAGGCTCAAATGCCAGTTCTTTGACGGTTGGCTGCCTTCATCTTCTTTGTAGGTCTTTTGTTTGTAAAATAAAACCAGTTTCTCTATGTTGTAGTAATGGTCCAATTGTAATAAAGGAGTCGGTCTCCCCAACTCTGATATTGGTTTGTATCTTACACCTGTTGAGTAGCAGCGTTATGTGGAGTTTTTAGCTGCTAGATTTAAATCTGTGCCGGGTTATATGCGCCTTAACTAAAGCTATGTTCATCTCAGTTGATTGGTCTTGTCCAACAACTGTAGTGGTCTTTTGTTATGAGCTAGTAATGTGCTCGAATTTGGGTGTCAATCGGGTTCTTCCTCTTTGATATCGATGTCTGTTTTTGCCCCTATGCTTTATCTGATATTTATTGGTGGATAGTGGTCTTTTGTTATGAGCTAGTAATGTGCTCGAATTTGGGTGTCAATCGGGTTCTTCCTCTTTGATATCGATGTCTGTTTTTGCCCCTATGCTTTATCTGATATTTATTGGTGGATCCAGTCAGTATCCAAAATTGATGATGCATCCAAAATTGATGATGCTTATAGTATGGCCGATGTAACTTTGTATGTACTTTCCTTTTCTTGTTTGGAATGAAGTTTCATTATCAAAATAAAATAAAATAAAATAAATTTTTTGTGATATTTGTTTTTCAAACATAATGCCTAATTCGTTTTTTATAATATATATTTTTTTAGTGAACTTACAATAGAAGATATAAATATAATACGATAATAAAGAACCTAATGCTAAATCTTAGAAAGCTTGTTTTTACGGATGATATGCATCAATTTCTCCCAAAATTCTTGTCATTTATAAATTGAACGTTATACTTTTAATTTTGACATATAGGGTCTTAAGTTTGACAATACTATCAATGCTGTCCAATCGTTATTGGGCATCAAATAATGGACAACAATTGCAGTCCAAAATATTTTAAAAAAAAAAGAAAAAAAAGGTTAAAGGTCTAATTTACCAACGAACAAAAGTTTACGGTGGTTCATATGTTAAATTTGCAGGGTAAAAAACTAAAGACCAGAAAAAAAAAAAAAAAAAAAAAAAAAAAAAAACAACAACAACAACAATTTTTTTTCCTAGAAAGTCTCCGAGCTTTCATGCAAATGAAAATAATTTTAATCCTAAAAACACGGACTTAATATTCACGATTATAGCGGTGATTGTCTTGGAAAGCAGGCCAAAAAGTGCCCAAAACAAAAAACGCCACGTCGCTGGAACCCAACCGGAGCGCCTATCACGTGCGAATCCAAGTGAGCCGTGAGCCAAGGCGACTCTTTCAAAGTCGCCGGTGGTTTAAGACCTCTTTTAGGACCTTTTCTCTTTCATGTGTTTATATTATATTTTATAATTTCTATAAGGGCGCCTTTGATTATACCACTATTTTATTTCTACAAGGGCGCCTTTGATGATACCACTATTTTATTTCTCATACACCATTTTAATCGCCTTTTATTTTATTTTTTTCACTTCTTCTAAAATACTAAAAAATTCTTTATACTTAAATAGTAATAATTAGTTTTTTTTCACCTATCCACCTTTTTCTTTTTTAGTTTATATATTGAACGATAATTTTTTCTTAATATATTTTTTCTTCTTTGTTAAACCAAACTATAGATTCTAAGAAACAATAATCATTATTGAATTGTAGGTGTTTACATGTAAAAAGAACAAATTGTATTTCCTTTACATAAAAACAAAAAAAGAAACATAGTTTTTTTTCTTTTTTATATCGTGTTTTTTTATATCAAATCAAAGAGTTGTTCTTTTTATTGAAGCACACGATTTGTAGCTATTTATATATCAAAACAAGTTGTAATCATATAATTAGTATATATAAAACAACAATAAAAATTAAAAATTTTGAAAAAAAATAAACCATATATATATACACACACACACGCATATTATGGAAGACTTTTTTTCTTTTGAAATCTATTTTTATTCTTGATAAAAAATAATACACAAATTTTTTAAAAGGGAATATTTGTATATATTTTTTGAGATAAAATATACAATGAGTATTTATTTAAAACATTTTTATTCTTAAAAGTAATTTATTAATAGATAATATAATAATAATTACATCTTAATAAATAAAAGTATTTAAAAAGTAAAATAAAGGGTCTCATACACATTTCAGTCAACTATATGCCGTTGGATCTTAAAAACCTTATTTAACTCTCTTTTTTTTTTTTTTTCTAAACAATAAAGAACTTGTTCAATTTTTTCATCCTCGGTCAAATTTTAGTACGTCTCTTTTGATGGGCCCCGCCCAGCTGTCCGTTGCACGTACTTTAAGGACTGATCAAATAGCCTAACGGTCTTGATTCAAGATCCATGTCAAGGGGGAAAATTAGAGAAAAACAATTTCTCTAAAACAAACAGTCCCATTGGTTTATAAATTTGAGCAAAATTCAAATTTTTCTACTGAAAAATATTGTAGTAGAAGTTTGAAATGTGATTGGAACAGTAAAATAAACGGACCAAAAGTTTCTACAGTGTGATCTCTACCCTTTTAGTAGCAAGTTGTGCCTCTCACAACATATAAGAGCTTCACATTATTTAAGTTAAAATTGATAAGTTAAAACTGACTTTACCAAACACCTTTTTAAGTAGCAACGTTCCAAAAGAAGAAATAGCAAAGGGCTGCATTTAATGTTGCATTAATTTCCATGAAATTTTCTTTTTGGTATAAGCTACATTCATTTCCATAGGTTTGGCAAATAGCAATATAGACTCAATAGGCTCCTCAAACAAACCGAACCATTAGTTTTTCATACAACAAAAGCCAATGCCAGCTTCCTTGAATTCCCACTTGAGTTTTTCTGTTGGGACAAGATATCTAAAATTTCAGAAGAAAAATCTGTTTTTCCTTTTTCTCTTTAATTCCAATATTTATAGGAGCAGCATTTTCCACGGAGAAGCGTTGGCACTATATTAATTAATAACCACCAGACAATAATGTAGTCTAAAAAACACTTGTTCAAAGACTACATATTTAGAGCCCGTTTAGTTTGAGTATTTAAATAAAGTATTTGAATGAAGATTTAAATTTTTATGAGAGAAAATACTATAATAAAATGATTCAAACCATGATTCAAACCACGAAACAAACGAGCTTTAAGAAAGAAGATTCTCCTTCCGGTCCTTACACAGAAGGAAAGGAAAAAGGAAAAAGAGACAAAAAAGAAAAAAAGAAAAAAAAAAGCAAGACAGCAACAACCGGACAGAAAGTGAAACCCATGAGTCTGGGGCACGTTTTGAGCTCTGTTGAAATTCTAATTTAATCTTCAATATTTTGTTGATTATTCGTTGGTGAATGAAAGGAAAGTTTCAAGTCTATTTTTGAAGGTCATGGTCAAATAATCATATTAATTGAATATTCTATAGATTACCTTGCGCAGTGTGCGCTGCAAATAGTAAATCTAAAAAGCAAGGAAAAAGTGGGTAATTTATTGCAAAAGAACTAGCAAAATTATTTGATTGTACAAGAAGAAAAAAATGCTTATCAATCTTAAACGCTTTCCCTTTTTTTTTTTTTTTTTAACAAAATCGGTTAAATTGTCATACTTTTCAATTTGATTTGATATGATTCTTGGGTAGTCTAAAGTACATGATTATTTTTCGTTTTAACCTACCCAAGAATTAACGAATTTGTAATTTTTTGCTTTTAGTTTTTTTTAATAAAAAACAAAAACATTTTGTAAAATGTGGTTGCTAGAAGAGTCTAACTGTAATTTTATACTTGATTCAATCACAAGATATAAAGTTTAAACTCTTTATTTTTAAGTCAAAAAAAGAATGATAGCTGGTAATTAAATCACAGAGAGCCTAAAGAAGCAGAATCTAGGGGTTGGGAGTGTTTGGGAATTGGCTCCCAGCAAGTACTGGAGAGGAGAAGAAAGAGGCCAGAGAAATTTTCATTTTTATTAGTTTTTTTAAACCTTGAATTGAAGAGAAAGTAACTTAGTCACTTGTAAGGCTGTTCGGAACCCCTTTTTTTTTTTTTTTTTAACTGCTTTTAGCTTATGAGCGTTTTTTAGTGAGTTTCCATGACCATTTACATTAAGCTTTGGTTTTTAAAAGCACTTATGGTTACAAGAGAAGCCATTTTAGAGTGTTTATAAAAAAGTGCTTATGAAGAGCTTTTTTATTTACTTTTTCTAATCTTTTATTTGAGAACAACGAATCAAGAATTCCATTTTTATCTTTAAATTATTATTTTTTATGTCAATAAGATCTTTTAATTTATTTAATCAAATAAGTAAAAAGCTCTTTTAAAATAAAAAAATAAATTTTTCTATACACTATTTAAATTCTAATTAAAAAGCTCTAATGTATGCTTCTTATCTTTTATTGCTTAAAAATAAAAGCACAACATATCTCAAACAAACCTTGACATAGGTGTGATTATGTGAATGTGAAAGATCCAACTCACGCGTTGTGCACGTACTTACAAGTGATAAAAGTACTTCGTAAAGAGGAGCACAAATAGTGGCAGAACCAGAATATTTCTAGTGGGGTATGAATTAGATCAAAATTTTTAACTAAAACACATTATTCCTATTTTAATAGTGTTTAAATCAATTTTTGAAATTTACAATTTACAAAACCATTAATTCATATAATATTGTGATTCAGTTGTTATTTATTTGATATTTTAAAATTGAAATACAATAGGTTGTTTGGTAACCTTGATTTAAACTCAAACTTTTGGTTCAAGCTAAGGTTATTCTTACAAAATTTAAATTTTTACAATGTATTTGGTTCAAATTAACTGTTTAAACCAAGGTTGTTAAATGCCTTAAAAATTCAAAAGATGAAATTTTGGGGGCATAGTTAGAACTTTTTGAAAAGTTTTTATATAAATATTGTAAAAAGTAATTTTCAATGAAGGCAAAATAAGAAGAAAAGTGTAAAAAAAGTTTAAAATATAAGCCTTAAATCATAAATGAGCCACTTGAGCCAGTAGAGACGGCAACCCCTACTCCACTTAACTTTTTCTTGAAATATATTTCTACTTCAAACAAATGTTATTAAAGTGTTTTCTCCATTATCACGTCGAATTAGCAAAAAGTTACGCTCTTATTTTCAGAGGCCACGCTAAGAAAGTTCACAAGTAATGTAGTTTAGATCTTTGAAACCATAGGGCATGTTTGACACACCGCATTATATTGTATTGTATTGCATTATATTGCATTGTATTGTATTGTATTGTATACAAAAAATATTGAAAAAATAGTACGTAGTGGAATTTTAAAATTTTTATATCAGAGTATTTTCTAAAACACAAGTTTAACACGCTACATGTATAAATTAACCAGATCTTACTAACCTTTTAATGTCGAAGAACTCCCGCAATCCGTGAAGAGAAGTAAAGTTCCAGAAGAGCCTCAACCAACTGGTTTTCTTTGCTATTCTCTATCCACGATCGGAGTGAGTGTAGGCTCACATGTACAGCTCTTCCTCCAAGTGACTCTCCTTCCAACCAATTGAGAGAACCTAAAGCTAGTGTTCGTGATTTGTGAACAAGAGCTTTCAGGGAGTTTTCAGATTCTCACCAGTAGAGTATCACTCTTAATCTCTCAATTGATCTAATTAACTCATGAGACTTACTCCTTATTTATAGAGGTTGGGTCTAGTGTTAGTCCTTATCAGATTAGGTCTCAAAAATTCGAATCAGAATCAAATTTAGATCAATATCTGATAAAATCCACTTAAGACGCGTGATCTTTTTCTTCGCGCATCAGCAGGCCGAACTTGAGGATCGACATGCCAAACTGCCGAAAAAATCTCAGCGAATCTTCTATTTTCCACCCGAGATTCTATAGGATAAAGTCTCTGTTTTAATTTAAATAACCCAATAGAAAAGTTATCTAATTAAAACAACTTTATCTAGATAATCTCCAAGAAAATAAATGAATTCCTAATAATTCTACAAGTTTATCTTGATCTAATTTATTCAAAAATCAAATCAATTGATAAACAGACAAGAATTATTCGATTCCAATAATTCAACAAGTTTATCTTGCATCAATTTTATCACAAAATTAATTCAACCGATAAACAAACATGAATTATTTGATTCTTTCTAATTTTAGCTAATCTGATAAATCTGACGTAAGTCATCAATTATTGGAAAAGCACGTCGTCTTGTTACAGGATGTTGTGAGCTAGCAAAGGGGACCAAATGGACCTATATAGTTCAAGCTCCTGATAATTATAAAACCCAATATCCCAGATATACATTTCATAATTATCAACTCCAATACTACTCTACTAAAAGCTTGGAGCTACACTCTCAAACTTTATAGAATTATGAAGCCCGTATAGCTAAGTCTCCATGACATATCATAATGTATCGTATCCCTATAGAATTATCCACAATCAACTTAAGGACAAGTTCTGTCTTACCTTTCCGATTATTTTCATCTTACATTCCATTATCTCACCATCGAAAAACTCACCATCCAAAGATGGTATACCATTCGGTTACACCTATGTATCTAAACGGTTGAGCGCTCTAGTTTTCTAATTACAAGATAACGTATATAAGAGGATATCACTACTCTTAAAGAGGAGCTATGGATTCCATATCTATGAATGATAGGTCTACGCTACCAAGAGTCATGCCTCCAACGTACCGGCATGCATACCACTATTAAAATGTAGGTGTCACCCTTTGGTACATCAAAGGACACAAGTCAAGTCAAGAAGAGTTTAAGGATATAGTATGGTCACGGTATCATATAGACCTCAGTGCGCAATGGTATGAACACTTGGGCCCTAGTCAGAAATAAGATATGAAAAGGAGAAGGAATGTTCATAAGAAAGCATAATTGGATCACGCATTACATTAAACGTGCATGTGGGTTGTATTGGGACTTACTAGGCGTAAGCTCACTAAGTATTTCATACTGTAGGTATTCCGACAAGAAGGTCAAAACAGTACCACAGTTGAGCCAACAGAGGGATGAGTAATGTACAGGACGGGTATGGTTTCCGCCACGGTTATGTTTCCACTGTAGTATATTATAAGTTATTTTGAAATGTAATGTTTAATCAACAGTAATGTAAGAAAATAGTTGCTTATGTGAATACAAGTATGTGATGGTATTTCCAAGGTTGTTAAAACCAGTATTGTATAGACGAGTGTGTTAAATAAATATATGTATACATTTATGGTTCAAAAGATGTTAATTCTGTATGTAAAAAAAAAAAATACATATTTCCTAAATTTTTGCCTATAAGTAAGTAAGAAAAAGGTTTATCATAGCCCAAAAAGGTGGGTTATGACACAATTGGGGTGCCAATGACTATAAACATTGAGGCTAGGGGACTATTTACGGGCAATCCTTCATCAGTAAATCAAGAGGAGTGGGAGTAAGCTTGTCTTTATGTCTTGCACAATGCTAATGAAGTGGAGCCTTTCATTGAGGTGCACATGAACGAATTAAAAAAAGCATACCCAAAAAGAGCAAGAAATGAGAAGTGGTTGCAAGATGAACACAACTGGACCTTACGGTTGTGGAATAGAGCACACATCTTGGCAAGTGTTCCACATCACAATAAATGGTTACACTTTTTACACTTGCGAAAGAGATAAGAAGCATCCGGTGCAAAATAGCGGTGTGACTCTCGGTGCTGAGGCTATGCATATTGCCTCCGCCAAGGACAAGAATATGGTATGTGGGACCATGAACTATTTTGATTTCATTGAAGATATTTGGGAACTTAATTATGGAGTATTACATATAGCACTTTTTAAGTGCAAGTGGGCCAACAATAACTATGTTAAGAACGACGATGATGGCATCACGGTGGTTGACTTTAGAAGATTGTGATACAGGAATGATCCCTTCATTATGGCATCGCAAGCAATCCAAGTTTTTTATACTAAAGATCCTTAAGACATGGAGTTGTCTCTAGTCGTCCCGACAAAGCCAAGAATAGTTATCGACGGTGAAGAAGTTGATGAGGATTGCACAGACATCCCTTTATTCACAAAGGGATTGTCACTGGTTGAAGAGATAGATAATTTTGAAGATGATGTTTCACACTTGCTTCGTGAAGATGTAGAATAGATATGTATTGAGAAACCAATGAAAAAAAAGATAAAAAGATAAGAATCTATAAACCAATTTATGTTAATTTATTTTAACATTTTTCTTTAATTTATTTCATTTTTCAATTTTTTTTAAGGGTTTTGTATATCTATCTGCAGTTATATTTGTGGTGAAAACGGAGATAAAGTATACATTTTGGGCCATTAGATGCTTAACACACGAGCTGGCTGTAACACCCGCCTATTTTATGTAACGGACCACGATAAGTTAGTAACGCTATTAAGGAATGTATTTAATAAATAACGTTATATGATATGATATGTGATGTGCATGTTACTAACTTTTTATGTCAAGATTTGTGACAGGTGACGACCGCATGGAATCGTTGTGCTCTAGTGTTCATGAGAAATTATAAATATATGATTATTTAATTTATGATGCAATGATGTGTGAATGTTTTATGTTATGGCATTTAATGACAGATCGGCAGGCCGAAGAAGGAAAATCGGCAGGCCGAAGAGGGAAAATCGGCAGGCCGAACAAAGTTGACAAACAGTCAGCAGAAATCTCTCCAGAGTTATGACTGAGTTAATTACATTAATTGGGTGAATTAATGTGATTAATTGGCATAATAATGGAATGTTTTTATCAGTTAAGGAAATTAAAGGATTAGATTTGTATTATATTAAGAGGTTTCCTATTTTTAGAAGGTAAGTTAAGGTAAGATTGATGATGTTTGACCTTCCTTTTCTATTCTTCTCCTTTTCCCACGCCAATCACCTTCTTCATAGTCAGAATATTTCTGACTTAATGAAGAGTAATGACTCTTTATTATACACATTACGTTAAAAAATTTTTATTACGCTCTTTCCTCAAATAATTTGTCTCGATTCTGAGACGTTCCTTCATTATTTCTCTTCCTCCTCTCACGCCCCAAGTCACGCCCCCTACAGTCAGAATTTTTTCTGACTTAATGAAGGGAATTGAATTCCCATCAATGGTTTTTATTGCGTTAAAATTTTAACGTTTCCTTTTTCATTATTTTCTCTCCTTCACACGTTTTGCTTCTCAAAAATTTCTGAGACATTCTTTCACTTCTCTTCCTCTTCCCTTCCTCACAAAATTTCTTTTTCTCTTCCACGAAAATTTTCTGATTATAAAAAAAAAAAAAAGAGAGAGAAGTCTTGTTTCGTTGATCGAATTCAAGAATTTCGAGAAGAAACTTCAAGGTATGAATTCAGTTTTTTTTTTTTTTGGTAAATGTAAAAAGATGTTCTCCTCTTCAAATTTCGTCTACAATGTCTTCTTTAGGTATTGTATTTTGTTATGTGTGATGTCTCCTCACGTTTTATGTCATTTTAATGTTTTATGAAAAATGAATATTTCTGTCTTCTACCCCTCACAGTAAAATGTTACTGTTTAATTTTGAAGGTATGAAAAATGTAATGATTATTCTTTAGGTAAAGAATGATGTTTTCGTGAAAAGTTGTTAATTATGCTTATGTATGAGTATGTAAGATGAATGTATTTTATGATTATGAAATGTTTTAATAAATGTTATTTTTGGATTGTTTGATCATAAAATGTTATGTATGTTTAAAAGATTTTATGATAATAAAAATAATATTTAAAATATGAGATGAGTGTATGGATATTTTATGATAAGTATTGATTTTTTTTTATTGCACCTTAAAATGGATATATGGCATGGACACTTAAGGAAGCAAGCACAACGAGACCGCGGTGTCGTCACCAAGTGCAATATTAAGGTTAAGTAAGCTATCGATCAAGTAAGTACATTCTCACCTGCAGCATGACACGTTTTACAAGGATTTAATGATATGTTTACAAGGATTTTCATGATGATTTTTCTTAAAGGATTTCTTATAAAAAGTTTTTCATGATTCAAAGTTACGCATGTATGATGATTATGGTATGTTTCAAAGTATGAACATTATGTATTTATGTATCACCTAATAAGTGTTGCACACCCAATGTTATGAAATGATATGTTATGATGTCATGTATGGTTAGGGATTAGCTACCCTTCTCCTCTCATGACGGCGCGCCAATGATGATGTTTATGGTGCAACACTTGGGCCCTTAAGAATAATAATAAAAAAATATATATATATATAAATTTTAAAATGGTCAATATTATGAAAGATATGTTTCCATGAAATTGTGCTTAAGGCACTTTTATGATGATGATGATGATGATGATGTTTATGAAATGTTTTAAATTGTGAGAATTTTATGTACTTACTAAGCATTAGCTTATTCATGTTTTATATGTCATGTTGCAGATAAGGGTAAGAGAGTCTTGGAATAGGTGGAGGACATGGAACGGCGTGTGAGCAACATGAACGATGAATTGTAACCGGAAGCACGCCAAGAAGAAATGAATTTATGATTCAATAAAATTATATATTTTGAACATATTTTATGTTGGGTTTTTAAGAACACTTATATTATGGTTTTATAAGTTATTTTATCATTTTTATGAATATGAACTTTCGCTATATTTTACGTAAAGTTAGAACGTTTTAAATTTTTTACCAAAGTAGATTTGGTCTCGGACGGCCTGCCGAACTCCGTGTCCGGCCTGCCGAAGACCAGAAGATCGGCCGACCGATCCATTTTTCGGCCTGCCGAACCTGGATGAATTTTTGGTCCGAATTACAAAGCTTCTGCCGGCCTGCCGGTGGAAGACGCTCCGGCTTGCCGATGTTGTTCGGCTTGCCGAAGTCCCAAGTTCGGCCTGCCGAACTGTGGGAATAAGAGGAATTCAAAGATATGTTGATCAAAGTGATTTAATGTGAGATTTTAATAAATCTTGATTTTACTATTTGATTATCAATTATTATTAAATAAGTTCTTGAATAAATTAAGTATAAACGAATAAATTATGTTATGAAATAACATTAAACTATGTTTTTCGAAACAATGTAAGTTTAAAAAAAAAATTTATATGAATGGATCCTGGTAATGTAAGTTTAAGTACTTTTAAAATCTATAGTACGATTGAGTTGATATTATCTATGTGTTTAATTATTTAAGCATGTATGAATATAAGTATGTAACGATATCTGTGACGTCCGAATTAAGGGGCGTTACAGGCTTTGGTATCAGAGCGAATCTTTCGATTACAATTCATATCGCCACACGTCAATCCAAGTCCTCCAAGTAAGTTTGTTAGATGTACTGATGCAAGTATGATAATAAGATTAAGGTTTGAATGTTTAATGATTAAAGACATAGTAATGAAAACCTGTCTCATCAATAGAAGATGAATTTTAAGTCCTTATTATTTTAGGAAATTTACGATGGACGGCTATAGAAGAATGCAGACCCGCACCCAGTCTAACGAGAGACTTATGACGATGATCGCTGAACTACAAAGGCAGTTGGAGGATCAACGACGGGAAATAGCTGCATTAAGGGCCAATAGCCAGAATGGTGAACAACCAGGCAATGATATGCCTCCTCCTCCTCCGCAGCCACAAGTACAAGTAAATGAAGTCCCAGCTCCTGCTGCTGAACCAAGAGCAGCCTATCAAGAACCTCTTTTGGTCAGATGGAAGAGAGTTAAGCCAGCTGACTTTGAGGGTTCTAAGGACCCGCTAGTCGCTCAAGGATGGTTAAAGACAATTGAGGCTACCTTACGACTCATGGATTTCACGGATAATGAAAAGGTCCTCTGTGCCTCGTACTGCCTTACTATGGAGGCCAGGATATGGTGGGATGGCATCGAACAGAGCAGAAGTGTTGAAGAAATGTCATGGGCTGACTTTGTTCACGAGTTCAACATGAAGTTCTTCCACATGAATGTTACGAGGAAACATTATGAGGAGTTCGAAAGCTTACGTCAGGGGGATATGACAGTCACTGATGTGGTGACAAAGTTTGATCAACTTGCTCGTCTGTGTCCAGGGATGGTTATGAATGAAGATGAAAGGGTCAGAAGGTTGATAAGAGCCCTTAGACCAGACATTGCTACAATTGTTGATGGGGCAAGTCCGCCAAGGACCCAAGAGCAGGTTGTTATGAGGGCCCAACGTGCTGAGTTCCATTTGTCAAAGTTAAGAAGGAATCAGCCTCAGCCCAACCAGCAAGCCAACAATGCTAATAGCCAGAACCGTCCTTCCCACAGGAACAACAACAACAGCAACAACAACAGTCAAAACTGGAGAAACAATAAGAGGAAGGGCAATCCTCAACAACAGCAGGGCCAAGACAACAAAAGGCACAATGATGGTCAGCGCAACAACAATGACAGGCGATTCCAACCATGTGCCAAATGTGGAAAGAAGCATCCGGGGGAATGTCGACTGGGAACGAACCAATGTTTCATATGTGGGCGTGAAGATCATTTCGTAAAGAATTGCCCTAAATTGATAAATGCCAATGCCCCACAGAGACCTACTCCTCAGGCCCAGCTGCATCAGATGCAAGCCTCCCTTGATGGGCCACTAATCAGTCAAGGGAGACTTGAAGCCCCACCAACGAATGCCCGAATCTATACCATGACAAAGGAACAAGTGGCTGCAGAAACCTCCAATGTGGTCACAGGTCAGATAACAAGCTTATGTAATGATGTTTATGTTCTTTTTGATACGGGTGCCACGCATTCTTTTGTGTCTATGTCACATGCTAGGAAGTTAGGGGTTCGTTTAGAGCCAATGAGACAGGGATTCACTACGACACTACCCTCCGGGGAAGTGATATTATCCACGCATTGTTTGCGTGCAGTACCCCTATGGATTTCTGATAGGGAACTTTTTGTCGACCTCATTGTGATCGACATGCATGACTATGACATGATTCTTGGGATGGATTTCCTAAGCAAGTATAATGCCGCGATCGAATGCCGGAAACGAAAGGTGATCTTCCATCCTGAAGGTAATCAGAAATTTGTTTATGTTGGCGAGACCAGGAAGAAACCCCACATGTTTTTATCGGCAATGAAAGCAAGGAAGCTGTTAGCAAGTGGCTGTATGGGCTATCTGGCAAATGTTGTAGACAAAAGCCAAGAAGGAAAGATAAGAATTAAAGATGTGCATGTTGTTCATAAATATGAAGATGTGTTTCCTGATGATCTAAAGAGTCTACCGCCAGAAAGAGAAGTTGAATTCGAGATTGAGCTCGCTCCAGGCACCGAACCAATCTCTAAAGCTCCTTACAGAATGGCCCCGGCAGAATTAAAGGAGCTTCACACGCAATTAAAGGAGCTGCTTGACAAAGGATTTATCAGGCCAAGTCACTCACCGTGGGGTGCACCAGTCTTATTTGTGAAAAAGAAGGATGGCACTATGAGACTCTGCATCGACTACAGAGAACTGAACAAGGTGACAATCAAGAACAAGTATCCGTTGCCTCGAATAGATGATTTGTTTGATCAGCTCAAGGGTGCATCGGTGTTCTCAAAAATTGATCTACGATCAGGATATCACCAGTTGAAGATTAAAGAAGGAGATATCCCCAAGACTGCATTCAGGTCGAGGTATGGTCACCATGAATTTGTGGTTATGCCTTTCGGTTTGACGAATGCACCTGCTGCCTTTATGGATTTAATGAACAGGGTATTCAAGGATTTTCTCGATAAATTTGTTGTTGTATTTATCGACGATATTCTTGTCTACTCGAAGAGTCAGGAAGAGCATGAGGAGCACTTAAGGATCGTGCTGGAGACCTTGAGAAGACACCAGCTTTATGCTAAGTTCTCTAAATGCGAGTTTTGGCTTGATAAAGTGTCATTCCTAGGGCATGTCATTTCAAAGGATGGGATAATGGTAGACCCTACTAAAGTAGAAGCTGTACTCAATTGGAAGCAACCGATGAATGCAAGTGAAATAAGGAGCTTCTTGGGTCTAGCAGGTTACTATCGGAGATTTGTAGAAGATTTCTCCAAGATAGCAGCTCCACTCACGAACCTAACTCGCAAAGGAAGGAAGTATGAATGGACGGATGCATGTGAAAAGAGTTTTCAAGAGTTGAAGAAAAGATTAACGACGGCTCCAGTGTTGGCAATTCCTGAGGGAAATGATGGGTTCGTAATCTATAGTGATGCATCCAAGATGGGCCTAGGAGCTGTATTGATGCAAAATGAAAAGGTGATTGCTTATGCTTCAAGGCAACTAAAGGATTATGAAAAGAACTATCCTACTCATGACCTAGAGTTAGCAGCAGTCGTCTTTGCATTAAAGATATGGAGACACTATTTATATGGGGTCCAATGCAAGATATTCACTGATCATCAAAGTCTGAAGTATTTCTTCACGCAAAAAGACCTGAACATGAGACAACGAAGATGGCTAGAGTTGGTGAAGGATTATGACTGTGAAATCCTTTATCATCCTGGTAAAGCAAACAGAGTAGCTGATGCTTTAAGTAGGAAGTCAGTTGCCACATTGATGTCTATGCAAGCAATGTCTCCACCTTTAAGGAAGGAAATTTTAGACTTCGGTTTAGAACTTATAGCAGGTCAACTATCAGCACTCTCTCTTGCTCCGACAATGTATGATGAAATTCGGAGTAAGCAAGATGACGACGTGAGCCTTGTAAGGATTAAGCATGAAATAAAAGAGGGAAAATGTCAAGAGTTTCGTACTGCTGATGATGAAACTCTGTACCTTAAGGATCGTTTATGTGTTCCCAATGTTGATAATTTAAGGGAGAGGATCTTGGCAGAAATTCATGACACTCCTTACTCTATTCATCCAGGTGCAACGAAGATGTATAATGATCTAAAGGGTAATTTTTGGTGGTTTGGAATGAAACGTGATGTTGCAAAGTATGTGAAGAAATGTATGACATGTCAGCAAGTAAAAGCTGAACACCAGAAACCTGGTGGTGAACTACAGTCTATTCAAATACCGGAATGGAAGTGGGAGGAAATAGCAATGGATTTCATTACCGGCTTACCCAGAACTACGAACGGCTATGATGCAATTTGGGTAATTGTGGATCGGCTGACGAAGACGGCGCATTTCATTCCTATCAAGATCACTTATTCCATGGAACGATTAGCGGAACTCTATGTTAAGGAGATTGTACGACTACATGGGATTCCCAAGTCAATTATCTCAGATCGTGATGGTAGGTTCACATCTAAATTTTGGAAAAGTGTCCAGAATGCAATGGGAACCAGGCTTCATTTCAGTACAGCTTTTCATCCTCAGACTGACGGCCAAACAGAGAGGACGAACTTGATTTTAGAAGATATGCTACGGGCATGTTCTCTCGATTTTAAGACCAGCTGGTGTAAAATGTTACCATTAGCAGAGTTTGCTTACAACAACAGCTTTCAGAAGACAATTGGAATGGCACCATATGAAGCATTGTATGGACGGAAATGCAGGTCACCTATATGTTGGCACGAAGCTGGTGAAAAGAAGTTGATGGAAAGTGTTGATGCTGAAAGAACCGATTTTGTAAATGAAACTTCTGAGATGATAAAGTTGATAAGAAGAAGAATAGAGACTGCCCAAAGCCGTCAAAAAAGTTATGCTGATCAAAAGAAGAAGACCTTTAGAGTTCGCTGTAGGCGAATATGTGTTCTTAAAAGTTGCACCAATGAAAGGGGTTATGAGGTTTGGGAAGAAAAGCAAGTTAAGCCCAAGATTCATCGGTCCTTATGAAATTGTTAAACAAATAGGCAAAGTAGCTTATCAGCTGAAGTTGCCATCTGAAATGTCCGCAATACACAATGTATTTCATGTCTCCATGCTAAAGAAGTATGTTCCGGACCCTACGCATGTGATTGAGCCACAAGTGATCGAGATACGAGAAGACCTAAGTTACGAAGAAAAGCCAATGAAGATACTCGATCGAAAAACTAGGACTTTGAGGAATAAAGAAATTCCATTGGTCAAGGTGTTATGGCGAAATCAGCAAGTTGAAGAAGCTACATGGGAACGTGAAGATGACATGAAAGTTTTGTATCCACATTTGTTCTAAGTTTCGAGGACGAAACTTTTATAAGGTGGGGAGAATTGTAACACCCGCCTATTTTATGTAACGGACCACGATAAGTTAGTAACGCTATTAAGAAATGTATTTAATAAATAACGTTATATGATATGATATGTGATGTGCATGTTACTAACTTTTTATGTCAAGATTTGTGACAGGTGACGACCGCATGGAATCGTTGTGCTCTAGTGTTCATGAGAAATTATAAATATATGATTATTTAATTTATGATGCAATGATGTGTGAATGTTTTATGTTATGGCATTTAATGACAGATCGGCAGGCCGAAGAAGGAAAATCGGCAGGCCGAAGAGGGAAAATCGGCAGGCCGAAGAGGGAAAATCGGCAGGCCGAACAAAGTTGACAAACAGTCAGCAGAAATCTCTCCAGAGTTATGACTGAGTTAATTACGTTAATTGGGTGAATTAATGTGATTAATTGGCATAATAATGGAATGTTTTTATCAGTTAAGGAAATTAAAGGATTAGATTTGTATTATATTAAGAGGTTTCCTATTTTTAGAAGGTAAGTTAAGGTAAGATTGATGATGTTTGACCTTCCTTTTCTATTCTTCTCCTTTTCCCACGCCAATCACCTTCTTCATAGTCAGAATATTTCTGACTTAATGAAGAGTAATGACTCTTTATTATACACATTACGTTAAAAAATTTTTATTACGCTCTTTCCTCAAATAATTTGTCTCGATTCTGAGACGTTCCTTCATTATTTCTCTTCCTCCTCTCACGCCCCAAGTCACGCCCCCTACAGTCAGAATTTTTTCTGACTTAATGAAGGGAATTGAATTCCCATCAATGGTTTTTATTGCGTTAAAATTTTAACGTTTCCTTTTTCATTATTTTCTCTCCTTCACACGTTTTGCTTCTCAAAAATTTCTGAGACATTCTTTCACTTCTCTTCCTCTTCCCTTCCTCACAAAATTTCTTTTTCTCTTCCACGAAAATTTTCTGATTATAAAAAAAAAAAAAAGAGAGAGAAGTCTTGTTTCGTTGATCGAATTCAAGAATTTCGAGAAGAAACTTCAAGGTATGAATTCAGTTTTTTTTTTTTGGTAAATGTAAAAAGATGTTCTCCTCTTCAAATTTCGTCTACAATGTCTTCTTTAGGTATTGTATTTTGTTATGTGTGATGTCTCCTCACGTTTTATGTCATTTTAATGTTTTATGAAAAATGAATATTTCTGTCTTCTACCCCTCACAGTAAAATGTTACTGTTTAATTTTGAAGGTATGAAAAATGTAATGATTATTCTTTAGGTAAAGAATGATGTTTTCGTGAAAAGTTGTTAATTATGCTTATGTATGAGTATGTAAGATGAATGTATTTTATGATTATGAAATGTTTTAATAAATGTTATTTTTGGATTGTTTGATCATAAAATGTTATGTATGTTTAAAAGATTTTATGATAATAAAAATAATATTTAAAATATGAGATGAGTGTATGGATATTTTATGATAAGTATTGATTTTTTTTTATTGCACCTTAAAATGGATATATGGCATGGACACTTAAGGAAGCAAGCACAACGAGACCGCGGTGTCGTCACCAAGTGCAATATTAAGGTTAAGTAAGCTATCGATCAAGTAAGTACATTCTCACCTGCAACATGACACGTTTTACAAGGATTTAATGATATGTTTACAAGGATTTTCATGATGATTTTTCTTAAAGGATTTCTTATAAAAAGTTTTTCATGATTCAAAGTTACGCATGTATGATGATTATGGTATGTTTCAAAGTATGAACATTATGTATTTATGTATCACCTAATAAGTGTTGCACACCCAATGTTATGAAATGATATGTTATGATGTCATGTATGGTTAGGGATTAGCTACCCTTCTCCTCTCATGATGGCGCGCCAATGATGATGTTTATGGTGCAACACTTGGGCCCTTAAGAATAATAATAAAAAAATATATATATATATAAATTTTAAAATGGTCAATATTATGAAAGATATGTTTCCATGAAATTGTGCTTAAGGCACTTTTATGATGATGATGATGATGATGATGTTTATGAAATGTTTTAAATTGTGAGAATTTTATGTACTTACTAAGCATTAGCTTATTCATGTTTTATATGTCATGTTGCAGATAAGGGTAAGAGAGTCTTGGAATAGGTGGAGGACATGGAACGGCGTGTAAGCAACATGAACGATGAATTGTAACCGGAAGCACGCCAAGAAGAAATGAATTTATGATTCAATAAAATTATATATTTTGAACATATTTTATGTTGGGTTTTTAAGAACACTTATATTATGGTTTTATAAGTTATTTTATCATTTTTATGAATATGAACTTTCGCTATATTTTACGCAAAGTTAGAACGTTTTAAATTTTTTACCAAAGTAGATTTGGTCTCGGACGGCCTGCCGAACTCCGTGTCCGGCCTGCCGAAGACCAGAAGATCGGCCGACCGATCCATTTTTTCGGCCTGCCGAACCTGGATGAATTTTTGGTCCGAATTACAAAGCTTCTGCCGGCCTGCCGGTGGAAGACGCTCCGGCTTGCCGATGTTGTTCGGCTTGCCGAAGTCCCAAGTTCGGCCTGCCGAACTGTGGGAATAAGAGGAATTCAAAGATATGTTGATCAAAGTGATTTAATGTGAGATTTTAATAAATCTTGATTTTACTATTTGATTATCAATTATTATTAAATAAGTTCTTGAATAAATTAAGTATAAACGAATAAATTATGTTATGAAATAACATTAAACTATGTTTTTCGAAACAATGTAAGTTTAAAAAAAAAATTTATATGAATGGATCCTGGTAATGTAAGTTTAAGTACTTTTAAAATCTATAGTACGATTGAGTTGATATTATCTATGTGTTTAATTATTTAAGCATGTATGAATATAAGTATGTAACGATATCTGTGACGTCCGAATTAAGGGGCGTTACACTGGCCACCCTAGGCAGCAAAGAATATTATGTGTAAGAAATTTATAAGACAATTTTTTACGACGTTTTTTCCAAAAATCATCGTGGAACGGAGTCTTCTACGACAGTTTTTGCAAAAACTATCGTGGAAAGCTTCTCACAGCATAAAAACTGTTGTGAAAAGCAGACTTTTTCATGACGATTTTTACAAAAACCGTCGTGGAAAGCTTTTCACAGCATAAGAAATGCTGTGAAAAGCATGACTTTTCCACGACGGTTTTTGCAGAAACCATTGTGGAAAGCTTTTCACAGCATATGAAATTCTGTGAAAAGCAGCACTTTTCCACGACGGTTACAGTTTTTGCAAAAACCATCATGGAAAGTTTCTCACAGCATAAAAAATGTTGTGTAAAGCATCACTTTTCCGCAACAGTTTTTCAAAAACCGTCGTGGAAAGCTATTTTCCATGACGGTTTTCACAAAAACAGTTGTGGAAAATATTCCACGACGGTTTTTACAAAAACCGTCGTGGCATAAACCGTTTTTGCAAAAATCATCGTGCTTCCACTACGGTTTTCACAAAAACCATCGTAGAAGCATCATTTCCCCACTTTAAATTTTTGAAATTTGTGCCTAACCCATATATAATTGTATGTGTGCCCTCTCTCTCCAAGATTCCTCACACTCTCTATTAAATCCCTCTTTTTCTCTCTCTAAAAGCCCTCTTTCTCTTTCTCTAAAATCCCTCTTTCTCTTCGCCGCCATCACCTCCACCGTGCTGCCATTGCCTACTCGCCGCCGGTAAGCTCGCCCTCCCTCTCTCTCCCCTCTTCCCCCCCTACTCGCCCCCTCGCCCCTCCCCCCCAGCCTCACCCACCCTCCTTGCCCCTTTACCCCACCCACCCCCCACGCCCCTCGGCCCCACCCACACCCCCCCCCCCCCCCCCCCCCCGGCCCCACCCACCCCCCTCCCCCCTCTCCACTCGCCCCCTCGGCCCCACCCACCCACTCGCCTACCCACCCCCCACGCCCCTCGGCCCCACACACCCCCCCCCCCCCCCCAACAGCCCCACCCACCCCCCTCGCCCCTCTCCACTCGCCCCCTCGGCCCTACCCACCCACTCGCCCTCCCCCCCTCGCCTACCCACCCCCCTCCCCCTCAGCCCTCGCCCCTACCCACCCCCCTCCCCCTTCTCCCTCACCCCAGCCCCCCAACCCCACCAGCCCCTCGCCCCCAGCCACAGCCCCCCCTCGGCCTTAATCCTCACATGTGTAATATGCGAAATTATGTATTTGAAATTGTAAATTTGTGAATATATATAATCTGTGAAATTGTGTAATTGAAATTGTAAATTTGTGAATGTATGTAATATGTGAGGTTATGTAAATATGTGTAATATGTGTAAGTTGTGAAATTATATATGTAATTGACATTGTGAAATTGTGAATATGTGTAATATGTGAAATTATATGAATATGTGAAAATATGTAGTTGAAATTGCAAACTTGTGAATATGTCAAGATTTGAATACGTGAAATTATGTCAATATATGAAATTGAGAACTTGAAATTGTAAACTTATGAATATGTAAGGATGTGAATTTGTGTAATTATGTGAATATGTCAATATGTGTAATATATAAAATTGTGTAACTGAAATTGTAAATTTGTAAATATGTGTAATATGTGAAATGATGTGAATATGTGCAATTTGTAAAATTATATATGTAATTGAAATTGTAAATTTGTGAATATGTGTAATATGTGAAATTATATAAATATGTGAAATTGTGTAATTGAAAATGTATGGAGTGGAATAAGTGAAGATGTGAATATGTGTAATTTGTGATTTAGTATTACTATGTATGTGATAGTTTATGCTTACTTTGTACAGGTACAATGTCTCGCGAGATCGACAATGATCAGTACGAGAACGTATACGAAGACTGCACTCCATCTGCATCGCAATATAGCTGGGGAATCCAACGCAGAAAGCCACAAGGCGAACCGAATTTGATCCAAAAGTAGACTTTAAGTGAAGGGCTACATTAATGAAAAAAATTCATCGGATGAGAAAGAAAAGTTTAAGAATTGAAGTGACTTTTAATTCAAAAGGCCAACCGGAAGACACACCCGGCCATGAATTAAGCAGTTGGATCGGAGTCCTTAGTCGAAAGCACGTTCTGATATGGTCAAAAGTCAAGGGAGCTTCCAATCGATCGGTAATGATGACATTTTGACGAGGGCACTAGGGAAACCGAAACATTGAGGATGTATTCGCGGTGAATCGAAGTATGTGAAGCAGTTTCAATACTTCGACCTCCAATCAGATACTTCAAAATTGAATTACCAAATGTCGAAGATGCAGATGGAGATTGTAGAACTGCGAGGTCTTGTGACCGAGCTCATTTCCCAAGGACGTGCCAAGTCGACGGATGATAGCATCTCACAACGCAACAGCTTCAAAGCTAGTTGTAACCCTCTCAATAATTTGCAGAAACTCCAAAAGCTCTGGAAGTCCAATTGTCACCTCCTCGTCAAGAGCCCGAACAATGCAGGCTCTTTGTTAAGGATAGAATTAATGGTAGGTGTGCACTTGTTGCACTTGGGAAGGTATGGATGGAGTGTCTTCCAACTGATATAGTTCATGGACGACTATTAGGGCAAGAGAATGTGTGCGTTAGCATCACTACCATCAGAGTTAAAATAGCTGGATTGCCTGTTCCAACACTTGAAGCAACAACTGTAGGTGAAGCAGCGGGAAGCTTCATCGTATGGCCAAAGAGGTTAGTTGAAGTCATCGCATTGACAAAGACGAGTCAAGCGCCTAGCCATGTTCCACAAGATCTAAGCAGAAAGAAACACTAAAAAATGAAATAGCTCTACAAAAGCAAGAGAATCACAACCTGAGGTAGAACAAGAATAAGAACAAACCATTGCTAATGAACAATTGCCTGCATTTAACTTCACTTCAGTACCTCAAGAATTTATGTAGTTGGCTCTATATGCACATTCTTTCATGCGTAATAGGTCGACGACTCAGTGCTCGATGCCGGTAAATGTCACTGGTAATGAATTGCCTATCTATGTGGGGTATGAAGATGTTTACTACTTCATCAACTTTGATAAAATTGGGGCGAACTGTATCATGGTATACCTCAGGTAATAACTCTATCCTTATTTCATATTTTTAAAATATAGGTAGAGTTGTAAAGTGCTTTCAAATAATTGAATGTATTGTTTTTTATTGTAGTTTTTTGGTGAAATATTGTGAACTTCAAGGCTTAATGCAAAATTTCAGCTTCATATCTCTGGCCATTGTTTCAAGTGTTGCAAGAGACATGCAAAGTGATCGTAGAGAGCATGCCACATCACTCCTCCACCTATTAGCTTAAGCACCGAGAGGGAAATTATTCTTCCTACTATACAATGTTGGAGAACATTGGATGTTGGGACTTATTTCACCATGGGAGGACCAAATATATTGGTTTGACCCCCTCGGCACCCACCACATGAGGATTTCGTATCAGTTATGAGATTGTAAGTCCCACATAATTTTAATGTTCTCTTATAAAATTAATTGTTTTTAGTCCCACATAATTGTATCGTCTATTAATTCATTTAAACATGACACATTGTTAGGGCACTCAACGATTGAAAGCTTCAAGTGGGAAGCGGTGTCACAAACTGACTGAACGGAACACTATATTTCAAACGTAAGTGTCCAAGACAACAAGGAAACGTAGAATGTGGTTTTTTTATTCTGCGTTTCATGCAGGATATAATTACAAGTGGTATACAAGCCTTAGGAGAAAAAGATTTTTATATACATACAGATATACATGAAGTTATATTAGAGTGGGTACAATTTGTAAATTGGTATGTGTTCTTTAGATAGATAGATGGAGATAGTAGATAAACAATTACTCAAAATAGCTTAAATGTAAATGATTTTGTAAATACCTTGTACTTTCAATATACATCAATTTTTGTATGCAATTAGGGCCTTACTGTAATGGATAATACACGGGACTGGCCATCCCATGCGAAATTAAAATTTTTTGGGGGAATACCAATTTTCCACGACAGTGGGAATACCAATTTTCCATGACAATTTTTAAAAAAACCGTCGTGGAATACTAAGATGCTACGACGGTTTCTTGAAAAACCATCGTAGAATATTAAGATTCCATGACGGTTTTTCAAGAAACCGTCGTGGAATCAAAAAACTTTCACCACGGTTTTTTGAAAAACCATCGTGGAAAATTACTACAAACTAGGCCTGGCAATTCAGACACAGCATAATGACACGATACAAAAACAACACGAGATAAACAGGTTTAGACGGCACGTTTATTAATTGTGCCATAAATGGGTTGGCATGAATAACATGAAAATAGATGGGCTGGATTTGTGCTGACATGCTAAACACACCTTAACATGTTTAATTAAATAGGCCGTAAACGTGTTAACACGACACAATACGACCCGTCCATTGATAACATATTTAAACTTAAAAATAAAAAATTTGAAATATTTATAGTAGGCTAGTATAAATTACACATTGTGTTTTTGTTAAATTTCTTTATTGGCTTTTTTTAAAAAAAAATTTAAAATTTTTTAATTTTTTTAAATTTTTAGTTAATTGGGTCATAAACGTGTCATATGCGTGTTGTTATCACGTTAACCCATCACGACACATTTAATAATCTTGTTAATCATGTCATGCTATGTTACGCGTGCCATAAATATGTCATGTTCGTGTTTGCATTTCTGGCACGTTTATTAATCGTGTCGTGTTTGTGTACGGGCTAAAAGTGTCATGCTGTAAACGTGCCGACACGAACACGATTATTGCCACCCCTATTACAAACAACCCCTTCCTGTGCCATTTTTTTCTATTTCACGACAGTTATGTTGTACCAGAACTGAATTTTTCATGATGGTTTTTTAACCGTTATGAAATTTTTCCACGATGGGTTATAAACAGTCATGGAATCCACAGTTTGTAGTAGTGGTGTAAGCATAATTCGATATTAGTGGATCCTTTTTATCTCTAGTAGGAATAGCATGTTACAACAAATTGTAAGACAGAAATATGATTTAAGAAAAATACTGTATACAAATATAGAAAATTATACAGTATGAGTATAATGCAGTATAAATATTATACCGATAAAATTAAACAGTGTAGGAATTATATTGTGTGGAGGATAAAAATAAGTAAAGAATGCTGCGCAAGCTCATAAATAGTATAGAAAAATATTAGTAGTATGAGAAGTGCACCGACAATATAGGGAAAATTTTGGATTGTGTGGAAAAATAATGTGGGACCCTTAAGGACATTCAAAAGGTGGAAAATGGGCCATCTCTCCCTTATGAAGTGGCGGTTTTGAGCTTATGGTGGAGAGCAATTGTTTTAATTGTAATTTGGTACCTAAGATAAGTTAAAACTACAATTTGGTCCCCAGACTAAGTATCATTCCAATTAAGGGCTCAAGCGGATAACCATCTTATCTCCATCAAAAGATGGAGAATTGGCCATATCTTTTCTAGATGAGACAGGTTTTAGCGTGTGGAGGAGCAAGTTTTCTTTAATTGCTATTAAGCCCTAAACCAAGTAATTTGCAAGTAAGGGCCCAAGGTAATAAGGCTAAGTTGTCTTCATCATTTTTTGCATGGAATATGAAAAAAAATCATAGAAATTTTCTCCTCCCAAAATTGCCCCCCTCTAGCTAATATTTTCCCAAAGTTTTTTTTATTATTTTTTTTTATGATTAAGCCTCCAAATCATCTAAGGAAACAAGTTTAAGTTTTGTGAAGCAAAGATTGAAAATTTTAGTGGTAAAAATCCAATCTTTACTTTTTGCGTTTTTAGTGTGATGCCTTGAGTTTATGGATAGGTTTTGATGGGGGTTTTGCTATGGTTTATATTAAAAAAGAATATCGAGATTTAAGCTTCTCAAAATAGGATCAAAATCTTGAAGAAACCCTTGGTAAATTCTTAAACCCTAGTCTTGAAAATATGTTGTTCTCATGAGTTAAGATAATGGTTTGTAATCTTTTTGGACTACAACATGTATAAGAGATTCTATGGTATCATTAAATACTATGTTGACAAGATGATGATGACGATGGATACTTAAAAACTAGGGTTTTAGATTAAAAAGACTAAGTGTGATAAACTTTGTCATAAACATTAAGTTTAAGCAAACTAAATGTTTGATAAAATGGTTTTGAATTATCACATGCAAAGAAAATACTATGACATGTTTAGTTTGAATGTTATGATGATGATAATGAGATTGAAGGATTGAAAATGAAGGTTTAAGTGCAAATGAAAAAGTTTGTTAAACATAGTGAAAAATACAAGGTTTAACTAGTTTTTAAAAAATTAAATGTTTAAGGTATTTAGAGGTTAAATCAGTCTCTGAGATCAACACAAGATTACATGGAAACGTTGAGCCAGACAACTTTTGTCAAGAAATTGCAGTCAAATTCCGATCAGAGAAAGCCAAAAAAACATTTATTTTTGTTCTATCTTATCATAAACGTCATTAAGATGAATGATTTTGAAAAAAGTTAAAACATGAACGTTTTACATCTTATGAAATGGTTAGAAATTATGGAAGGTTTATGAAAATTCTATACCGATTTTAAATTATGAGTTTTACAAGATTATAAGCACAAAATTTCGTAAAAAGAAAAATGTTTTGAACTAAACCAAGGAGCTTTTGTAAGTTTTAATCCTTATGAGAAACTGAATGTTTTGGTAAAAACCAGTCAATTTTGGTTTCGAGGGCAAAAAAAAAAAGGTAAAGATTTTACGTTTCGGATCAAAACCGTAAAACCGTGTGAAATTAGATTTTCATTGAGAAAATATTGGTCTCTACATTGCTGTGGGTAGTGAGCAGACACAGGTTCTAAAGTTTGAAAAAATATAAAGCTTTTATTAAGTAAGAAATGAGACAATAAATAGAAAAATGTTGCGAGTATAATTGTCAAGATTTTAATATTATGGGTTAAAAGCTACAAGTTAAAAGAAACATAAGTTTTGTTTAAAATGGGTTCCAAAAGTTTTTAAAGACTCATCAAAGGTAAAATGGTCACTTTTCATAAAACGGTTAAAATGGACCTAGAAACACCCAATTTAGGAAAACGGTCCTCACCATGAATTTTTCTGTAACCCGTAAGTAACGAGATGGTTAAGTAAAAACGAGAAGATTAATAAGGTAATGAGATTTACAAAAAACCTGTTGAGGTAAAATCGTCATTTAAAGGAACAACTCAAATAGAGCCAGAGTACTTCAAATTAGTGAGACGCCCTTAGATGAAAAATGTTTTGTAATAGTCAAGAATGAAAACCGTCAAGTAAGACGAGAAATTTAACTAAGAGACATTCAAGTTAAGTAAAGGAAAGGTAAACCGATAAAGAACAAGTTTAAGTGAAAAGAAAACCAATAAGGAACAAGGTTAAGGAAAACTGATAAGGAACAAGGTTAAGTGAAAGGAATGAACATTTAACATTTAAAGTTATGTTATCAATCGAGTAGATTGATAATTAGAAAGGTTATCTCATAGTCGGGTGTCGTTTGAAGCCGACTAATAAAATAGAAAAGGAATGAAATAGGAACGCTAGAGCTATATCCAGGTAAGTTTCAAACCTCATTTACAACATGAAGAAAATGAATTTCAAATGCTTTGAATATGTTTTATGTTTGCATTTATTATGCATAAAGTTCTAAAGATTAAGTTAAGACTTGCAATGATTTGCAATTGTTATATTCAAAGTATGTTTGCATGTATTATACATAATATTTTAAGGTTCAAGTTATGATTTGCAATATATTTGCATATGCTATGTTTAATGTTTCAATGTTAAGTTATAGCATAAGGTTTGTTTAGCATTTGATATACCATTAAGTTAACAAGAAGGTAAAGTAAAGATAATAAGTAGTATCATATCAGTCTCCTTAATGTTAGATATACAAGTTAAGTTAAAGTTATGACCTTGTTGTTCAACGTTCTTAAGTCTTCCACAAGGGAAGCATTGTGTTTATGATCTTATGATTAATAACGTTGGTATGAACACTTATGCGCTCAAAATAAAGGAAAGATAAAAATAATGACAAGAAGTTCAAGTAAGGTAAAAACGATGTTAAGAAGTTTAAGCAAATTATGAACGATGTTAAGATCTTATAAATAGATGTTCATAAATGAGCATAAATGAAATTATGCATTATGATCTTGCTTGCATTCCTTCCCATAAATGTTTATGTGATATGTATGAAAACATTTTAAGACATGTTTTACGATAAAAGTTTTTGAATGTTTTATGAGACCATGTTTAAACTTACTAAGTGTAAGCTCATAATAAGTTTGTTTATGCTATGGGAAGTCCTACAAGAGACCAGTGTAATTGGTTGGTGAGCTCGGTGTTGCAGTGACAGATGCGAATGCTAGGTATGGATACCACTATGGTAGTTTTTCGCTGCTTAAAGAAAAAGTTTCCATTATTTTAACGAAAATCTTTTCTATGTTTGAACAGAGATTTCAACAAAAATTTCACGAAAGTAAATGTTTCTTAGTAAGTTTTAAGAAATGTTTTGAATGATTTTTGAATCAAGTTTTGAGCTATGTCTTGACTTCTATTGCAACAAAAGTCGCAACAATTCCAAGTATGTTTCAAAGAAAAAAATATTACTCAGTAATTTCTTACTGATAAGTAAGATTAAAGTTAATAAATGAAGACTAAGAAAGCTAACTGACGGCTTAAAAAGGTAGGTCATTACAGTAGCACCCATGGTGTTTTTCTCAAAAGCCTTTTTTGCCACACTAAACAACCCTATTGTTGTGTTTGTCTTTTCATTTATGCACTTTTTGTTTACACATCAATTATATTTGATTATTATTTACACATGATACCATTAACATGTTCTTTGCACACAAACACTGCATTACATATACATATTACTATGAGAAAAATAACTGAAAAATAATGAGATCTAAATAAGAGGACATCCATATAATACGATATCAAGCAATGACATTCACACATAATTGATTTACAGCACAATGGAATTTCTTTTCATATCCTCTTAAAAAGAAAGTTTTACATAAGAATAAAAAATAAAATCACATTCCTAATTAAATATAGAATAAGTTATAAACGAGCATACTCGTACATGGCGTGACTATTTGTTTAATTTATTTTAAAATTGTAAGTTGAGGCTTACGTTTTGATGTATGAATTTATATTTTTAAAAACTATTTTTCGTTTGCAAATTACGATACTTATTTAGTTTTATAAAAATAGCACGCAAAGAAATAAATCACATCTAATAAATTTTTTAAAAAGAGCTTTAAAAGTACCAAAAAGACTAAATTATGAAGAATTAATGAACTAGGAAAAATAGAAACTTCCTTTTTATGTCCTCACAATTTTCTTCTTTCATGAATTCCAAACGTGTTCCTTTTAAAAGTGATTGCAGAAAAATTTAATTAAGAAGGATTTTAAAAGAATCCCAAATCAAATTACATTCCTAATTAGTCTTGAATAAGTTACAATCGAGTGTATTAGCGCGTGGTTAGCACGTGGCGTGACAGCCATGTCTTCGTTGTCTAATTTACCGATGTTAACGTCGATAGACAACTAAGATGTAACCGACAAGTCACGTATAAATTATGCAAATAAATCTTATTTTCAATCCTGACTAAAAAAAAAAAAAATACATCACTCAAACAATGGGCCAAAATGTTGTTTTGTGAAGTTAGATTTACGTTACCGCCTCGCTTATTATAAATTGGAGTGATTTTTTTATCATAGAGCGGTGTGTCCAAATGTTTTGTCCCAAAATCAAATTTTATATAAGCCCTTAAAAGAAGTTTAGGAAAGAATCCAAAATCACAATTGCATTCTTAATTAATCATAAATAAATTACAGACAAGTATACTCGCACGTGGTGCAACTATTGTACCTTAACTATCTAATGTTTCGAGACGCTCATCACTAGACAATTAATATATAACGGTCATGTTACATGCAAATGTTGCAACCGAGCGTTATTTTCAGCCCCGATGAGAATACCATTTTTGACCGAAACAGCAGGCCAAACGCTTGTTTTGTGAAGCCAAAGACCATAATGACAGTCCTATAAATTGAAGGAATTTATGCATATTAGAGCAGTGTGTTCGACTTAAATATTTGGTTGAGTTGAAAAGGGAGATGAGTTTTCCAGAGGCCAACGAAAATGGGTAGCTGGGATAAATCTGCCATAAAAATGCTGTTTCCATCTTCTTCTTCATGCATGCATGGAGCATTTGAAGCATTAACGTATATAGGCAATGCTTGATCAGGATATTCCCATGTCACCCATTTTTATTGTTTCTGGGTTTATCTTCCGCTTCGCCTTCATGCTATTTTCTATCTACGGTTTGCTAGCTTATAACACTATTTTCTATACTTTTTTTTAGCAAATCTTTATTTTCGTTAATTAGTTTTTTTTTTTGGTTAAATATAGTTCATGTTTTGTTTATTTTATTTTCTTTTTCCCATTATAGGTAGCCGTGACAAAGATGAACATAAATATGTTTGTTTTGTGGTTGATTCGTATTATTATTTTTTCCTCGAAGAAAATGGTAATTGCACTTGTCGTTGTGTAAAGTATTACATGGTTTGGGCATTGTTTGCTGATTATTTTATATTTTCCTTTAAACCATGACACTTATATAATTCCCCCCTCCCTCAAGCCTCGACTTTCAAAATGCGCCACTAAGTGAACTTTATGTCATCCAGTCCTGTCTGGCTTGACAAACCAATGTTGTTTTCTTTGTAACTTTGAGGGACCTCTATGTTAACCAATCTATATACCACAACTTGATGAATATTTTTTGCATTGCCATACGAATGCCCTTACAAAGAAAAGTTTAAGGGGGAAATAGGCAAAATACAACAAAATCCCTTGAAACTAGTATCTTTTTTTCTTTGAAATTTACAGGAGCTCTATTTAAGGGATTTTATAAGATTTTTGTGTTTTTTTTTTTCTCATATTGTTTGTTGTGTGATGGGTTCAAATGGCATGTTTCAAATAATTTTTATGCATGTTGTGGGTATATCTCAAAAATCACTTCTAGGAGTAAAGCATTGAGAAGATGAAGAAAGGTTTGAGGGTTTCAAGGAAAAATCCTAACTTTGTTAGTGAGTTTGTATTAAAGTTTACAGTTTTAGTTTGATATTAACCATTAAATGCTATGATCTAGTCACTAAGAAGTTTTTTGAGGTCTCTCCAAACCAAAAAAAAAAAAAAAAAGGAGATCTACCTTTGAATACCTAAGCTAAATGCTTAACATTTAAGCCTTGAATAAAGTTTGTATTATATTATTTTTTGTTGCATATAAGCAAGAAATAGCTTCAACATGAGAAATAATTTGTATGGCATGATTTTATTTTATTTTTAGATGTATGAGGATGTATTAAAATCTTAAAAAAGGGATCTTGTACGACGAAACCTATTTAAATCAAATTTTGTGCTAAAATAGTTTTTAAAAAAGGACTTATTTATGAAGATTTGGGTGTAGATATTGTTAAAATGGTTGACTCTTGTGAAGAGATTTTCTTAAAATTCTAACCAAAACAAGCCAAAAAATTTGATTTAATCTTTCGCTATGTAGAGAAAAGGCCAAAACACCCCCATGATGTTTGATTTTAAGAAAAAAATAGATCACAAAAATTATCGATATTTTTGAAAATTTATTCAGTTTTTGTAAACTGAGAATTTTCAAAATTTTGAGTTATGAATTTTATGAGATTTTGAGAAAAAATAGAAAAAAAATGAAAAATAAGGAAACATATTTAAAAAGTTTGAATCTGACTTTGGTTCTATAGAAAGTTTTAATCCTTGTAAAAAGTTGGATTGTAAGGGTATAAAACAACTTTCTTTGGTCTTGGGAGCACAAATGTCAAAAGATTTTTGTATTTTGGGTCGAGAGCGTGAAACTAAGAGAAATGCGGACTTTTTTTTAAAAAAAAAAAATTTACTGGAAGTACCAGTTTTCTGTACTACTAGGACAGTGGGGAATTGCAAATTATGCCTGAAATGATTAGAAGATTTTTGAGAACATGTTAGGAGTAAAAGAGTCTTTTTAGTAAAAACGGTAAAAGCGGTTAAAACGAACAATGAGCTTATTGTTTCGGGTCAATATCATTGAGGGAAAAATAAAGCACAAAATTCAAATTACAAAGCTGCATATTAGATGCGCAAAGATCTGAGAGGACATAAATTGTAAGTTTATTCCTGAGAGAGAAAGTGGTCAAGAACGAGGAGACTTAAACTTTGACTAAAAGAAAACATTAGTTAAGGTCTGTAGGAATTGAGTTAAAGTGTTGATTAAATGGTCTGTTTGGTAAATGAATTTGAATTAATTATTTGATTTAAGTTATATGTTTTGAATTAAAATTTGAGTTAGTGATTTACGTTTGGATGTGTATTTAAGTTTTTAATCTGAGTATGGAATAAAATTAAAATTTGTCTTTGGAGAGATAGTGAAAATAATTTTTGATTTATTGACAAATCTAATAAAATTTTAATGTTAACGATCTTAAAAAATATACAATATGGATATTAATTTATTTCTGTCTTCACTAGGAACACAATGAAAAGCGAATAATCTCATTTAGATATCAAATAAAAAAATTATAATTTTTTCTTCAAATATAAGAGAGAATTTTAGTTTTTATTGTAGTAAAGATATCCAAGTATCAAAAGTTTAAAGAGGGGTCAGATATCTAAAACCTTGGATTCTTAATACTCAAAGAATTTAAATTTTGAGGGAAACAAACATGTATCAAAAAAATTTTTGATAATCTAAATTTAAGTTTCTTGAGTCCAAAAAATATTTTAATTAAATGCACCCTAAGTAAAAGGGCCTCAACGATCCCTATGGGGCATTTTAGAAGAGGAAGTTCTATTTATACCCTATATGTGTCTAAAGGCACCCTAAAATAAAAATTTGAAATTTAAAATTATCTACCATAATATTAGAACTTTTATATTCCTTAAATACCCCTGAGTACACCCTAAAAATCAGTTTTAAATCCTCTACGATTTCGCCCTCCAATTCTTCAAGGAAACCTTCACCATATTTGGGTTGGACTCGGTACGTCCCTTAGCTTAAGAATATCTCTTTGTTATACAATTGTTTCATAGTTAACAAAGAAACTGCCATATCATAAAAAAGAAATTTTAAAAAAACAACAACAAAGAAACAAAGGCCTCATTTAGTTTTGTTCTTAGAATTTTTGAAAATGTTTTTGTACGTTTTTGGAGACAAAAATTTTAAAAACACTCTTAGTATAATTTTTAAAAAATTATTATTTTTTAAAATAAAAATATTTTTACCTATTTTAAAAATAATATCAAATGGCCCCAAGAAACTGGAGGAATTTTATGCTAATCATGCTTTTAGTTTAAGAACACAAACTGCGGGTTTGCCAGTTAAAGGGATTACGTCTTCTATTGCCGAGCATAGAAGATTGTAAAGCCAACAAATCATAGAAATTTTAACTTGTGCATTTGATGAAAATCCCATTTCTATCTTTTTGAAGTTGCAAGTTTTAACTTTCAACCCAATAAAATATAATGGCCCTATATGTAATCTTCAAAGTTTAAAAAACAAATAAACTTATATTTAGAGTGGAGGATTTTTTGTTACGATTATTTTTACTCTTAAGGGATTTTCTTCTTTAATATCACGAGGGTATTCGTGAAATAAAATAGATTCTAAGTAGATAATTATAAATTTTAAACTTAAAATTTTAATTTCGAGTGCTTTCAGGGATATTGGGGTGCGAATAAAATTTCTTTAGAAGGTTATGTGCAACATAAATTTCAATGTCATAAATGGGCCATTTAAGTCCAAAATCAATAAGCCCAAAAATAGTGGTAGATGGACACCAAATTTTAGATAGGTTTGGAGGCCCAAATTAAAGATTTATAGGGATAATAAAAAATAAATAAAAATTAGAAATAAAAGTGGTTAATTAGATTGTTTGTGAAAATAAAAATGATTTATGTAAATTTATGGAAATAAGTAATACTGATTTAAGTTGTAAATAATTAATTAACTAAATAAGACAAACAACTTTCTAGGTAAGGGATTTGTAACACCCATGACTAGCATTATCTAGTGTTTTATGAAATAAATGAGAGTTATATGAGTTAGAGGCACATTAGGTGTGCTATTTAATTTCATGATATTTTATGATCATAAATTTTGTTATGAAAGTTAAGATTCTTTTTGCAATGAATGGTCCAAAAAAGCCCAACGACATTAAGTGTCCATTATGAGTGATTACATGACTTTCATGATTTTATTTATATTTTTCTAATTTGATATAATCGTTAGTTTACTATTCATTTATCTCTATTGTAAAAAAATAAAATAAAATAATGATAATTTATTACTAATTATTTTACAGCATTCAGACATGCCCGATTTGTTTATGTTATACTTTTCTTTTTATATATAAATATTTAATACTACGTATATAATTTTAGTTATATGAATACATAGATATTAATTAAATATATATCTCTCTCAATGCATTTATATGCGTGTCAGATTATATTGTATATAGTAAATTATATATGCCAGTGTGTTTATGAATTGATTTCGGTCGCTTTGTCGTGTATTTTTTTTTAAATAATATTAGTGACAGTGATTTGAAAACTTATACCATTAGAGCATATTGGATGAGTTTTTAATGGTTACGTCTCTTTAAGTGATTATCGATCTAATTAGAGTAATAATTATATTACCTTTATTAATTTGATAGTGTGCTATTTATCTAACCTACTATAGTAGGTTACACAATTTGTTAACCTTAAGCACTAATCAAAAAATTTCTTTTTAAATTTTTAAGATGAATTCTATTTTTGCTCCTCAAACATTGGTAGCTTATTTACGTGACTCCTAAATTTTAAAAATTAACCTTAAACTTCAAAAGGTTATATTAATGTTGCCCCTTTCATTTCTTAGGATTAAAGATATGCTGCCATGGTTGTAATTCTAAATGCTTCTTTCTAAATCTTTCAAAAAAGCCAAGACAAAAAATAGTAATTCCTAGAAATGATTGATTGATAGTACTTCCTGGTGTTCCATGGATTTTTTTTAAACCCTAATAGTCAAAAGTTATGTACACTTTATTGAAAATTTACTAACATATAAATATGCAAAAAATAAATAATAAAAGTTGCATAATATATGCAAAGCCCACCCCTTTTTTTTTTTTGTCTTACTTTTAATATTATCGTATATCCTTAGTAGGAATGGTTGCCATGTACTTTAAATGACCGATGGAGGTTTTCATTTTCTGGAGTGATTTACTCTGTTTGAAGTGCAATTTTACTTACTTAATTAAAGGTTGATTATCTACACGTGAATTTAAGGTTGGAAACAGTAACCAATTAGCTGTATTCTCTGTTATTAAGAGAAATGCTAGGTCACTTTCTTACTTTTCTTACTTTTCCTCTCGCCATGTTTCATCCCACTTTCCTGGAAAAATGAGGCCTAGTTATAGATCGTTATTTTTATTTATTCTTATAAGTTTTGACTTTTTAATATTATAAAATTATGGTCTTGTTATTCTTTACTTTCTCTTTAATATCTTCTACATCTCTTCTTTAGCTTTTTTTTTATGCTTTTTATTCTTTTTAACCATGTTTATTTATTTATTTTCCCTATAAATATAATGTTGGAAAATCAGTATGCTACACATTTTAATTTTTTTTTTTGTCAAAACGTTTTTCCAAAAACAAATTATATATGCTATGTCTATAAATTAATAAAGGATCTTTTATACCTCTAAGTAGACCGGAAAAACTACAAGAACTACTATGAGAAAAATCTGCCAAAAGAGCATCAACTAACTAGACTTTTTTGCTATTCTCTTTTTGCAATCGGAGTGCAGATGGTCGTACATCATTTTATCTTTCCTCAGATGACCTCTCCTTCCAACTACTTGAGAAAACTAAGAGTTAAACTTTAGGCTATTAAACAATAGCTCTATGGGAGTTTCAAAGTCTTCCCAGCAAAATACTCTTTTCTAAATCTTTCAAGTGATCTAAGAAACAATAAAAAGTTGTTCCTTTTATATAGAGGTCGGATTGGAGCTGGTCCTTATTAGATTCGACTTCAAAATTCGAGTTTAGATCAACTTTTAGAGTAAAACGTGCTTTGCACATGGTTGTTGACGTAACGGTCGATCGACTGGCTTGCATTAGGTCTGGTCAACTAGACTGTCATGGCAGCACTTTCATGATGTGTTTTTAGCTTATAAGACTTATCCTATTAATTCAAACTGAACCTAATAGATAAGTCCTACTTTATTTTATTCAGGTATCTCTTATAAAACTTTAATTTTAATTTAAATAACTCAATAGAAAAGTTATATGATTAAAACTATTCTAAATAGATAATCCAATCAATCAAATTTTAGACAATCTAATAAATAGCAAAAGTTATCAATCCGTAGGAAAAAGACACCGTATCATTAGAGGAAATATTATGAGCTAACAAAGAGGATATATATAGATCAAGCTTTTATAATTATAAAATAAAATATCCCCGACACGTATATTTTATAATTATCAACTATAAAGCTATTTCACTATAAGCTTTGAGCTACATTCTTGAACTTTATATAAGTTATGAAACTTAAATAAGTTTATCGTCTCTCATATATCATAACGTGTAACATCCTTATAGGATATTTATAATCGATTCAAGGATAAATTCTATTTTACTTTCCCGATTATTTTTTTCTTATATTCCATTACCTTACCATTGGAATACTTACTATTTATAACCAATCCAAATAGTATACCATTTGGTTACACATATGTATTCAAATGGTTGAACACTCTAGTTTCTAATTATAGGATAATGCCTGTAAAAGAATATCATTAACTCTACAAAAGAGCTATGAATTCCACATCTATAAATAGCGAGTCTATGTCAATCAAGAGTCATATCTCTAACGTATCGGTATGCGTACCTTCATATAATTCAAGATGTTACCCTTTGGTACATTAAAAGACATAAGTCAATAAAACAAACTCATTGATTTATTTCAGGGTTAAGATGCAACATATATGATTTTCTAAAATGAATTGATTTATACAAATGGAATTATTAATCAAATCCATTCATCTATGTCCTGATCCAATATATTGGCACCAATGACAACATACTAATGTTTCTACTCACGGAGTCTAACTCCGATGAGCAATATAAGACATCTCCCGTTAGGGATGTAAACAATATATCAATCTTAGCATGAATAAAGTGTCCAACTTTATTCTCTCAATTGCAGACGTTTTCATTTAGACTATCGCCTTTAAGATTCTCGTGTTCCGCATAATCTATCCATCATATGTACGATCTTAAAGGTTTAGACTGACAGTCTCAAAATTTTATTTGCTTATCATAACATCAACATAAATGAACATAAAGAAGACGATATTTGATATATAAAAATAAATAATAAACTCTTTATTAATTAAATGTTTTCAAAAATTATTACTTCATTTAATCCTTAAGGCATCAAGTCTAACATATATCTAATGCTAAATGTAAAGTACATATATATTGTTGTTGTTGTTGTTGTTGTTGTCATCATCATCATCATCATCATCTTACTATCTTTCTTTCTTAAAAAATTGAATATTTTAGGGAAAAAAATTACCTCAGTAACATTGACGAGAAATGTCTTTCAAAGATAATAAGAGTATAAAAATAGGTGATGGGAAAGAATTATATAAGAAATCTTTAATTTACATTTTATTAGTTAAAAATGTAATCATTGGAGCCGTAACTATATATATATGTGGACGAATGTGTAATTACTTTCAGGACTTGAGTCACTGGGCCACACTTTTCTTGTTCTCCATCTTTTTCCTGTTCCTCTGAACTTCTATACTTTCTTTCTTTTCAAATCTTCAAACATCATATATTTAAAATTTTATTTTCTCAAAAGCTTTCTTTTTCAAAGAATTCAAGAATACAATGAATGTATAGCACTTACAGTTTTTATGAATATAATTTTTAATTTTTAAGTTTATCCATGTTGTGTGTCTTCAATATGTTAGGCATTATTTTTTTATTAGGTATTGTTTTGGCTTCATATTGAATACTTGAAAATAATCTCACTTTTATTGAATGAAAATTAAATTCTGATCTTAATAACTCCACTTAAAAATTTTTGTTTTCTTATTAATATGATGTACATATATATGTTGGATGGTTGTATTTAAAATTTCACATATTTTTATTCAACCATTGATTCTATATTAAGTTTTTATTCCTTGCTACACATCATTTAAAGAATGGATTGAGTTTTATTAAAGTGTAGTCTATTTTTGAGAGGCAAATGAATTTTAATTTTTATAAAATTTTATTGAGATATCTATTTACATGTTAGGTTTCATTCTGCATAGTTTTTTTTTTCTCATTTAATTTATGGGTTCTTGAATTTTATTTAATATATGTTCATGTTGCTGTTAGATTTTTACGTTCATTATTGGTTTGTTTAAGTAATTTTTATTGCAACGAAATGAATTCATATTTCTCTATAAATTTCTTTGAAGTTGTAATATATGTGAAAATTATCATAAAATTATCATGACTTTTCTATGCCTATAGTTTGAGTTAAAAATCATGGATTATAAGTTACTTGACTTTTAATTTTTGTAGAAATATCGATATGATTATGCTCACTTGATTGTTATGTTTTCCTTATTGTTTTCATAAGAAAATTTTTTGTGATGTTTTTTTGATATGTCCACAAAGTTTCAGATATTTTTACAATTTAATATTTGAGATAAAAATACATTTGTATGTATAAAATCCATTTTATCACAAGATTATAATTTTGTTTTCCAATTTATAAAATTAGGAAAACCCTACAATGCTATAATTTATGAAGAAAGAATATTTATGTATGTTTTCGCGTTTGCTTTCATAGTTTGGTAAATTTTTACAATTTAATCATTTAAAAATTTTAAGTTGAAATTCCTTTTATATGCATAGCTTGATTAGAGGCAGATTTGACACCTTCAATGTTTCATGTGTTTACTTAGAAAAATAAGTCATAAATGTTTCTAAAGTTTACAAGTGACATTCGAATGATGCGTAAATGCATTAAGATGATTTTACATAATATTTTGGCTATATTTGTATCCTCCAAAATAGCCACAAACTTGTTGAACTATTTGTCACCATGATTATAGACCATGTCATATTTTATATATTTCTTTTACTAAGAATATTTCCATTATCATTATGATTATAATTAAAAACATTTTTAAGGTACTTAAGTTGTTGGAAGTTGTTGAGGGCTAATTCGTATCAGGCCCCTCCAACAGCCCAAGCCCAATATCCGCCTCCTACGACATCAACATGCTCGCTTCATGGACCTAAGTCACGCTTGGGAAATTATTGTGGGTCGTGGTTTGGTAGGCCATGAGTAATCAAATGGGCCCATTTATTTTTGGTTTGGTTCAATTTTTAGTCTCGCTTGGGGGATTTTTAAGTTAATTGAATCAAAATAAATGGGTGATTTTTGAGGAAATAAACCCCAAAAAAAGCCTTCCTTTTGTCTTTAAAATAGCCAAAAAACTCCATTTTTGCTTCAGCATGGCCTAAGGAGTCAAAACCCAAGTCTAAAAATCATTTTCCTACCAAAAATGTCGATAAAAACCCGACAATGGAGCACCAGGCATACATCTAAAGCACCTGGCACATGTCTAAAGGGGCTCCATCTACAGCAAGATAACCTTCGCTTAAGTCAAAAGTCCATCGTCAGAGGCAACGTGCACGTGCCTCTATAACCAATTCCTACGTAAACTTTTGAAAAAAAATTGATGATGTATAAGAAATTTTAGACTTGATGAAAATGGAGAGACCTAGCGCTGAAGGGAGAAGCATGCTTATTAGCCCTCCAAAAATAGATGGTCAGATTTAGTGAAACTAATCAGAAACATCATGCCTAGAAGAACTCCAGAGTAGCCATAAATGTAGGCCAACCCACCCAAAAATCAACCTCCAAAAGCACCTAACACTGCCTTCTCTAGAGGGAAATGGAGCTAGCACATGGTGTCAGAGCTCTAAGAGATCAGCTCTAGAACAAGTCAGCCACCTTTACTATAAATAGATCTTATCTTCTTCATTCAAGAAGAGATGATCAAAGGGACTTAAGCCCATATTCTCACGGCATTTTTCACCCTTTATAACTTCAAAAAATCACCATCTTCTTCAAAACTTGTGCTCCTTGGACTTGGAAGATTTTCTAGCAAATTTTAGGAAACTTGTCACCCTTGCTATCAGAAATCCAGTCCTTCCTCTGTTACTCACTTGGCCTATTCAAATCTTATGAAATCGCCGTCAAAATGCTTAAAAGCTTTACCAAAATCCACCATTTTCCTTAGAAACTTTTGGGTTTCAAGCTTCATCCTTCGACGGTCTGGATCTAATGATGGAGATGACCTACATTCATCACTAGAGCAAATTTTTTGGAAAATCCGAAGAACTCAGGAACTTCGCATGCTAGCTCTTCCCCTATCGATCTACGAAAGTAGCACAGATTCAACGACAGAGGCAGCTTTGTCTTTACTCTCTGAAGCCATTCCTCTATCAACTGATGGCTATTCTTTCCACCATCACCACTTATGATAATTCCTCCTTCGCTATGTATTTTTTGTGTTTTCTTGCCTTTGGTCGTAGGTTTCAATTCAGTTTTTTTGGTAACAAATTGAGTTCTAAAAGCCATCTTCTTCGGCTTAATCCAGGCTTAACCGTTTGTGCTACTCGTTGAAGGTGCTGCCATACGAACTTATCCATTGCTCTAGCCACATCATCACCAATGCTAGCAAATCGGAGACCAACGTGTGTACTACCTCGCTAAGTCACACCCCGCGAATCTACTAGACCCCTACAAAATATCAGGGATCCAACCATTTGCAAAGGTTGCTAACAAACCAATGTAAGTACATTCTCGTTTGCAACATAATAAAAGATTATGAAAAGTTTGGGAAATGTCATATGAACTTAATGTTTATAAATAAACATTTCTTTTTCAAAATACTTTTTACGATGACTTTAAAAAGCATTTTCTTATGAATTTTTTCAACGTTTATTTCATGATACAAAAGATATTTTCTTTAAAATATATATGTAGCATATAATTAAGGCGTTGTATACTGATGATAATATTAGTCAATATCGGTGGATTGCCTCGGAAGTTGTATTCATCATGTTTGGTTTAAGATTAACTATTCCTCTCTTCACGTGATAGCCCACCAACAATGTTAACTGTGCAATATATAAATAAATGAATGGTTTTAATATGGAAAAAAAGAAAAGGAAAGATATGTACTAATGAAGTGGACTATATGTACTATTTTGTTTGTGACAAAGATACATTGACTCATGTTTATAGTTAAAAGTCTTTTACTTTGTTTTTGTGAGGTTTGACATGTATTTACTACGCTTAATGCTTATTCAAGTTATATCATCTTATAAATATTAAGTAAGATAAAGACGGCTTAGGAAGGAGTATGTAGGCGGGCATGAATGCAAGAAATGATGGATTGAAAACAAAATAACACCTGGATGAAGCTATATCTTATCAGTTTAATACGTTATGTTTTTGCATATTGACGATTATGTTAAGTTCTATGTTTTGGTTGGATTTTAGTCATTGGTAGATGTTTATATTATGTTTTGGAATGCTTAGTTTTCTAGATAATTCATGGAGATCATATTATGCTATTTATGTCACTATGATTTGTTTTATATCGATGTTGGAATGCTTTATAGTAGTTGGAGCTGTTGGACATATATTTGTACTATTAAAATGTTGTATGTGTACAATAACTTGCTTTACAGGTAGATGGTTAGTTGAATACCTATAGTATTTCATCAGGCTAACTGAAGTAGAATTATACTAAGTAAGCTAATGGATATAAATTTTAAATAGGATGTTTATATAATTATGGTATGATAAAATATAATCGGCTAGTTGGCCTCAGGATCTGAGATTACATGTGATTAGGGAAGGTGTGAATGTAACTTATCTTCACATGATTAATAATATATTTAATGGTTTACCTTAAGTCATGATTCTCTTAATATTGTAATCACATGCTATAGTATCTCAATAGAATATTTAGTGAATTATTATTTGTTACATACTACGTGAAGTCTTTGCATATGAGGTTATTCTATAGTTAGTATGTTTGTTTGTTTGGTCAACACTGAGATTTTTTAAAAGACAAAAAAAAAAAAAAAATTAACGGACATTTTACTAGAGTAACAAGTAGAAATTATTTAAGCTTTATGCTAAGTAATTTAAAGATGACGGTAAAAAAAAAAAAAGTTTCTTGTGACGTCCATAAATTTAAGTACGATAATCACTAATCTTCAGATTTGTTGTAGAATTAAAGAATCAGTTATCGCATGAATAGATGAATTTTAAAGTCAAAACAATAAGCAAAATTAGAATTTGATTAAGGGAAGAGAAGAAAAGAGAAAAATTATTAGAAAATCCTAGTTTATAAATAAGAAGCATAATTTGGTCATGGTAAACTTAAGTCAAACAAGTATAGATGTAGTCAGATAAAATAGACTTATTCTGTTAGTTAGGTGTCGCTTAAAGCAAGACGTTTTGCTGACTAAGTAAGTACAATCACTTATAACATGTAACAGTTTTCAAAGATGATTTATTGAGAATATCTGTACATGTTTGCTTATACATGCTAAGGTTGCCATGAGCTTGTAATGATTTCCTTAGTTTTAGAAGTTTTGTATTTGTTAGTTTTTTTGACGTGATTATAATGCATGCACACTTAAAAACAAAAGGCTAATAAGAACTTGAAAAAGGTATGTTAAACCACCCTCACAACAGGGACTAGTTTTCAAATTATTCTGTTCAGATCTTGGATGTAGTTGGTGGGGGGGTCACTCCCCTAACTCAGCATTAGATCGTGCCCACCTGATTCACACACAGGGCCTACAGAAAGTAGTAATAGTAGAAAAATGCATAATTGGACATACTCATTAACAAATCATGTATTTATAGATATTTTCTAATGTTTTATCAGTTATTATGTTTGCACTCATAAAAAGATAGCTTACCATGTTTGTTCATGCTATAGGTAATATCGGTAATAAGCCGACTACTTTGCACTTCTCGATGGGCTGGCAAGATGTCGTGAAATTGTGGAGGTCAACAATGGGATACCACTAAGCAGTAATAATACTTTCATGTTATGATCAGAAAACCTTTGATATATATATATATACACACACACACACACATATATATATCTAAGACAAGCCAAAACAATCTTTTAAGTGTAGCAACTTTGCTAATTATAAAAAATGATAATTATTATGTATGATCAAGTTAACGCAGTGAGATAAAGCGAGACATATTACAATTGGGTATATGTGAATTTTTCACAAGTAGACAACGTGATGTTTTAGGTTTTAAATTAAAAAAATTCTTGATTTTTAAGTATCAAAATGTGATTAAATTTTCCCCAAGTAAGTTTAAGCATGAAGGTTTGTTGTTCGAGATAGTTAGGTTATTACAAAGTTAGACTTGACCCTCAAACTCGCACAACCACCCCAAATATTCGTACAAAATCTTAAATGGAAGAACCCATAACTTTACAACATAATTATACATTTGCCCAATCAAAAGTTCAAAACAATGGGTTCACAGCTAATATCCGGTATATCTTCAATTAATAACCCATTTATACATTTAATAACCCACCACGTGTCCATTAACTAATAAAAATGACATTGTTAGCTTACTAATTCACTGCCACGTGGAAGGCAAATATTCCGCCCAGGCATATCCATATATATATATATTTATATATATATATATACTTATTTTCGATGTTGAAGATGGAGACTAAAGCCGATGGAGAATAGAACGGATGCAATGTTTTGAAAATTAGAACGTAACTATCCAACATAATAATAAAAGATATATATTCATAAGTAGGCACAAGAAAAAGCATTTTACCTTTAAGGATTCTGTCTAAGACATATAAACAAACACTAGACACAATATTCTTAAGCACAATTTTTGGGCTATACTTAACTCCCAACTTATAAAAATAAATTTCTTTGTTGCACACAAAAGGGAGGGGGAGAGGGCAAAGAAGTTGAGGGAAATTTGTTTAAACATGAACTTAGGAAGGATTTAAGAAAGTGTCGACTTTGTTATTAGTTGCCCTTGAGAGAAACTTCATGCAAATTGGTGGCTTAACCCCAGTAAGTGCAAGTATTGAAGCCGGCAAAGTCCATATTCCGTCGCCACAGATCAAGCCAGAAGCAACTGCAGGGACAAAAGCGTCTGCCTTGGCCTTGTTTATTTTTGTCCACACAAACAAGATCAAGCTTCCAACGCACATGTCAATAGCAAAGTATGAGCCTATGTAGAAAGGTATTGCCATTGCCATTGGAATTGGAATAAATCTACTCCATTTCTTGCCAACCCAATCCCTAACCAGATTTATCAGAATGGCTGCGAAAAAGAATACGTAGCAAAGTGTAAGGCAATAACGCGGCAGAGAAGAGAACCCTTCTACTCCAAGTATGGCCATGTTTCGGTACACAACAGCATATGGAGCAGGATATGTACTTTGAGGCTGCCCGAGGTCAGCAAAGGCCTTGTAAAAGAGCCAGAAGACAGAAGGGGATATGATGCAGCCCATTGCAGTCCCAATAACTTGGCTCACAAACATGGAGCGCGGGGAAGCCAGAGTTAGGTAGCCAGTCTTGAAATCTTGAGTGAGGTCAGAGGCTGTTGAGACTATGTTCATCATGACTCCACATGCTGCTAGTCCAGCAAGAACACCGCCTTGCGAGGAACCAGCCCATGCTCCAATTGTAAAGATAGCAAGCTTTCCATAGGTAGAAGCAAGGGACCAATCCGTAAGCCCGCACCCGTATGCGTTGCAGAAAGCCAAGGAGGGAGCAAAGATGTAAATCACCAATATGTAGTACCATTTGAGTTGGGAGAATATATGCGGAAGAGTAGCGATGGATATTGCAGCTATCGCAACATAACCTCCGACAGCAAACCATGTAGGAATTTGGTCTTTCAGAAACAATTGTGTCCGACGTTGGTCGTCAAAAGAAAGCTCAGGTTTTGCAGGAGCAGAACTGCCTGCAACTGGGATAAGGTCTTTTTTGCGGATCTGACCAATTATGCCTTTGATGGTTCTAGATAGAACCTTTAGGAAGTTGTATAATCCGTCGCCCAGGATCATAGCAATGGCAATGAATACCTAAAAAACAGCTTTGCGGTGAAGTTTTCTAGAAGATACAAAAAAATATATAATGAACGCTTTCAAAATTTTGGGAGCTGCAACTGCAATATATATGTAAATCTACATTATTTCAGTGGAAATTTTACCTTGTACCCCTGAAGGCCATGCATACTGCTTGAGCCGAGTTCTGCAGGGAACCAATCACCCTTTCGTTTCTCTATGAGAGGCCACATAACACCCCAAGAAAGAATTCCTCCAAGCAGCACTGATATATTCACAATGTAAGGGCAAATCATCCCAACTCCGACATATGTGGCAGAGAAATCAAAGAAAAACCTGAAAATTTTAACACATGGTTCTAACATAAATAATGAAATGTAAGTGAAAAATTAAAGCCTATTCTGCATACCGTTTTCAATTTTTTCTTTTGAATAATTAAATCGCATCGCAATTTTGTAGAATTAAAAGGAAAATAAAACAGGTATAGCAATTTTCTCTCAACAAAAAATATCGGTCTCTAGCATGGAAATGAAGGTTGATGAGATAAGTACTTGTTCTTATACGCTTGGAGCCCGAGTGAAGGGAAGCTTGAGAACCCGCAATCGTCTCCTGCAGTATAAAACCATTGGAAGAAACCCCACAGGAAACTGAAGGAGAAAAACTTGCCCAACTCTCTTACTTGTTTCCTGGAAGAGTAACATAGAAAAGAAAACCAATTGGTGAAGCTCTAAAGAGTAAAAACAATGCACAACATCTCCCCTCCAAAAGCTTGCTTGGTAGGAGGGAAAAGTGGAAAAAGCGGGGGAAGGCGAGGCCTGAAGGGATATAGAGGTGTTTATGATTGGTTTGATTGGTTTGGGGGGGAAAACACCAATCATACTGACCGGTTTGAAATTTTTCAGAGAAACCAAATCATATATAATCAGTTTGGTTTGGCTTGGTTTGGTTGGTGTAGACTTATGATTAAAATAAATCTGGTCATGTGAAAAGTAAATCCATATGTTGAACATGGTTTAAAAGGCTGCAATGAACTAGAACGAATAAATGATTATGGGGACTTACTTTGCTAGCTTGGCTCCTTCGGGAGTGTGGAAGCTGTTGATAAGATGAGCAGTTGCAGTGCCGCTTGGATAGGTCAATTTGAAGTCGATGATCATGATCTAAACCCAACAGAAGCAACATATGTTAATATTGTTAATAACAATGCTAGATGACACCGGCGGTGTTCAATGCCTCACAGTAATAGATACTGTGGGGCCTAAAGATGTGGCCCTCTCTATTAGTTATGGCGCTCAACACCGAGCGTAGCGTCCCCAAATATTTTCCTGTTGAAAGAACTAGTTTTTTTGCACTTTGTGGGATTAAACGGTTAGCAAAGTTTACCTTCCGGAGAGGCACCACAGAGAAGAGACCAAGAAAACTGACAACAAAAAGGAAGCCAATTATCCATCCCAACGACGGATTCTTGAAATCACTGGTGTCTGAAGATTCTTTGGCAACGCGCTCACTCATTCCAAAGAGGTAACTACCAAATCCTCCTGTTTTGAACAACCATATATAAGAAACTTTGCTCAGTAACACATTCCTCTATGACTCTATGACTAATCAATTTTGTGCGCTGGTTTGTAATAACAGTTCTTTTTCTATTTCTATTTCTTTTTTTTTTTTGGGGAAGACAATAGTCTTTCTAAATTACTGAAAGAAAATAAATCCATATGTGCCACAACATCATGCTTCAACTAATATAATTTAACCTTAAATTAAAGTATTTTTCCTGTATTAAACAAAAAGAAAAAAAAAATCTTCACCCAATGTTTTGGTAACAGCCTAAAAGAGATTGAAATTCATCTTTTACCAAGAGAAACTGCATTTCAATATAAATTCTAAGAGGGAGTAACAAGGTACGAGCAAATTTGGAGCTTTTCCGTGTGGTGTTTATGGAGCTGGTGGTTGTAACCTCATTTCATAACATTGAAATTTGGGCAAGCCTTACTAGCATATATATTTACAAGGAAGTCTCTAATTTCACATCGGACCAATATGGTATTTGTAGCTTTTTTCGTTTGAAAAATATAACTTTATTCACGCGATCATGTAAGCTCTTAAGTTATTCGTAATATAATATTGTGAGTTAAATTTTAACAAATTGAGTGTCACAGCTAGTTAGGGGTTGGATTTAATCTAAAACCTGTACATATTAATAAAATTCTGGCCTTATTTAATCCTAAATATTGCGTTTATAGAACTGCCAACGAATTTTTATTATTTCTTTATTTTGTAAAGGGAGTGAAAAGTACTCGAAAAGGCTCTGTATCTGTCAACTTAACCTTAAATTAAAGACTTGGGGACTAGTTCGTAATAATATTGAATAATTGGGTGTTTAGAAAGGTAGTGAAAATTGTTAGTTAGAACTACTATTATAGAATGTGAAAGTTTTATATTGTAAATTTTTTTTATTATTATTGTAACATGTGAGAGTTTTACACGATTTATAACTAAAAAAATAATATGAACTATTTTTGTCAAACATGAGATAACTGGCGGGGACAACCGTGGAGAGACGGCATGTGCCAGCTCACGTGATTCATCCCATGAAACAGCTACCCACAGTTAATTTCCAGCACATCTTTGTAGACCAATTAATAAAAATGAAATATTATGCCTGAAAATAAATGTTATAGAATATATTTGACAAGCTAAAATAAATAAATAAACAAATAAATAAAAGATGAGTAGGAGAAGATAAGTGCTGGTATCATGGAATATTGAATGGCCTTGAAGTCAACACCTGGTCCCAGTAACGGAAAGCGATAAACATAGACTTTATTGCATTCCCACCAGAAATATGGCCAGCGGAATCTCTAAATCACGTGCAGAGGTACTTAGCGATTAAGATGGTCGGTGATTATGGTAGGGCTGATTTTTTTTTTTTTCCTTTTATATTATTTATAAAATTTTATAAAAATTATATTTTATTTTTTAAAAAATATTATATTATATTTAACTTTTTAAAATTATATTCTATCCTTTTTAACTATTTTTTTTATGCCGCTTTTGCCTTTGTTGATAGGTGACGAGTTTTAATTACTAAATATTTATTAAATACCGTAAAACTATCAAATTTTATTTAATATTTAATATGATATGATTTTAATTATACAAAGTAAAAAATAATCAGATAACGGCTCTTAAACCTTCACACAACAATTTTTAATCTTTTTTTTGGTTATGCTGATTTGTTTTTGAACTGTTTCAAGACATCACAAAAAGAAATACAAAACACAAAATTAAAATATCATAGCAATTGAAAAATCACAGACGTCCTTTAAAAAAAATCGCAGGAATGAGAAGCTTCAACAATACAAATTACAAAAGGATTGTTTGATATTATTTTTAAAATATATGAAAATATTTTTATTTTAAAAAATAAATTTTTTTAAAATTATGCTAAAAATGGTTTTAAAATTTTTATCTCCAATAACATGCGAAAATATTTTCAAGAAAGAAAAAAAAAAAGGGCCAAAGTTTCGTATGTCAAAACTTTGATTCACGAGAAGTTTCTGTAGACCATCCAACCAGAAAGTGGTGGAGAAAAAAACAAGAAGAAAAGATAGAAATAAATTGAACACAAAATCAAGAAGCCACAGTAACTTTAACAAAAATAATAAAAAAAATCCCATCACCAATGTTTTGATTTTAAAACATTTCACAAACTTCTCCAATCAGAATAATAATAATAATAATAATAATAATAACAATAAGGACCATTGAATAATAAAACCAAAAAAGTATTCAACCTAACAATTATATCCATGAAGAACAGAGCAACAATTAAAAGAAAAACAATTACAAGTAATTATAAATCATTGGAATCCAAACAAATAACCCATTGAATAATTAAACCAAAAAATAATGTCAATTATTCAACCTAATAATTATATCGATGAAGAACAGAGCACCAATTAAAAGAAAAGCAAGAATAAGTAATTATAAATCCTTAGAATCCAAACAAATAACCCATTTCACATATACAAATTACAAGAACACCAAAAATTAACGAATTAAAAGAAATAGAATGTCGTTTACCGCTGAAAGCAATTCCAGAGGAAGCGACGACGCAGGTCTGAATGACGGTGTTCTCCTGCCTCGTGAAGGGCTGTCTGAGAAGTCCGGTATTTTCGAGAAATTTGGTCCAAACTTTGACGAAGAAGAACCCCAAAAGCCCGGCCGAGACGTTGAGGGAAGGTATAATACCGGTGGTGAGATTGAGCTTCATGACTATGAAAGTGAACAAAATGCTCAGAACAAAGCTCACAGCGAAAGCCCTCAACGTAAGCTGATTCCGCCATGACGGGACCTCCTGGCTAGCGAAGATCCTCTCCACAGGACAGAGCTTCTTCTTCCTCCTTCTTCTTCCGGTTTGGATCGTCGATGCTGCTGTCGTTCTCGTTCAGGTCATGATATTGATCTCGGTTGTTATTGTTATACACATTGTTATCATCCCTGTAATTATTCTGATCCATTTTTTTTTTTTAGAGAAGAAGGAAGAAGAAGGTGAAAGGGCAGACTTAGGAATCTCCGAGAATGGAATCCCGGGGCAGGCTGTGAATTGTGAATCTCTTCGTGGGGAATTTGGATATTGCTTTATACTTGTTGACAAAAAAAAAAAAAGGAAAAATGGGTGACGTGGAATCCTAGGACCACATACCTTGAAGACGCCATCACAATCATATTGAAATAAAATGCAATACAAATATGGAAAGTGTTTTTCTCTTTTTTCTATAATCGGAATAAAAAATATTTATGTGCGCGTAATATTAATAAATCTTTTTTTTTCTTTTTCTTAGCTGTTTTTTTTTTTTTGGCTAGGGGAAGATTTTATTTTTAAAATACAGCAGCGTGGCCGCAATGCAAATTCCAAATCGGGGTAATATTTTTCTCTTTTTTCTATGATGAAAAAAAAAAATACTTATGTGTGCCTAATATTAGTAAATCGTTCCTTTTTTTTTTTTTCCTTTTTCTTAGCTGTCTTTTTTTGATATGAAAGGGGAAATTTTATTTTTAAAAGGCAACAGCGTGGCCGCAAGGCAAATTCCAAATTGGGGGTAATATTTTTTCTCTTTTTTCTATAATCGGAAAAAAAAATACTTATTTGCGAGTAATGTTAATAAATTGTTCCTTTTTTTCCTTTTCCTAGCTGTCTCCTTCTTCTTTTTTTCCCTGCTAGGGGGAGATTATATTTTTAAAAGGCAGCAGCGTGGCCGCAATGCAAATTTCAAAATTGGGCTAATATTTTTCTCTTTTTTCTATGATCAAAAAACAAAATACTTTTGTGTGCGTAATATTAATAAATCGTCCTTTTTTTTCTCTTTTTCTTAGCTGTCGTTTTTACCATGAAAAGGGCAATGCAAATTCCAAAATTGGGGGTGTTGTATGGCTGTCAATTCCAATGATGGCCGCATTTTGAGCATTCATTCGTCGATGCGATCACATCGATATCGCTTCAGCGTTACGTTTTGATTTCTCTTAAATAGTGGGGTATTGTTGCCTTTGTTAAGTGGGTTTTTTTTCCTTTTTTTGACTCTTAAATGTGGAAAAAAAGTTCCAAAAAGTTGAATTCAGCTCTTGCTGCTGAGAGCGAGGAACGGAAAAATACAAAACAAGTTGACTCCAGTTTTGAGGCCAGATTGCCTCGCCCTCACCGTCCCCCAGTCTTTGACTAGTTTCTCATTGCACACCTTGTGACTTTTTAAATTCCAGTTTGTTATTTTTTTGGGTGCCCCATCTTTTGATAAATTTAAATTGGTTTCTTGTTATTTGAAAAATAAAAAATAGAAAAGATGCTTGATTATTTTTTGAAATATTATTTTAATATTTTGAACCCGTTTTCTTGGATGTGAAATTCCCATTTCACCATTTTATTAATTTTGTTTAGTTTTAATATGTTTCGATTTTTTCAGAAACCTTTGACTCTGAAAAAAATGAATGAAATTAAAATTAAACAAAATTTTAAAAGGAAAAAAAATGGATATTTTGTATGCTGAAAGATGAGGTCAGAGTTTCAAAATAATATTTCCAAAAATAGTAAGGTATCTTTTTTATATTTTTTGAACAATAAAGTATCAGTATGATACTTCGTCATACTATAGGGTACTAAAATAATAATAACCTCTTTTTAATACAATTTCAAGAGCTTCATTTGGTAGGAGAGAAAAGTAAAATGAGGGATAAGGATTGAAGGATTAGTGGAATTATTTTAATTTGGGTGATTACATTCAAACACGCTCTTGTTACTCTTTATACCCCCCTTTCAATTGAAATTTAATTCTGATTACAGAAAGAGTCCTCACGTAAAATGAAAAATAAAGACAATTATGATAGGCTCAATTACTTAAGATTAATTACAAAAATTCTCCCTCAACTATAGCCATTGAAACATTATACCCCTCGAATTTTAAAACGTAACATTTGTTCCCCCGATCTATAAAACAATAACAAAAAAACTCGTTGAATTATGATTTTGAGCATAATGACACAACATGACACAAATACTGGAGATTGTTTATTGATTTAGTGGACCATTATATTGTTACATTTTCTCGCGCAGTCATATAAAAGTAAAACAAATTATTTTTAAAAAATTAAGGTTTTTTAGTTTGCTTTTTAAAACATAAAAATTTTTAAATTATGTCAACCTTTAAAATTTAATTTAGCTTTAGACATAATAGTGGTACTAAAATACTCATATCTTATATGTCAAATCTTAATTATCTACGAACATTTATCAAAAATCTAATAAAAGGAGTTTTTTATAAATATTTCATAAATTGAGGGAATGGATGTTATGTTTTGAAGTTTGAGGCACACTATTATAAGGGTATAGTTTAAGGAAAATTTTTATAATTAATCCTAATTTTTTTTAAAAGGAGAAATGATAACTGCGTTAATTACTAATCAAGTCATACAAAACAACAAAGCCAAAAAAGTTTGGCAAAATATCAATCCAACGACAAGAACTAGAATTAACGGTTGTTTGGTTGAGTGGTGGAAATGGTGGTTCCAACCACAAACTCAGTTATGAAAAGTGTAAAGCTCTCACATGCTACAGTAACAATAAAAAAAAAAATTTGCTACACATGCTACAGTAACAATAATAAAAAAAAATACCGTGTAAAGCTCTTACATGTAAAAATAATTCTAACCAATGGTTTCTATCACCCCTCAAAACACCACATTAGTAGCGGCAAAGTTCTCTATCAAGTTGGGCTACGCAATTCCCGCTATGAGACGTGCAGCAAACATCGCCACTTCTTGCACGATCACAAGCATCTTAAATATCATCAATCGGATATGATTTAGGAGCTTGCGAGTTCGGAGCTCTAACTGCTTCGCACGCATTAAGTGCATCCGTCTCGAGAGTCCAATTCCCATAACCACAAGTAAGTGCAAACCAGGCACCGTCTAGGCACCGTCTCTTACTGCAAGATGTTCTCCCATATGAGGAGAAAAACGTCCAAAGTATCCTCTGTACCATTGCACCCACTACAATCCCGTTGGCAGCTAGAATCACAACCCCAACTCCCATATAATTGGACAAATCGTTAACTACAGCGTCTACATTAGCTTTAACCATTGCCTCTTGTGGCAGTTTCCATCTATTGCTTCTCGTCCCTCCTTTGGTCACTTCACCGAGTCTGTAGCATTAGCAAGCCAAAAATCTCACAATAATCTGCCAACCGAGTCAGCACTTCAATAGATTTCGTGAAGTACCCTTCATGAATCCATCTATTATGAGCGCTCCATAACCCCCATGCTAGCATGCAAACCACAACCACCTCCTCCCTGTTACAAAACTTAGCCACATGTAAACAAAGGAGACTAAAATGGCTCCTTGGGAGCTTTGCCAAAACCCGCCAAAGCAAAGATAAGACTGTTGGAATTAATCCAATATATGAGCTAATATATTTAAAAAAATGTGTTTAAAGTCTATCAAATAAAGTTCCCAATTAAAGTGATCAATTTGGGTTTTAAGCTTTTAATACATTATTTAAGTGTGGGCCTCTGATGTGTAGAAACCATAATATAATTACTGATTTTATGATAGGTTAAATGAGTAATTAAAGATAACTGTTAGGGTTAATAGTTATATAAAGAGTTGTGGTCTCCAAATCAGTACATACGTTATTTTTCTGTCACCCATCTACAGAGAGATTATAGAGGTATACTTTGAGGGAGGACTTAAGCACCAGACTTGAAAGATCCTCAACCTATAGATTCAGGAATCATATCATAATCAATGGATTCGGGTTAGCTTCCGCATCTTATAAATTATCTTGGAAATTTTTCATGAATGATCTTGGTTGATAATGGTCTTCATCATAATATTTTATTCTAATAATTAGTATCTAGAGTCTCTTCATGTTAAATAATTGGACATCAATTTATGTTCTAGATGTAATTCTCATGGAAAAATTCTCAAATTTTACAATCTATGGTTCTTTAAAATTGTTAAATTTGAGAACAATTATTTAGAAATTTTGGTTGGACTATTTGGGGAATACGTTATTGTACTCATATATACATACATATATATGTTTTTGTTTAGATTTGGTAATATATATTTATACATATGTTTTTTAATCATGGATTACGATTCCAGATCCGGTTTTGTATATATATATAATATATATTGGTTATATACGGATTCAAAAAAAAGGTAGCCGACGGCACCCTTACCATCGCCGGCGAAGGACTCCAAGCATGGCCTTTAGGCAGCACTAAAAAGAGGGAGACACGGCCTCTGGCCACTATGGCATTAAGGAAAAGCAGCGGCCTTTGGCCGTTGCATAAACAAGAGAAAAAAAAAAGGCGGGTGGGGCCGCTTAGCTGGTTGCTGGCCCTACCAACACAGACATTGGCCCCTTGCAGTGGCAGCCACTAGGCACTAACCGGAAAGGATCCACGGCCACCTGGCTATGGCAGGATGTAGAGGCGGCCGTCAGGCCACCTGCATATCTTTCTATCAAAGGGTCGAAAGACCCCTAGGGTTTTCTTGCCAAGTTCTGGGCTTCAACCCAAAACTAAGGGGAGGAATTACACAGGCCTAATTGGGCCCGTGACTAGATAGAAGCCAAGGGTTAAAACCCCTAGGTGACCCAAAAAAAAGGGACATAATACGGGCTTGGGCCCATGACCCCTAGGTGCCCAAAAAAAGGGGGGGCTGGTTTAGGATCCAGGTTAGGTTCACCCGACTGGGTCTAGCTCCAACTCAGTCAAAGTGGACCAGTCAAGTTAACAGTTGACTTTGATCGGTTGACTTTTGACAAAAAAATTTCTTTTTTCATTTTTTACTTTAATTTTTATCATCTTTTGGAGTAATTTTAAATTCAAATATTGGTGTTTTATGTATATTTTGAGATAAATTAATTAAAGCAACATGTCACCAAAGTGGCATATCTTATGGAAATTAATTTGTTTTGGGATATAAATAGTTATGTCCATGTAACTTATGTGAATATTGACCAACCCAAAAGAAGACCAATCTTTGATAGAATTGCATGTACACCTATAGTAATAAACATGTAATGATTATTCGGTTTTACATATGACAATAAATTGGCCTAAACGAAGATTTATTGTTTACATGTTCTTATTGTTAGTATTTGATTACTACACCAAGAGATTACTTACAAGTTAATATTTCTCTCCAAAGAGTAAATATTAATAGATAGTTTGGAATTTTAAGATGGGGTTACTTTTATTTGGATTTATTATTATTATTTTGGATTCTTATGTGAGTTTTTTTTTTTTTTGTTATATTGTCCTCTGATTCAGCTACTAGTTATGTTTCAAATATAACTGCCAACATCAATTTTATTCCTTTGCTGAAATGGTACCAACTTCAATCATGGCAAGAGAACCTCCTTATAGTTCTCGGAGTCATAGATCTTAACCTTGCGTTAAGGGTTCCTTTTCTTACACCTCTCACAGATAAAAGTTCTTTTGATGAAAAGAGGGACATGGAAAGGTGGAAGAAGTCAAATCATATGTATATGATGATCATGAAAGAGGCCATTCTAGAAGCATTCAAGGGCACTATATCAAAACCGATAAAGACAACCAAAGAGTTCCTTAAGGACATTGAGAAGAGATTTACAAAAAATGAAAAGTCTAAAACAAGTACACTTTTAGCAAGTCTCATCTCAATGAGATACAAAGGTAATGAGAACATAAGGGAGTACATCATAGAGATGTATAATCTTGCTTCAAAACTGAGAGCACTTAAGCTTGATCTCTTTGAGGACTTGGTAGTGCATTTAGTTCTCATATCTCTTCCCATACAATTAAGTCCATTCAAGGTGAGCTACAACTACCAAAAGGAGACTTGATCTCTTAATGAGCTCATCTTACATTGTGTGTAAGAATAAGAAAGGCTAAAGTAAGAGAAAACAGAAAGTGGTCATTTGGCTAATACTTCCAAGGACAAAGGGAAAGAAGAAAGAATTATAAGGTCTTTGTGTGTAAGGTTATGTTTCCACGACGGTTTTTGGCTAAAACCGTTGTGGAAAATTGGTCGTGTACAAAAAAATTAACTGAATTTTTTATTTTCCATGGGATGGCCAGTCCTATGTGTTATCCATTGCTACAAGGCCCTAATTGCAAAAAAAAAAAAAAAAAAAAAAAAGAAAAGATGTATATTGAAATTACAAGGTCATTACAAAGTCATTTACATTTGAACTGTTTTACATAATCATTTATCTACCATCTCTATTTAAATTTGATATGCCTATTTACAAATTATACCCACTTAATTCTAACTTCATTTATATCGGTATATATATAAAATTCTTTTTTTGCTAGGGCTTATATACCGTTATTAATTATATCCCACATGAAACATAAAATAAAAAAACCACAATCTATGTTTTCTTGTTGTCTTGGACATTTATGTTTAGAATATAGCGTTCCATTCGGTCGCAATGTTATAAAATATAGTGGTTTTTAAAGGGACATAGTGGCATTTCAAATATCAGAAGACAAAATGATATAAATGACATAGTTTAAAAGAAAATTTAAAATTACTTGAAAAATGTGTCTTAAAACTAATTAAATTAGATAGAAAAGAGTTACTTACTAATGAAACATTTTAAAAATTAAGAGATCACAACTACCATAATTTAGAGGGTACGTATAAGAATAATCCTTACTATTTAGAACGATGGAGTCATAATTCATTCCCCAGCTCTTAATGAATGTGGCAGTTGGGTCTTCAACCCTTATATTTTTGCATTAAAGTCCTAACAATTTGATAATTCATTGCGATCTTGTCCTTCTTGCCATTTTCTGGACGCATCCCCAGTAAGTGTAATTCGGTAAATAAAGGGGGTGAAGGATAAGGATGAATAGGATAAAAGAGAAGGAGCTTATGAAGGAAAATATTTATAATTTCTCTCAAAAAATTTTTGGCATGATAGGAAAGAATGATGATAGTTATTCTTCTCTCTTGATTACTATTAAAAACAAAAAGAAGGGTGATGATAAGTTATATATGCAAAATTATCATATTACCCATACAAAGTAAAATAAAAGATGAAAAAAAAAATGATAATTCTCATAACAAATAAGTATCTCTCTTCTCCAATCCTTCCATGTGAGAGGGTTTTGTAAAATGATGCCACTTGGGAATTGAAAATCTTTACTATCTTCCCTTTCCGCCCATAATTCCTCCAACCAAACAACAAAAAGATGCTCTCCGCCCCTTCTCTTCCCTCCCAAAATCTCTCCCACAACCAAGCTCAAGCATTGGTTCACGACAGCTCAAGGGATGGTTGATGTATTTGGTTGTTGTTGTCTGTATTAAAAAAAAAAAGAAAAAGAAAGGCACAAAAGCAAAACACACAAGTAGAGGTCAAAAGATAATGCTAGGCATGGATGCACGGATGCACATTGGGGCGGTACTGAGAAATAAAAATATTTTACTTTTACGGCATGTTTTAACTGATGCCCCACTCAGATTTTCACAAGTGGCCCCACTCCTATTTTCCCTCTCAGATTTTAACAAAAGGACCCCACTCTTCTTATTAACGGTCACTTCATTGGTCCATGACATGGCGACCTTATAGTATATTAATCAGCATCTTCCTTGGGTGGACAAAAAGAGTTTGATTGAATCTTTTTTACTCTTCAATAGTCTTTGAAATTGCCAATGTATGGATGGGGATGAAAACAGGAGATGGACCACTTAAGAGCAGTTTTAAATGGCCCTGTTGGGCTATGATTTGGGCCCTTCACGTGGGGTGGGTCTCATTATGTGGGACATGTAGATTTGTTAGATTATGATTCAAGCCCTTTATATGTGAGTCTTATGTAGTAGGGTCCACCTCATGTGAAAGGCTTAGGTTGTAGCTCAAAAGGGTTGAAAAGAGTTTTTTCGTGATCTCATTTTTTGTTGAGAAAAAAAACAGTATTCTTCAGTCAAATTCCACTCCATTCCAGAATCCCAAAACTAAATAAACTCACCTTTTTAATTTTAAACATGACATCATCTATACTCCTTCTTATATATATATATATATATATATATATATATATATATATATATATATTCTTTTGGAGTTTGCCAACCGACTTGTCTTCTTAGCTCTCTGTGTATAGTGATGCATCCTCTGACCCATCTCATCTTGATTTGCGATTACTCGTTCAACATTGTTAGGTTTTTTTTGGAGAACGAGATCAACAAAATTCGACAATAATATATTAGTTTCAACAAAAAAAAAAGAAGAAAGAAATTAGGCATAAAGGTATGTATATAAATTTTTTTAGTTTTATTATAGAAATTTATGATTTTATTTTGTTAAGAGATTAATAACCATGTTTTACTTTGTCTCATTTCTTTAAATTTATAGTATTATGTTAGATTATGTACCGTAAATAATTATAATTGTACCATTTTTTTGAATTCTACATTAGTTGTAGGGATAATTTTAAGGGAATTTCTCCTTCCCAACAGTGGTGTATGTTTTGAAACCTACGTGTGGTCAAAATCATTTGTACTATAAATTTGAGGACTGAAAGATAGATACCTACTTATAGGTATATTTTTCGAGTCCCAACAAAAAAATTACCTAATTTTAAAAGAAAATTAAAGTCATCAATTCAAAAAGTACATAATTTTTTCATCCTATTTATGCCCCATTAAAATAAAATCCTTGATCCGTCACTTAACAGATATATTTACTTAAAGTGATATCTCATCACCACTATTAATTTGTATGTAAAGAATTTCAAATAGAGGTAAAACAGAAAAAGTAAGTTAAATATTAAAGCAGAATTATGAAAAGAGAATATATAATACTGTGAGAAATGATTGAGAGGTAATGAGATTAAGTATGAGGTCATGCATAAAACAGAGTACCACGTCATGGCATTCACACATAATTGATTTACAACACAAATGCAATTTCTTTTGCAATAATAAAGTTTACATAAGAATCCAGAATGGATTGACAAATTCCTGGTTAAATATAGAATCAGTTATAAACGAGTATATACTCGCACATGACGCCACTGTTGTTAAATAGTTTATAAAAGTGTGAATTAAGGCTTACGTTTTGATATAAATTGAAGGCATTTATGCATATTGGAACTATGTGTTTGGCTTGAATATTTGGCTGAGTTGAAAAGGGAAATGGGTTTTCTAGAGGCCAGTGAAAATGGGATAAATCTGCCATAAAATGTTGCTTCCATCTTCTTCTTCATGCATACATGGAGTATTTGAAGCGTTAATATATATAGGCAATACTTGAATTCATGCTATCTTCTATCTATGGTTTGCTAGCTTACAACACTAATTTCTATATTTTTTTTGGCGGATCTTTATTTTAATTGATTAGATTTTTTGTTAATTAAATTTTTTTTTTTTTTTTTGGGAATTTTCACTATGGGAATGGTAATTTCTCTCCCCCCATGGAGAAAATGATATGTGTGCGTAGGATTTTCATCGGACGGCTATGAGAGGAGATGGTTTATTTATTACATGATGTACTTTGGAGCACTTGATTTAATGAACCTTGGATTGGTGTTTGGAGCACGTGATTAAGCGGAGTTTTTTCATCTGATGGGTCCCACATTTTGAATAGAGCAGCCGGACTCAGAGTACAACGTTTGGACCCGCAGTAAGTAGAGAAAACACAGCATCAGGGATTGACCTTGTGTGATATGCGCGCCTCGCGGGTGGATGGCTGCTGGTTGTCGTTGACACGGCGCTGATGCGGCGCAGCATGGCGAATCCAATTTTGACACGCCTTATGATACCGGTGAAGGTCAACACGGATGGGAGAGAAAAAATCGGTGCTTTTGACTCCAAATTTGGCATTTTTTTTACACAATTTTGCTTCCTTTTTTTTAAGAGATTTCAAATCTACACGTAAATAATTAAAATAAAATTAATTATTTTATGCATGAAATATTTATAAAAATTCCACAAATAATTTTTAAACTAAAATATTTTAAAACACCAAAAAACACACTAGAAATACATATTTATCCGTTTTTGCTGAATAGACTTAAAATAGTTATTTAACACATAAATGTTGTAGTTAACGGATTAAATGACAAACAAGACTAGAAATAACGACGTTAAAGGATTTAACGTTAATTTCATCATTTTGCAACATATGTGTATTAAATAACTATTTTGAGTTAATTCGATGAAAACTGCATAAATGTAGATGAGAATATTTATAGTCAAAAATAAAAAAATTATGAGCACAAAGCAGTTAAGTTCGTATTAATTTGGCTATTGATTGCTATTATTAGAACCTTGATAACTTTAATATTCTTTAAAAATAAGTTTGACATTCTTATACACATTGAGAGATTAATAGAAACCACGTCTGCTTGGATTGGAATGTAATCGTGGTTGTTGAAGACATTAAAAGAATGGACCACGAATCATGATGGTCCCATAAAGAGTTACAAGAACTAGAGTCTTACCTTTTAATTTAGTCTTTACCAATCATCAACTAGATTTCCAATATGCAATCTTCTTTCTGCCCAAACATCTATTTTTTCCGACAATGGGAGTGGGAGGGGAATTTTAACTATTGAGTCTTATCTATTTTGACACCATCACCCTAAACATGCAAACATTTTAATTTCTAGTACTGTATTTTGTAAAGCGGAAAAACAAGAGGAGAGGAAAGAAATTACAGGGATTGTGGAGAAGAAAATAGAGATGAAATTATCCCTAATTAAGAAGAAAAGAAATGGGAAGTTCATGGGAGTGACTGTTTTGAAATCCTTGTAGAGAAAATGTTACACACAAGCCACATGAGGTATGGAACAGCCATATTGATCTTCATTAAAACTCATTCCTTCATTGTTTATAAGCAATGATGGATCGAGGATTTGAATCCAATGAAAGCACAAATAAAGACAAAATTTAGATACCCAAATATGTCAATTTTCGGCTATTAAAGCTAATAATTTTTAAGAGAGGTAAAAAAAATAAATATGAAATAGAAGAAAAATATAATAATGGTAGAAACTAGAAATTAGGAATGTTTAAAAAAAAAAAGAAGAAAAGAAAAGAATATAGAGAAGAGGGGTGGAAACAAAGAGAGGAAGAAAAAGATCAGGGAGGACAGCATTCTTCTCTCTTTAGTTCATATGGTCTACTACCAAAAACAAGAAGTTCGCATTATAAAAAAAAAAAAAAAGAGAAAAAAAAAGAAAAAAAAGAGGAGTAACGAGGGATTAGGCCGGACTTTTGAATTTAGTAGCCACTTAATATAAACTCATCAAGTAAAATATCAAAAATATCCTTGGAATAAAATCTACACCAAACACAACAGAGCTCCTTTCTCTTTGAATCTAGCTTTGTCACTATCTCACCCCCTACCTAAATCACTCTCACTCTAACTAATTTAATCCAAACCCCAAATCTTCATTCTAACGGGAGCTAAAAGAGCTCAAAAAGCCAAGAACTTTTTGGGGCTTCACGAAGATCTCCATAAATTTTCATGGAAAAAGTCCACGCCATTCGACAATTCCGTCAAAATTTTCTCTTTCATTAAATTCCTGCATAAATATGACAATAAGGGCATATAGATATAGAATATATATATATATATCTATATATCTATATTAATGATTGTACCGGGGAAAGAAGGAATGAGGGAAGGGTAAAGTACTATTTTAAAAAGTAAAAAGGTAAAATTGATTCTTTCGCAATTAAAATGGGCCTATTATTTAATAATGTTTGCAGATATATTATTTATTTTTAAATGTATTTAAAATCGGTCTATTTATTACAAATTTTTGAAAAAAAAAGTCCAACAAAAAACCAAATAGAACAAGCCCAAGTAAAAAAATAGATATGTTTTTGTGTTTGGAAAAAAGTGAGTCCTATCACTTTTTCAATTATAAATAATGTAAAGCTCTTATATGCTATAATAATAATAAAAAAATCACTATAATATAAAACTTTTATATGTTACACTAAAAGTGATTCTAACTAACAGTCTCACCGTCTTTTCAAACACCTAGTAGCAGGGGCACTAGCTTCATCAGTACCAAAACTGATCCTCAAAAGCGATGAACATAGCATTTTTTTTTTCTTTTCATTTTTTAGTGGGGGCTTGTAGTAACGGTCCGTCACTACATGACGGTATGGAAGTAATCTTGTACAAACTTTTAGTTCTATCCTATTAACGACAAACTATTCAGCACATCAACTGTTCTATGTTATCATGTTTACGTGGTAACCCTTCTAATTAAAAGATGATATTTGGATGATTTTTTTTTTTATATTAACTCTTCATACTCATATCTCTCCTACTTTATTTTATATTAATTGCTTAGTGGTTTGGTGAATACTTAAAACTCTTAAATTAATTAATTTTAAGTTTTAAACAAAAATTGTTAAAATAACTTACTTTCTACATGTAATCTTTTCTTTTTAATAAAATAAACATTATCTATTCAGGAAACTTAAATACTTCTAATTACTGGTACATTGTTGGTCCTTTATTTTTCTTAATAAAATATTTCTAATAATTTTTTTAAAATTAAAAACAATTTGTTAATGATAATTTAAGAACAAATATATCTAAATAATTATTAAAATATATTGCTTCAGAGTCTGTCTTTTTAGAAATATTATATAACCATCCATAAATTTACAATTTTTTCTAAAAAAACATACAATTTTTGGGTAGTGTTGTTTGAAATAGCTTACATACACGTGGCATATAATATCTAAGAATAAATAACGAAATAATAATACATACCGACTCATCTCTAAAGTCTTCGTATAATAGCAATGCCAAAATGACTTTGTAATTAAAAACCGCTAATTCCGAAGGAGGTAAAAACATTTAACGCAAGGGTGATTCATAAACTTATATTTTTGAGAAGGTTTATATATATATATATATATATATATATATATATATATATATATACACACACACACACACACACACACACACACACACCTAAGCCCAAAATCTCTTTCTTTTTTTTTTTCAAGATCTCAATCTCGGTGAAAAAGGGGAATAAATGCAAACTCACGCTATGATGCGGAATACAAATAATGAACATGCTTTGTCCAATATTGGTGAAATTCATGAAAAGAAGGTAATAAGCAAATTACATGAAGAGGTTTCTCGACAGTTAAGCATCATGAGTCCGTGTTTAAAGTGTTAATTCCATAACCTTTACAAAGCCTTAACCACGGCCCTTACTATTGTTATCCAAATGCAGCCTACCAAATTCTCTAGAATATGTCACTAGAGTTTTAAAGTAGTCAAGTCTTAATACAGTCTAAAATCTTTATTTAGAACCAAAGAAATGTTTTTAATTCTCAAACTCACTAATCTCTTGAGTAAAATTATAGAGTTTATCAATCTCCTATGACAAAGGTTTCGCCCTCTAATTCATGTGTTTAAGGTCATTTCGAGGGGTCAAGGGCATGTCCAAACATAATGGTCAATTTACACATCAATTGGAGTTAAAAAATAAGATATTTGTATACTTTCAGGTTCCGTCCAGTTAGTTGGTTAGAGGCAGAGTAAGCTGACAACTATTCTAGTTTTTTTACTGAACTTGCAAAATGCACAAAAAATACTTACTTAAAATCATCAGGCATATGTTAGGATCTTGGAAAACTCTAAATGTTTAGTTTTTAGATATCTATTCCATTTTTCAAAATTCATTTTCGTTCTTCGCATTGTTATGAACTCATAGAGATAAGAATCACTCAATTTCATCTTGACATGAGAGAGTTATGGAGTTATGAAATTTGAGTTTCCAAGGAGGGGAGAGAGGGAAGGAGAATCAGTAAGAGAGCGAGACAGAGAGAGACGGGGAGAGTGTCTCCACCAAAGCCTAAAGATATAAAATATATTTTTTTTCTTTATATAAATAGATTGAGTGGGTTTTGGTTGAGATGGGTTGGAAAAATCTCAACCCAAGATCACCCAATGAATTCTCAGGTTAAGTTAACCCAAACTAGTACTCATGTTCGTCAGGTTCAAGTTGGGTAGGTTAATTGGATTCATCGGGTTATCGGGTGTTTTTTTTTTTTTTTGGTTCACCCTTGAGTTCCAGGATTCTATTAGACAAGAAGTGCACAAGTGGGCTCCTCTCCATTCGGGTCTGCTGAAGCTTAACGTTGACGCCTCAATTATTGCTGGAGTCGAAGGCGTGGGTTTAGGTGCATTAGTTCAGGACTCTAGTGGTGTTGTGATGGGGGCCATGTTGAAAAGATTTGCAAGTATTTTTTTTTTTTTCGCTTATGGCAGGGTGCATTGCAGTCAGGAAAGGGTTACAGTTTGCTCTGGACAACGGCCTGAAGGTTCAAATGATCGAGAATGATGCACCACTCGCTATTAGGAGTTAATCATCCTGACAACTAAGCTCTTGTTGATCCCGTTGTTTCTGATATTCTATCGTTATTAGCAAGGCTTGGTTGTGATATTTTATCTTTGTTAGCAAGGTTTGGTGGTGGTTCTTCTTGTTCCATTTCACGATTAGCGAATGAAACATCCCGCTCACTAGCCCATTTTGCTGTATCTCACAGTACTGAGTTATGGAGGAAATACCTATTTGTATTTCACATTATGTAATTGACCAATGCAATTCAGCCTTTTGCATTTCAAAAAAAAAAAAAATCGTATTTTATGACAATTATGAGCAAGCACTTAATGCAAAAAAAAAAAAAAAAAAAAAAAAAAAGCATGAGAGAGAGAGGTTACAAATAAGGTGGTTGAAAATAGTATAAAACTTTTATATGCTACATTGTAAAGCTCTAACATGTTACCGTGTATGATTCAAACTTTAGATTTTAAACCTTCTCGCAAACACCCAAAAAAAAGAGTTTGTAGACTAGGGGCCACTTTTTGATAGAAACCCACATGGTGCCACTTAAGTGTTAATTGCTTTAAACACAAATATGTTTACACAAGGAGATGTAGAGCAGCCTCATTTACAAATAAAAATAAGAAAATTAAAAAAAAAGGGGGAAAAAAAAAAAGACCAAAGGGTGTTGTTCCTAACTGTGAGAAGAAGCTGTTACCATTTTCATGTTGAACTTTGTGAGAAGAAGAGACTTCCATTTTCCAAGCGCATTAGAAAAACTTAAGGTCAAGACAGTACAATATACCAAATTGGTTCAAAAGGCCCTAAGAATAACAGGTCACTGAAGTCAATCTAGTTTCCTAGGCAGTCGGGGGATAATATGCATAAAACTGAGTCACCGAGCATTCCTTTCTTCTCTGGCTTCAAGAGCATCCACCTCCTCGTTTGATAGAATATCGACGATTGGTTCATAAATGTCCCATTCTTTTCTCTTCCTGACATTTGGAAGAAGATGCAGACCAAGATGAGTATCAATCTTATAGAGTGTTTAGAAAGGTGGTGAAAACCACTTTTACTGTAGCATATGAGAGTTTTACACTGTAGCATATTTTTTTTATTGTTACTGTAGCATGTGAGAGCTTTACACTGTTTATAACTGAGATTGTGGTGGGAATTGAGTGGTTCCCACCACTGCCAAACACCCCCTTAATTTTCTGCAGTCGAACCTCAAGTAAAACCTCTAATTTAAATTGTACACAAAGGAATGATGGAAATAATAGCTGCTATGGCCAAATAAAGAAGCTTCTTATTCTAGGGTCCTTTAAGAGCTCTACTGAGAAATAGCAAGCCAGCTTTCATTTCTTCTGCTCTTATCAATACAAACAAGTGTATTACCCTGCTTTTTAAGAAATTTTATGCTCTAAAGTAAATCAGACCAAGAGTGTGTTGATACAAGGCAAGCTTGTGTGTTTATACCAGGCAATGTTGATGTTAGAAGCAACTCTTAGATATGGAAATGGGAATATTCTTTCTTTCAGTTTTTCCCCCTCACAAAAGTAACCTTAGGGTACCTTGGTAAGCCAACAGCAGGCAGAATGGAAGAAAACAATTGAAATAAGACTTTTATCCTTCTAGCGTTGAAGGGTCCCTTGGTTATGTCAACAAAGTTTAGGTCTCTTTTAAGGTTCCATTTAGAATGAAAGACCAAAACGAGCAGTGAAAATTGGGACTTTTTCTGGTGCATTGTCTTTACACCATGGCAAAATGCCGGCATAAAACCATACGAGGTATACGGTCTTGGGGGGAAAAGGACCTTAGCTCAGGTGTTCATTTAAGAAAGGGGTTAAACTTCAAAGTTGAATCCCTACGAATGGTTAGTAACAGATTTGTTACAAGCTTCAGAAACATATTGGAAAACATACCGAACCACACTGGATCTATGACCAAATAACTTCACGAGGTCCACCACACTGCCACCTACTTTACTGAGAGAAATTCATATTATGTTAGTCACGTATTTGCATCCATATCCTGTAATGTTTGTCGTTAAGCTACAAATACAACCTGGTTGGTGTATGGTCAACACCTCGACGACCTTTCTTGCTTATTCTGCTTTCTCTCGCTGAAGCTACGCTTTGAATTGCAATCTAGAACGTGGCATGTAAAGGAATTAGCCCAACTTAATTCAACACGTAAAGATAGAAAACCAAAGAAGAAAAAAAAAAGTAAAATGTGGAACCTTAGCTACCATTTAAATCCACTTCCAAAATCAAGGAAAAAAAATGCATAATAGCTTAAAAGGTCAATGGAATCTAACCTCATATAATTGTTCTCTGATTGCAAAAGCAATTGCAGGCTGAAAAAAAAAAGAAGCATCCTATGTCAGGTTCCAAATGTCCCAAAAGCATCCAAACAAGACCAAGAAAAGTAAATTTTGAGAATTCAATAGTCTCATTTCATAAAGATAATCCTAAACTCTAAAGACCAATTTTTCTCTTTCCATCCTTTCACTTTAAAATCACCTTTCACCTCGAATTCTAACACACTAAGCCATCAAGTCCTTCCTAGGATACAGAAGGAACAAAGTGAGAACTTGGAGCGTGTCGAAGAGAAGTAAGTCAATTTACTAAGTTCGTTTGCTTATGAGTTTAATAGAGTGGCTACTACTTACAGCAACTTCAGGGTCTTCAATGCCTAAATCTTTGCAAAAGTTTTTAGCAAACTCTTCAGGATCGCTTTCGAAGTTGTTCATGTCCTGGAAATCCATCAAAGCGGGATTCTCAAAAAAGGAATCCAATTTTTCAAAAGGAAGGAATGGAGCAAAATATAAAGAGCTAAGAACGTGCATATCTAAAGCATTACACAAAATAACCAATCTTCCAGCTTACCCACAAAAATGGGTCCCTTATGAGAGTATGGTGTACACGGAGATCAAGCTAAGCAGAAGATGCAAGGATACTCTTGTTAAAGCCTCAGGCATTCAGGTAAGTTAGAGAAAATTCATCTTTAGGTTTAAGAGCGAGAGACAGACCTTAATACAAACTATCTTCTCGCCAGCATACATCTCTTGTCCGTCAAATGAACGAAAGTCGGCCAACTGAGACTGATTATGCAAATTCAACAACATAAGAGAACTTGAGTTTAAATAAGACATTGCTTTTAATTTAAAATAAGAAAAAACCCAAAAGGAAAAGAAAAGGATTATTCAAAGTGAGTCCATAATATATATATATATATATATATATTATCATTTGATTATACCCTTGTAACTAGCCAGTCAATTATTATTATTACTAAAAAATTTATGACACTAGAATTTTTCTTAACAAAGATTGTAAAGGAGGGTTGTGGGAGTCGGTTGCCTGAATGGAGGAAGCAATGTGAGTGATGAATACAGGAGGGAGCTTCAAGTCTTTCACAGTCCTTTTGGCAAACACCACAATTTCAGAATCAGGATCTCTCAATCAAAAACATTGAAAAACAGAAGACGAATAAAAAAACATACAATCTTGAACTAGAAACAAAACCAAAAAAAAAAAAAAAGATGAGGAGAGAGAGAGAGTTGATATTGAGGCCATAAATAAAATAAAGGTAAAAATACCGGAAGGGTTCCAAGTGACGGCATCTTTGAACCTCTGGCCATCCACTTCGATGTCCAATCTTATTGGAACTAAATTCTCTGCTGTTGGGCTGCCATTAATTTTTTTTTCACTTATTATTCATATAAACCCCCAACGCGAAATCAATCCCAATTCCCAAAGGAAAAAAAAAAAAATCAAGAACCTTACATTCTGAACTTCACGGCTGAGCCCTTCCATGAAGCTGAAGCCTGCCCTTTCATAATTACCTAATTTTCTTTGCTTTGCTTTTCGGACTAGAAACGTTTCAGAATTTTTTTACCTTCGAATTTTTCTATCGTAAATGAAGAATTAGGATTCAGCTTTCAAAATCATCCTTTCCCATCTCTGAAAGCGACTTGGGCCGAACTGGACGGTCAATTGTAGAAGGGGATTTTCATAAACCTCATCTTTCTAGATTGCATCATTTTAGATTTGCTTTTTTATACATGTTATACATATTTATAAATAAATAATTATAATTTTTAAAAGTGTAAAATTACGGATTTTTATAAGAGGTTGGTTATGATAAGACCCATTAAAAACTCTTGTTGATAAGACTCTTTATATTGGTCGTTGGATTAAATATGAGGGTTAAAAGTAGTATGGTCCATTTGATCTTAGCATGGAGTTGTGGGGGGCAGGTTGGCATTGAACACACAATATAAACATATAACCTTCAGATCTTTGTATACTTTTGGATCGCCCACCTGGCTTATAGCAGAGATTTATGGCATTGTCTAAAATTAACAGCTGTTATTGCTATTCATTCAACCTGAGAATTCAATATGTCGCAGTAAAGTACTAAGGATCCACTTTCTGTTTTGTTATAAAATTCCCTCTACTTAAAAGATTTAGAAGGACATATTTTACAACACACTGATCTTTTATTTCTAAAGGATTTTTACACGATAGTTTCTAGTCTGCTTACAACGAAGACTGAGTTATCTATATATAAAACTCTTGGTGATAAAATTACAATAAGATTACAATACACGTGGACCAATTACAACATAAAGTGTGAAAGATAAGGCTGACCCAGCTCACAATACTTTAATAAAGCTAAAGACAAAGCTTACTCAAAAAAGCTAAATGAGTACACGCATTATTAAATAAAACAAAAGTCAGGCTGGATGAGAATCTTCTTTTCCTTGTGGTTGACTCAGACTTCACATGGTGTTGTTGGGAGAATCTACTTTAGTCCGTGTCATAGTTGAGGTCAACAAGTGACTATTGTGACCACTCTTTTGCTTCTCTCAAAGCTTCTTCTACCTCATCATCATCCATAGGGGGACACGCCTCATAACACGATTATATGATTTTTGGAGTGGATGACTCAACAATAGATAAGTTGCTGAAAAGATAAGGGTTTTGGGAATCCACGACACTTGGATTTTTGTAAAGGACTCCTTCAGTGTCTGTCTTTGTGTAAAGCTTTGAGTTGTGATTATCATCAGTGTCAGATGGGTCCTGAGAGTATTATCGTATTGTCTTTTCAATTTTCTTGTTGTAGTCAGGAGGAAACTGTTCCCATGGGGCGTCTTCATCTGGTGTTGGCCATATCTGGTCTAGGATGATTTGGTTTTTGATGAACATGATTTTTTGAATTTGCTGTTGTTTTCTTCCAATGCTTTCTATGGGTTCTTCATTGGATCCATAGACTTCAATTGTTGGATTGGTAGTGATGGAACCATCTTCATTAAGTTTGCATGACAAACTTACAAAAAGGATGGCATCGCATTCCAGAGAAGTGATGGAATCTTCTGGTCTTTGAGGGTATAGAAAAACCTGTCTTAGTCCACGAACCTTTTCCCATTCTTTTGTAAGGATTTCATCAAATTGTGATAGTGGAGCAAACCATGAAAGGACATCCATTTGAGTTTTGTATACTAGTTCAAAGTCATCTTTGTCTCGGAAAGCTCTAATAAAAGTCTTGGTAGCAATGGTTGGAACTTCTATGGCTATGGTAAAGACACTGGTTAAGTACCAGAAAAAATGAGCAAGTGGTTTTGGCATGGACAGGGCATCTTGGAGAGGGAGTACTTTTGCAAAAAGATAATCTAGATGAATACCAAGGTCATGGTAGATTGAGGGACCTAGCTTTTTAACAAGTTGGTTTTGCATGAACAAAGCTCTTGTGGTTGTCTTTTCTCCAATGTTTTTTTCTTCTAGAATTTTATGGGCATCTTTAGGAAATAAAGAGGGAGTTGAAGACATAGCCATTGTAAAGATCAGTGGGATGTTTACAAAAAAGTGAGATTGGTTATTTTTGGTGGTCTAATAGTGCTTCTTGGTGATCGTATTTATAGATGGTCTAGACAGGTAATCATGAATAATATTTGTTTTCCTGTAATATGTTTAATATCAAAGGAATACTGATCAAACCATGTGGCCAGTCTTAGTAACTGTGCATTAATGGCCTTATTTCTTTTAAAGTTGATCATACCTGCTAATGCTGCAAAATCTATGATGTCCGATGAGATGGAACTCGAATTTCATGATTCCTATTTTTATTGCCAAAAGTTCTTTGAAGGTGGAATGGTAATGCAATTGGGAATCTTTAAAGTGACCACTTTTGTACCTACAAATTCTTCTTTTCTTAGCTTCATCTTCTTTGAGTAGGACAGCTCCCTAGTGTTTATCGCTAACGTCTGTCTGGAGAATCCTTTTCCCATGTGAAGAATCTAAAGTAGGGGAAGGTCTTGCATGCGTTGCTTTAGCATCTTTACAACTGTTGTATGTTCACGTAACCATGTCGGAGGGTCCTTTTTCAAAAGCTAAGGACTAACATACCTTGAGATTCTTGGGACAAAATCTCTGAGGTAATTGATGATGCCAAGAAACTGTTGAACTTAGGTTTTTGTAAAATTATCTTTTGGAAACTTTAACAGTTCTTAAGCTACATACGGTTGGGCCTCATATTGTCCATTAGATAATGTCATGCCCAAAAAATCAATTTTGGGCTATCCAATAATCATCTTTTTCTCATATAGCATTATTCCATGAGCCTCTGTAATCTTAATGAATTGGGCCAAGAGGTTTTGGTGGGATTGGACATCTGGTGAGAATAGCAGAATATCATATATATATATATATATATATATATATATATATTATGGAATATTCTAGCTTGAAAGAGAAAAATCCCTTTATAATGAGATATCTCTTGAGAGATCATGCGATTTATAGGGAGAGATTCTATTACCCTAAAGAGTTATTATGCTTCAAGTCTTTCATAGTCCTTTTGGCAAACACCACAATCTCAGAATGAATCGAGGGATTTTTAAAAATGGCCTTATGAAAAATTTACCCAATTAGAAATTTTTTTTTGCTCTTTCGTCAAAATCTCCCGAATCGAATCTCGAATCAATCGAATCCTGGAATCAGGATCTATCAATCAAAAACATCGAAAAACAGAAGACGAATAAAAAAAATTACACTCTTGAACTAAAAACAAAACCAAAAAAGAAAAAAAAAGATGAGGAGAGAGAGAGAGAGAGAGAGAGAGAGTTGATATTGAGGCCATAAATAAAAGATAAAAATACCAGAAGGGTTCCAAGTGAAGGCATCTTTGAACGTCTGGCCATCCACTTCGATGTCCAATCTTATTGGAACTAAATTCTCTGCTGTTGGGCTGCCATTAATTTTGTTTTTCACTTATTATTCATATATACCCCCAACGCGAAATCAATCCCAATTCCGGAAGGAAAAAAAAAATAAATTCAAGAACCTTACATTCTGAACTTCACGGCTGAGCCCTTCCATGAAGCTGAAGACAGCCCTTTCATAATTACTTAATTTTCTTTGCTTTGCTTTGCTTTTCGGACTAGAAACGTTTCAGAATTTTTTACCTTTGAATTTTTCTATCGTAAATGAAGAATTAGGATTCGGCTTTCAAAATCATCCTTTCCCATCTCTGAAACCGACTTGGGCCGAACTGTACGGGCGTTTGTAGAAGGGGATTTTCATAAACCTCATCTTTCTAGATTGCATCTTTTTAGATTTGCTTTTTTATACGTGTTATACATACTTATAAATAAATAATTATAACTTTTAAAAAGTGTAAAATTGCAGGTTTTTATAAGAGGCCCGTTATGATAAGACCCATCAAAAACTCTTGCTGATAAGACTTTTTATATTAGCCATCGGATTAGATCCGAGGGTTAAAAGTAGTATGATCCATTTGATCTTAGCATGGAGTTGTGGGGGGTAGGCTAGCATTGAACACACAATAGAAATATATAAACTTCAAACCTTTGCCCATTCTTGGATCGCCATCCTAGTTTATAGTGGAGATTTATTGCCTTGTCTGAGATTAACAGCTGCTATTATTGTTAATTTAGCTTGGCAATTCAATATGTTGTAGTGAAGTACTAAGGATCCATTCTTTGTTTTGGTATAAAATTTCCTCTACTTAAGAGATTTAGAAGGACATATTTTAGAACACACTGATCTTTATTTCTGAAGGATTTTTACACAATAGCTTCTAGTCTGCTTACAATGAAGACTGAGTTCTCTATATATAGAACTCTTGGTGATAAAATTACAATAAGATTACAATACACGTGGACCAATTACAACATAAAGTGTGAAAGATAAGGCTGACTCAGCTCGCAATACCTTAATAAAGCTAACGACAAAGCTTACTCAAAAAAGCTAAATGAGTACACGCATTATTAAATAAAACAAAAGTCAGGCTAGATGGGAATCTTTTTTTCATTGTGGCTGACTCAGACTTCACATGGTGTTGTTGAGGGAATCTACTTTAGTTTGTGTCATAGTTGAGGTCAGAAAGTGACCATTGTGACCACTCTTTTGCTTCTCTCAAAGCTTCTTCTACCTCATCATCATCCATAGGGGGACACGCCTCATAACACGATTATATGATTTTTGGAGTGGATGACTCAACAATGGATAAGTTGCTGAAAAGACATAGGTTTTGGGAATCCACGAAGCCTGGATTTTTGTAAAGGACTCCTTCATGTCTATCTCTGTGTAAAGCATTAAGTTGTGATTATCATCAGTGTCAGACCGGTCCTGAGAGTGTTGTCGTATTGCCTTTTCAATTTTCATGTTGTAGTCAGGAGGAAATTGTTCCCATGGAGCATCTTCATTTGGTGTTGGCCATATCTGGTCTGGGATGATCTGGTTTTTGATGAACAGGATTTTTTGAATTTTTTGTTGTTTTCTTCCAATGCTTTCTATGGGTTTTTCACTGGATCCATGACTTCAATTGTTAGATTGGTAGTGATAGAACCATCTTCATTAAGTTTGCATGACAAACTTACAAAAAGGATGGTATGGCATTGCAGAGGAGTGATGGAATCTTCTAGTCTTTGAGGGGATAGAAAAACCTATCTTGGTCCACAACCTTTTCCCATTCTTTCGTAAGGATTTCATCTCATTGTGACAGTGGAGTAAACCATGAAAGGACATCCATTTAAGTTTTGTATGTTGGTTCAAAGTCATCTTTGTCTTGGAAAGCTCTGATAAAACTCTTGGTAGCAATGGTTTGAACTTCTATGACTATGGTAAAGACATTGGTTAAGTGCTAGAAAAAATGAGCAAGTGGTTTTGGCCTGAACAGGGCATCTTGGACAGGGAGTACTTTCACAAAAGGATAATCTAGATGAATACCAAGGTCATGGTAGATTGAGGGACCAAGCTTTTTAACAAGATGGTTTTGCATGAACAAAGCTCTTGTGCTTGCCTTTTCTCCAGTGTTTTTTCCTTCTAGAATTTTATGGGCATCTTTAGGAAACAAAGAGGGAGTTGAAGATATAGCCATTGTAAAGATTAGTGGGATGTTTGCAAAAAAGTGGGATTGGTTATTTTTGGTGGTCTGATAATGCTTCTTAGCGATGGTATTTATAGATGGTTTAGACAGATAATCTGGAATAATATTTTGTTTTCCTTTAATATGTTTAATATTAAATGAATACTGATCAAACCATGTGGCTAGTCTTAGTAACTGTACATTAATGGCCTTATTCCTTTTAAAGTTGATTATACCTGTTAACGCTACAAAATCTGTGATGTCTGATGAGAGGGAACTTGAATTTCATGATTCTCATTTTTATTGCCAAAAGTTCTTTAAAGATGGAATGGTAATACAGTTGGGAATCTTTAAAGTGACCACTTTTATACCTACAAATTCTTCTTTTCTTAGCTTCAACTTCTTTGAGTAGGACAGCTCCCCAGTGTTTATCACTAACGTCTCTCTAGAGAATCCTTTTCCCTTGTGAAGGAATCTGAAGTGAGGGAAGGTCTTGCATGCGTTGCTTTAGCATCTTTACAGCTATTGTATGTTCATGCAACCATGTCAGAGGGTCCTTTTTCAAAAGCTAAGGACTGACATACCTTGAGATTCTTGGGACAAAATCTTTGAGGTAATTAATGATACCAAGAAACTATTGAAGTTGGGTTTTTATAAATTATCTTCTGGGAACTTTAACAGTTCTTAGGCTATATGCGATTGGGCCTCATACTGTTCATTAGATAATGTCATGCCCAAAAAATCAATTTTGGGCTGTCCAATAATCATCTTTTTCTTAGACATCATTATTCCATGAGCCTCTGTAATCTCAATGAATTAGGCCAAGAGGTTTTGGTGGGATTGGACATCTGGTGAGAATAGTAAAATATCATATATATATATATATATATATTATAGAATATTCTAGCTTGAAAGAGAAAAATCCCTTTATAATGAGAGATCACTTGAGAGATTACCCCATTTATAGGGAGAGATTCTATTACCCTAAAGAGTTATTGTTTAATGTTTTTCTTATTATTCTTTTGCGATTTGGGGAGAAGTTATGTGGAAAATTGAACTACATGTACCCATTAGTATTTCAGTCATGAAAAGAGAATAGCAAAGACAAGTTGGTTAAGGCTTTTTTGGAAGCGATTCTCAATAGCAGTTCTACCACACGATTTTATGTCACAAATGTGTTTCCGAAAGTATGAAAAATTTATTACTAATTTATCATATATAACAAGTCTAACTTATTTATGGAAAAGGTTTTAATTTAAAAATTTTAAAATTTCACTGCGTACTCGTTTTTTAACATCTTGTTGTCACTACATCAGAATCTCTTAATCTACATAACCTTGGCGTCCTTGTCATTTACTACCAGACTTTCCTTTATGCTCTCTCCTCTCACTCTCTCATCTCTCTCTTGTTTCCTAGCGAGGATTTCTTCATGATTCTGGCATCGACCATAGATCTCGGTCATGATATCCTTTGTAACAGCGTCTCAAAGATCTGTTCATCGTCATCAAATGAGCCCATCCTTGTGAACTCCTTTAGCAAGCAACAAGAGGCGAGATAGATGAGCAATGAGGGATCTCCTTCTACCAAAGGCACACAGCTCAACGATCTACTCATGAGAAAGATCATCAATAAACGAGCCGAACCTCATAATTTTCTCTGGAAAATGATGAGCGACAAAAGATCTCTTCCAACCAGAATCGAGCTATTAACGGTAACATATGATTTTGGCTAGAGAGAGAGAGATCAAAATAGGGAGAAGAAAAGGGAGAAAAAAAAAAAAAGAAAAAGAGAGAGAGGAAGAAAAAACGAGAAAAAATCATATTACAAATAAGGGTATTTTTGGTCTTTTAAGTAGTCTTCAAATCAAATTAATCCCAAAATTGTTGTTTACTTCACTCTAAAAAATTTGTAACATAATTCATTAATCACTTAGTAAAATCTACTATTTGCTACAATTTCTCTTTATCATATACTAACAAGGTATCATTATGTTTTTAAAAGTAGCATTTTGATACACTAAAGTTGATTTTTGACTGTGAGGCTTCTGCATGCCTTTATCTTTTCATTTAGTTAGTCTAAAATTAATAAGAAAGGCCTAAATATTATTTATTGATATTTGGACACAATGATAAAACCTACTCTTTTCCCCCTAATTTGGGACCAAAAAAAAAGAAAGAAGAAGAAGAATAATGATAGAAAAAAGTCATTTCATGTCCTAAATTGGATTTCAAATTATCAGGGTGATATTATTTAAATGGCATATCCATATATTGATACTCCATTCTACTTTTTACACAGTCTTTCTTAAACCAACCCACAATATAGTAGTTACAGTTCTTTTAAATTTTCAAAAAAAAGTCTCTGTGACTAAACTGTATCGTTTTTTTTTTTTTTTCCACCAACCAACAAACTAAACATTTTTTTACCACCAATTTTCTTTTTCAACTATATTTGTCGTCTTTTCAATACTTTATATGTTCTTCTTCTTTGGAAAAAAAAAAAACTTTCAAGCTTCATTATCTTTTCACGTGTAACTATTACACTTCTATCGTATGTGCACCAAATAATTATATATAAATTTGATTTTTTGTGGATTACTTGGTGTTGTTCGTTTTATTTTTTTAAAAAATAAGACCATGAATTTTTTTGGTAAAACATTAATATGCTTTGCTAAAATCAGAGTTAGAATTTTCATATCCTCTCTCAAATTGGTCAATTTTCTTCATCAATGAAAGAATTCTTAAACATAGTTTTTTTAATAGAATTTATAGCAATGCCACTTTTCAAAAATTATAGTAAATAGCAGGTTTTGCAAATATTTTTAATAATTGTTAAATTTATGATGTAGATAAATTATTTACCCTTTTTGTTTATGGTATAAATAATTTTATTTTCACAATAAATAGATTTCTAGTGCAAATAATGTATTTACCGATTTGTTTACAATATAAATAATTTTTATTGACATAGTATATCATAAATCTGCTACTTATTATAAATATTTTTAAAACATGGTATTTACTTTCAAAAAGTTTAAAAATCTTACATTTTTCTTATTCTCCATTTTTAATATCATTTTTCTTTTTTTTAAAACCAAACTACGTATTCCTTATCAAGTTTATTACACAAAACATTTTCTTTTTGCGGAAATGGGTTTATATAATTCATTATATGAAACAAAAAAAAATAAAAAAAATAAGAAGTCTGAAGAAGAAAAAAGCTACTTACTTTTTTTTTTTTTTTTTTTTGTGTGTGAAGACTCTTTTACGTTGGAATACATCTATATTCTTTTGAAAAAGTAGGTACAGTGATTTTTAGAAAGGACGTAATTTTTTTAGGATGGTATGAGTAATAAATTTTTTTAAATATTTTTGTCCTTCAAAAGGGATTTTATTAATGAGTAATATGATAATAAGAAATTTAATTTAAAAAGGATATATAAAAAATAGAGGTGCTATTTCAATATTATCAAATCTCATGATATCAAAGTAATTTTTTAAGGGAAAAAACACAAGCTACCAAAATAATTTTTTTTTTCTAATTTATGTGTAACATGAACTTATAATTCTTAAACATAAATAATAAAGACAAAATAGGAAAATAGGAATGCGCAACTCTTTTAACTCTCCGCTGGCAATTCTTTTTCTCTTTTGTCATGGGGTTTTCATAAAACACGACTATAATAACTTATGTTAAGCGAATGATGGTAGCTTAGTTGGTCGTAAGTCTCTCCACCCTAATCAAAGGTTGAGGGTTTGAGTCGAGTCCCACTTGAAAGTGGTAGAATTTCCCCTTCCCCTTGTATGGAAAAAAAAGTATCCAATTCTGACCAGTAACAGATACCGGGGCTTTGCAATATTTGATTGATCACAATTTTGTATATTTCATTTACAATAATCTGACTGATAATAGATACCGGGGCTTTGCGATATTTAATTGATCACAATTCTATTTATTTCATTTACTATAATAGATAGAAAAATATCGAGAGAATAAATAGTCTTAAATTTTTTATATTATTGTTGACCCGAAGTAAAGAATTTGTCTTTCTCTCAATGAAAAATTCAAGGACGAATATACATTTTCATGATTTGTATCCAAGAGTTGAGTAGAAATTGAAAAATTGGATATTTGATTATGAAATTATGAAACAAAATTTTTACATATAGATTATAATAGATAGAAAAATATCGAAAGAATAAACAGTCTTAAATTTTTGATATTATTGTCGACCTGAAGTAAAGAATTTGTCTGTCTCTCAATGAAAAATTCGAGAAAGAATATACATTCTCGTGATTTGTATCCAAGAGTCAAGTAGAAATTGAAAAATTGGATATTGGATTATGAAATTACGAAACAATTTTTTTACATATACATGAAACCGACTTGATATTTTGGCATTATAACCACAATAAAGAGTTTTTGGATTTTTATTTTTTCCTCTCTTCAAAAAAGAGTGCATCATGTAATTAGGAATTGTCGAATACATATCCGATAGAACTTGTATTTGGGTCTTCTATTTGAGCCTGTTTTAACAAAATAGAAGTAAATTAAAAACAAAAAAAATTGAGTAACTATTTAAACAAAATTAAAAGATAAATCTAGAAAGTATGAAGTGAAATTGGACATATGAGAAGATCCATCATGGTGGAAGTAGGTTTTGGCCGAATAAATTGACAAATAGGGGGTGAGAGAGACTTTGTAATTTTTGTTTTTTGTTTTTGATTTTTTTTTGGTTTTAAAACATTTTTGTTTAATTTTTTAAATGCTTAATGTTTAAATAATACTTAAATACTGATTATTGAGAATATTTTTGACTTTTTCTTAACAATTTGACCAGTTAGTTACATTTTTTTGGAAACCTTTTTTAAGACCACGGAGAACGTGTTTTTTTGATTAGTTTTAACTAGAGGTATATTTGTTGTAGTTGAAAAACTAAATGGTAATTTTATAATTTCATTTTCCTTAAAAAGATTAAAAATTCTCATAAATGATACACCTATGAAATTTAACAACTGTTAACCTTAAGATGATCAAAATGTCATAGTTGTAGGTATAATTTAACAGTAATTTCACTTTAATTTTATTATAAAATAAAAATTTATATTGTAATATTTTTTTACTTTAAATATTAACTTGGTTGTGCTTTTCTTTCAAACATTATATATTAACCGCTCAATGTTGTCATTCATTCCCACTCGGACGATCTTCATCATCACACCAATCCCATTTAAAAATCCATCATAGACGCAACAGGAAAGAAGGTCCATCTTTTCTCCGTAAAAACATAGGGACACCTCTTATTGTTGAATGCTGATTGGCAATAATTGTAGAAGACGCGGATTTTTGACGAGAGCTTTTGTTGGTTTCACTGCAGCAAGCACACGTACAAAGTGGACCTAACCAAAGGAAAACGTCTCTCAGTACTTGCATTAAAAGACGTGCTCTGTGGCTCTCATGGACAACAGCTATTGGAAAGGAAAATATCCTTTCACCCACGCTCCACCTGAACCCCCAACACCATAGCCGTTAGACCCTCCAGTTTAGTTATATATATATTTTGGCATCTTAGTCAAAACCCTAAGCATTTATACATTACAATATATAACAATTAAGACGTTTAATAAGATAGTTTAAACCACTATAAATAGTATAAAATTTTTACATATTTTAATAAAATTTTATAACGTAAAACTCTTATATATCATAGTCTTTAAACGTAAAATGATGGTTTAAATAACTCTCTCAAAGGGCTTGTTTGGTTGGATTACTTTCGATACTCGAATCACGGTTCGAATCATTTTGCTACAGTATTTTCTCTCACAAAAATTTAAACCTTTATTCAAATTCTCTATTCAAATACTTGAACCAAAGGGCCCCTCAATTCAAAGGCTTATACACGTTATATGGGTTAATGGCCGCAATCGAAATAATCCATGTTGATGGATATATATTATATATAGGAGATTACAGACCACAATCGTATAAATTAGGCTATACATATCATATATTCTAAGGTGGGGCATATGCAATATATGGCTGAAGATTATGGTAAGATTCCTTGAGCAACATTTATCTATTTTATAAACACGGTTTAACTAAAATATATGTTTGATAAGGTTTGAAATTCAAGTTTCTAACACTAAAATTTTAACCGTTACTCTCTCACATAAAAATAAACTACAATTTAAAACCTTTACATGCTAGTATCTCTAACATCCAACTTGATTTCCAAACATTTTCTTTTCTCAATGCTAGAATTCCCACAAATACATACATGTGTATACATATCTGGCTCATTATAGCTACTAATCAGTGATGTTTTTTTAGCGCCACTGATTCATTTCGGACAAATCGTCAAACATGTGGATCCCACAGCATTGTTTGCAACGTTTCAAAAGAAAAAATGAAAAAATAAAAAAGTGTTACAAGATAGAGGAGCAATCTCCGCTAACTTTTCCTTGCCACTACCTCTGCCTTTACGCCGTTTAACATCTTTATCACAACAATATCTCCCCACCAACACAAACACCTGGTTCAACTTTCTCTTCACTTACCATGAAATTAACACGCCCAACAGTCAGACACAAATACGTCTGGCTAACACTACTACTAGTAGCCCTGCACTCCCTCCCTTCTTCCTCCGCCGCCGCCATCGCCCTCTCTCCGTGCCGCACCTCGTGCGGCAGCATCGCCATAAAGTACCCCTTCGGAGCGGATGACGGGTGCGGGGCCCCACAGTTCCGACACATGCTCAATTGTAATGCAAGCGATCTTTTCTTCGTCACCCCCTCGGGGAACTACAAGGTTGAGTCCATCGACTACGACAAGCAAAATGTGGTCGTATACGACCCTGCAATGTCCACATGCTCAATTCTTCAGCCTCATCATGACTTTGTCATGACGGCCATTCAGTCGGCGATCATCCCTCCGTCCTCGGACACTGTATTTGCGCTTCTCAACTGCTCCGTCGACTCGCCGGTGCTCAACCACTACAAGAATCTTTGCTTCAACTTCTCTGGCCACTCCTGTGATGAGCTCTACAATGCCTGCAATGCCTTTAGGGTCTTCCAGTTCTTGACAAACTCTTCTCCACCATGCTGCTTTACCGGGTAAAAGTTTGAAATCCTGCTAATTAAATTAAACATTTTTTTGTAATAATTTTAAATTTTCTACTTATGATAGAGTCCATGTTTTTAAATTATTTGGTGAGGCAAACTTTAGCGCTATTGGTCAATTAAGCTTTTGAAATTGTGACAAACAGTGAATATCTCGTTTTTTTTAATCTAATGCTTTAAGTATAAATTAGTTCCTAACAACTTCAAAAATGAATAAATAAATAAATTAGTTCCTAAATCATTATTTTATTTGCACTAATATTAATATTAGTAACAAATGTTTCATTACCAACGGAACTTGACTAGATCCCAGATCTGCAATGCCAAAATTCATTGGAAAAAAGGAACTGATTACATTTTACATAGCCTGAACTCTTGTATGACCATTTTTTCCTTTGTCAAAACCCACAAGCAATTTATTAAGTGTCAGAATGGTCAAAAAAGCAATTTCTTCAAGTCTCAAAAAGGTCAAAAAAATGATCTGAATGACTGACGTTATAGTATTGTAGTGTTTTGGACAGTTGGTTCAAACTAATAGTCTATATTTTAAAACAATTTTGATAAAAAATATTATAACATATAAAAATTTTATATTATAATTTTTTTTATATTATAACAATTAAAAATTTTAATAAAAACTAAAATACCAAATACTTAAGCTATTATTGATAGACGGGACTCAATAATTGAAAATGAAAGATGAAAATAATTTATCTCAATTTTTTTTTTCCTTCTTCCAATTGCTGAAAAAGACATTAAATGCCCATACAGTCTTTTGCTGAAATGAAAACATAACACTTGCACCAAGTTTTTTGTACGGCCATATTCTTAGCTTAGATATGCCTTTTCCTATATTCTTAGGCACAACAACAGCATCAACAACAAATTCCAATTATTTTTTCTCATTTCTTTATAGAACCGTGAAGATTTCATACATTTCTTGGCTATACATGTAAATTTGCAGTTATGATACGGTGAAGTTCATGAGTATGAATATCTTGGACTGCACGCACTACACCACCGTGCTCAACACCGATGGCTTGAGGGGCATAGGACCTCTGGACTGGGTCTATGGCATCAAACTCTCCTACATAGTTCCTAATACCGGTTGTGGGAGATGCGCGCAATCCGGTGGTACATGCGGGTTTGACACCGAGACCGAGGGGATGCTCTGTCTCTGCTCTCCTTCCTCAAATTCCACAAGACAATGTGGTAAGAATAAGCACCACATGACTTGAAAGAAAATTTGTGGCCCGTTTAGTTGAGGTCTTGTTCTATTTCATATGATTTTGAAAATGTTAAAACAAGTTGGGACAAGAAAAACATGTTTTGTGCCTTTTTTTTACTTCTTAGATTGGGTTTTACGAACCAGTTAAATGCATTTGAGACACAAACCTAATGTTTAGTAAAACGGTTTAAATTTATAGGGTTTTAATTGTCCACAATATAAGTATAAGCTCTCATATACTGCAATGTTTAAATTCATTTTTTTACTTCAAACTGTTTTACCAAATATGTTTTTTTGAACTATAAATAACAAAAGTTGTGATTTTATTCAATTAATTTCAAAACAACTCAGGGTCACTTTATTTATAATTTATTCTGTGTATTAATGTAGCAAATTAAGCATAATTTCATATATATATATATATATCGATATATACACATAATATTTGTGTGTATGTCTACGGTTTTAGTGTTGATATGTAACGGACAGAATCAAAAAAGTATAATATAATATTTATTAAACACTTGGATATGTATAACATTAAAAAGTTTAGCTATAAAAACCATTATTAAATCTTTTTAATGTCAGTGTTTTGTCGAGCAAATGTCATTTACATGACTACTTTTGTAAGTTACATGGCGATAGTTTCGCTAGCAAGGTCGTAAACTAAAAAAGATATTTTAATTCTAAAAAGAAGTGTTATTATAGCACTTTTTCAATTTTTATTCCAAAATTTCAGTTCTAAGGCACCTATTGATGCTTCCGGCCTAACTATTATTATTTATTTATTTATTTGTTTTGGTTCAGGAGCTGGCAGTTTTACTGCGGAAGGACAAAGACATAGCAGTATTTCCTGGCTAACTAATTTCCTTGAGTATGTTTTGTTTTTGTTAATGATGAAGATAACTATATGACTACCAAAGTTTTGTCGATAAAGAATTGTATTTTTGGTAATCAATGAATGTTGTTCGTTACTTTTTGTTATCTTTTTCAAATGAAATGTTGTTCATTATGTTGGAGTAGATTTTCGGACATTGAACTTCTTCTACCTATTCTGTCGTTCTCTATGTTTCTTTTTTGAGGGATGTCAGGACTTGGCCTACATAAAACACTTAAATGCTCAAGTCAAGCAAACATCCATATTTGAGCACAATAGAAAAAGCAATTCTAGTGAAAGAGTCAGAAAAAAAGAAGGATTCCCCTTATTAAATATCATATTCCATTACTAGAAATTGTCGCTTACACGACTCTTATTATACAATAATTTTGTGAGAAACTGTAGTCATAAATCATGCGGCATTAAATTTTGCGTGCTTTAGATGACGGCTTCTCAAAAACCGTCGTCTAATGCCTTACTTTAAACTACGGTTTTAAAGAAACCATCGTCTAATATGCTTTTATTATCGTGCCTATTTGAAAATCAAAACCTACTCTCTCAACGACGTTGGCCTACCCTTTTCTCTCTCCCTCTCTCAAATCTCTGATTCCAAAGCCCTTTGTTGTGTTCTTCTACTGCCATCTCCATTGCGGCAAGCTCCTTCATCGTCGAGCCTAAAGATTGTGAGCCAATCGTCGTCGTTCGAAGCACCTTTGCTGAGCCTAACCGCAAGCACCCCTTGAGCTGTCGTCAATACTTCAAAACCCCTCCATCACCACCACGATAACCCCTCCATCATCTCCTTCTGTCGCCATCTCCATCGCACTAGCCCCTTTGTCGAGCTCCATTGTGAGAGCCCAAAGGTTTGTTTGTATTTTTTTTTCTTTTACATAACAATGTAGGTTTGTTTGAATTTTTTCATGCTTATTTTAATGGTAATTTTAGATGAATTGGAGTTTGTAATTTGAGATGGTTGGGTTTGTGATTAAGTTAGTTAATCTTCTATGTTGTCTGCCCTTTCGGTTTAGTGGACTTTGTTGTTTTTAATTAGGTTGTTTATTTAGTAATTAGGTTCTTATATTTAGGATTTATGGAATTGTTGTAATTAGGATTTGGTAAATTACTTTTATGTTAATTTAACGTTATTAGGTTTATTTAGTGTGTTATTTTTAGTTTCAATGTTATTAGTTTTTATAGGTTAGTGTAAGTTTTATATGTTATTGTATTGTAGTTTCATATATTTGTTGGTTTTGTAGATAAATATGTTAGTTTTAAGTATATGTTTGTTTTAGTTTTAATTATATGTTAGTTTTTGTGTTATTATTAATTTAATGTTTTTGAAAAATGTTATCACTTAAGAATATTTCAACATTAACAACAACAAATTCGTTAATATGGAAGAGGAAATGACCAAACAAGAAAATGGTTATGACATCCAGAAAAAAGGAGCCATTTAATCCAAATGTGGATAGAAAAAGGAGAGCAACTTTGATGCAACATATGCCAAGGTTGAGATCGAATAAATTCTATAACAAAGATCAAGCTCTTGGAAAAGAAGGGGATGAGCTCCAAAGTTTTATTGGAGTTTTAGTTCGAGAGCACGTCTCCATAACAACAAAGGATTAGAGAGAAAAGAGCAATAAAGACAATTTGGAACGTGTTTGGCAAGGTATTGTTGCATTCTTTATCATTCTCAACACCATGACAAAGAAGTTGATGACAAGCATAGCTAAGATAGCCAAAAACTTTAAGTACAACCTAAAAAAGGCCTTTATTAAAAGCCATGAAGATGACCCCAATATTTTCAAGCTCCTACAAAAGTACATAAAGACTATCCTTCTATTAGTTCGGACTAATAGAAAGACTTTGTGAAATACAAACATAGTGAGGAGCAAAAGGAGTCGTTGAAACAAACAAAAAAGAGAAAAGGTGAATATGATCTTAAGCACTCGATGGGTCATTAATTGGAGTCCGAAAGCTGAGTTACAATTATTGCAATGACTTTATGACTATACTATAACCGAGAAAGGTAGAAAACCCAATCTAAAAAATTTGGAAAATGGAGTGATGAAATGGTTCCTTGTTTGGAAGAAAAGGTATCTATTTAGAAACCAAGGGGTAATCGTGATCGATTTAGAAAAGTATATGATGCTTGGACTCAAATGCACAAACAGACTGGAATCGGGTGGGCTCTGGATAAACAAATCTACGCAAGTGAGAAACCTATTTGGGATCAATATTGTCAGCTAAATTACTATTGCCTCACTTTGATTGATGTTTAAGGTGCTAGACGACTGTTTTGTGTACTAACTATAATATTTGTGCGTAATAGCATAACTCCCTTGCCAAAGATTATGAAACTAGTGGTTTGAAGCATGAACAAGTGTACGCTGCCATTTTTGAGAAGGATCATGCTTCTGGAGTTCTGGTGATATGGCATATGCTACTGCACTTGGTTATGCTGTCGACTAAGAAGGCCCATCATAAGTTGTTGATGTAGATGATGATGATGATCGAATGGATGCTTGAATTTGCAAATAGTGATGGTGAGCCGTTTTCATGCTCAAATGAGGAACAACCTTTGTCGTTTTTCACAAGATGAGCTTAGTGTTGCCTCCAACTCTAGAAGTGTTGGGAAGAAACGTGCAAGGCCAAGGCATTCAAATAATTTTGACAAAGCTTTAGACATTTGAAAGATATTCATGATGCTTGCACTACAAGTGGCTAGGCAAACTCAACAGAGGACAATCGTCCAAACAAAATTGTGCAATTTCATAGGATATTGAAGGAAATGGGAGTTGATGAACGCTTGAGGGTCCACAAGTTCAATCAGTTAAAAAAGAATCCAGAATAGTTTGATTGGTTTATGGATATTGATTTGAGCAAGAAGTAGATTTTCTGTACCCGATATTTGATTACAATGCTTTCAAGAATTGAAACCAATTAAAATTTGCAACGGTTACACATTATTGGCCTCATATTTATGCTCATTAAATCAATTTGGTAACTGAATTTTTTCTGAAGTAGTATAAAGATTACTTGATGGAAGCATTTCGGCTATACATAAAATTTTGTTCGTGTATTGAACTAAGCCTTAGGTCCCCAAGTTCAAAAAACTCTTTTAAGAATCCAACACCATCAGTTGAGTTTTTGTAAGGACTTGCAAGAGCTCCAAGTGAGGCAGACTTGAATTTCAGCCGAAGGACACTGTTGAATACATACAGTTGCAATGGCCGGAGGTAACAAAATTTTCACGCTTCCGTTTTAATTTGTGCTTGAATTGCAAATCATTTTTGGTATTCTAGAATTGTATTATAGCACATAAGATTTAGTATCAGAGCAGAATTCACTTTGCCTTGCGTGCGAATTGTGTTTGTTTGCTTCAGTTGAAAATCCATGTTCATGGAGTCATGGTTGAAATTTTTTTTTTTATTTCTAGGTTTTGGATTTTGGTGTTTTTTTTTTAATTAAAACTGAGTTTAGAAATCAATTAGTCACTTGATTTTTATGAGTTCTGCGATTTGAAACATCAAAATTGGTGTCTAGATGGGAGAATTTGAGGCAGGTCTACCACTGGGTTGAAACCGGGTCGTCCGGGTCAAGAAGACCCATTCAGAGGAAGAAGACGACGACAAACGACATGACGTTTGGCCTTGGCTCTGCCAAAATGACATGTCATTTGGGCTATTTGTAGGCTGCCACTCTTCGAAACGCAATGTCGTTTACGGCTAGAGGGGCCTCCTCAAAAACGACGTCGTGCAGGTTTAAAAAAAAAATTTTTGATTTTTTTTCCCAGATTTCATGAAATGATATTTTGAGGAAAATTTCATAAAATTTTCAGATTTTATAATTTTATGAGATTCTCATAATATCCACAATTTTGATATTTTATGAAATTTTTCATATTATGGAATAAATTTATGAAAAATTTATATTTTTGGTATTTGTTATGAATATTATATAGTTTTTGTGTGTGGATATAATTTTGTAAATTTATGTACATATAGTGTTCATTATGAATATTTTTGTGATTTAAAATTATGCATATAATATTAAGTTAAATAATTTAGCACATTTAAATTTTGTGCAATAATATGCTAAATTATGTTTTTGAATGTATAATTTTAATCTATGCATAATGAATATTGATACATAAATTATGGGTTCTTTGTTCATTTTTAGTTATTGCTTTAAGTAAATGCAATTTATTTTATGAGCAAAAATATTATAAAATAAATGTCTAGTAATGTATATAATTTTTAAATAATTAAAAAATAGCCACAACATCTTTGATTATGCAAAAATTATATTAAATGTTTGAATTATATATGATAAAAGGACATTAAATTGTGATTAATCATATGTAATATGATAAATTTTATCCCACATAATTTTTTATTATATTTAATATGATAGTTAGGACGATGTATCAAATTATCTTTCTTAATTTACCCACAGGAATTAAGAAAAGGGAATATAATTTGATAGTGTCATCATAAGGATATATGAATCCGTCTGAATTAAAAATTTAGGCTACAGGCAATTTTTATGTCATTAGAATCATATTTTAATGCATGATTTACATGGTAAACATGCCATAAAGTATTGTAACCTCAATTTAGTAACATAAGCATGTATGTTGTATTATGCAACTTTGCAAACTGTGAGTTACTCTAATTTTCAATGTGACATTCTTGAATTTAAGGGTGATAATGATAAGGTGTGGAAGGAGAGAATTCTCTTTCATTTAGGCGTAATAGACATTGACTTTGCTATCCGTAAGGATGAGCCACCTGCCATTACGGAGACCAGCCAACCGGATGATGTTGATCGTTATGAAAAGTGGGAGCGATCTAATCGGCTCTGTGTAATGTTAAAGACCAAGATCTCGGCTAGCATACGTGGTTTATTAGAGCAATATGACAATTTGCGAGCTTTGATGAAGGCCATTGATGAGCAGTTTGCTACATCAGACAAAGCTTTGGTTAGCACCTTGATAATGAAGTTTTCATCCATTAAGCTTACCAGAATTCATGGTGTGCGTGAACACATCATGCAAATGAGGGATATAGCGGCTCAGTTGAAGACTTTTGAAGTTGAGATATCTGAAACCTTCTTTATGCACTACATCCTTAACATTCTCTCAGAACAATATGAACCTTTCAAGATATCCTACAACACACATAAAGATAAGTGGTCTATCAATGAATTGACGACCATGTGTGTTTAGGAAGAAGGAAGGCTTGTTATGGAAGCAGGAGAGAGTGTGTCTCTGGCAACTTAAAGGAAGAATAAGGGGCAAGCCAAAAATAAGGGAAAAGGCAAACTGCCTGCACAAGTTGATATCAAGAAGGAATCCAGGTGCTTCTTTTGCAAAAAGAAGGGGCATATAAAGAAGGATTGTCCTAAATATTAGAGATGGCTTGACAAAAAAGGTACTTAATTCTCACTTGTTTTTTATGAATCTAATATGGTTGATGTTGAGCATAACACATGGTGGATTGATTCTGGTTCTACAATCCATGTCACTAATTCCTTGCAGGGATTGCAAGGCCTAAGGAAGCCAGTGGGAAGTGAGCAGTGCATCTTTTTAGGCAATAAGATGCGCTCACATGTGGAAGCTATCGAAACATGTAGATTAGTTTTAAGTAGTAGTTTTGTTTTAAAGTTGGAAAAGACATTTTATATTCCTAGTTTTTCTAGGAATTTAATTTCTGTTTCAAGGCTTGTACCATTGGATTTTTCTTTTAATTTTTCAGACATTATATTTAGTTTATTTTATAGATCTGAACTTATTGGAAATGGTACGTTGTCGAATGGTCTTTTCAAAATTAATTTACAAGATAAAGCTTCTTATACTTCTATGCATGTTCATGATAATGCTGGCATTAAGAGATGTGTTATGAATTAAGATTCCTCTATGTTGTAGCACCGTAGGTTGGGGTATATCTCTATTGAGATAATAAAGAGATTAGTGAATAATGGGGTGCTTAGTACTCTAGATTTTACTGACTTTGACACTTGTATGGACTGCATAAAGGGAAAGCAGACCAATATGTCAAAGAAATGTACCAAGAGGAGTTCAAATATATTAGAGATCATACATACAGATATTTGTAGTCTAGATAGAGACGCGTATGGTCAAAAGTATTTCATTACTTTTATTCATGATTACTCACGATATATGTATCTCTACTTGCTTCATGACAAAAATAAAGCTATAGATACCTTTAAAGTGTTTAAGGTAGAAGTAGAGAAATAATGTTGTAAGCAAATAAAGATAGTGAGATCTGATAAAGGTGGTGAGTATTATGGTAGATACACCAAAGATGGACAAGCGCCTGGTCTATTTGCGAAGTTTCTTCAAGAACATGAGATAGTTGCCTAGTATAATATGCCGGTTCTCCAGATCAGAATGGTGTGACAGAAAGAAGAAACTGAACATTGTTGGATATGGTGCGGAGCATGCTTAGCAGCTCCAAGCTTCCTAAGTCTTTGTGGACTGAAGCTCTCAAGATGATTGTGTATATATTAAACCGAGTTCTAACCAAGGCTGTCTCAAGACACCATTCGAGTTATGGAAAGGTTGGAAACCGAGTTTGTGACATATACGCGTCTAGGGATGCCCGTATGAAGTGAGAGTCAATAATCTACAAGAAAAGAAGCTAGACCCAAGGACCATAAGTGGGTATTTCGTTGGTTATGCTGAACTATCTAAGGGCTACAGATTTTATTGTCCATCACATATTACTAGGTTTGTGGAGTCAAGGAATATGAAATTTCTTGAGAATGACTTGATTAGTGGGAGTGATCTAACCTGGAACACCGTTCTAGATAAAGATCATACAGATGCTTAAGCTTCCACTTCATATGATTGAGTGATTGCTATACACAACACGCCTATAGTTCAAACGCGTGTTGAACAACAGCTAGTCATTCAAGTTCCACAGACTGCTGATCAAGAAGCAGTAGATCTAGCTGAATAATAGATACAAGAACCTGTTGAACATCCAGTTGATCAACATGCTTCTCAAGAGAATGTTGAACTAACATTAAGGAGATCTACTAGAGTAAGACGATCAGCCATTCCTAGTGACTATATTATGTATTTACAATATAGGAGCCACAAATGATCCAGAAACGTTTTCACAAGCCATGAGTTGTAAGGAATGTAACTTGTGGTATGATACCATGAAAGATGAGATGAACTCTATGTCATCTAATAGAGTCTGGGATCTTGTCAGGTTGCTTGATGGTGTAAAAGCCATTGGATACAAATGGGTCTTCAAGACAAAGAAAGACTCATTAGGCAACATTGAGAGACATAAGGCAAGACTCGTTGCTAAAGGATTCACTCAAAGGGAGGGTATAGATTACGCTGAGATTTTTTCTCCTGTATCCAAAAAGGACTCCCTTCGTGTGATTATGGCATTAATGGCTCATTTTGATTTTGAGTTACATCAGATGGATGTGAAAACGACATTCCTCAATGGTGATCTAGAGGAAGAGGTTTACATGAAACAACCTGAAAGATTCTTCACTTTTTGGATCCAGAAACGTTTTCACAAGCCATGAGTTGTAAGGAATGTAACTTGTGGTATGATGCCATGAAAGATGAGATGAGCTCTATGTCATCTAATAGAGTCTGGGATCTTGTCAGGTTGCTTGATGGTGTAAAAGCCATTGGATGCAAATGGGTCTTCAAGACAAAGAAAGACTCATTAGGCAACATTGAGAGACATAAGGCAAGACTCGTTACTAAAGGATTCACTCAAAGGGAGGGTATAGATTACGCTGAGATTTTTTCTCCTGTATCCAAAAAGGACTCCCTTCGTGTGATTATAGCATTAATGGCTCATTTTGATTTTGAGTTACATCAGATGGATGTGAAAACGGCATTCCTCAATGGTGATCTTGTTGTGGATTTTCTAACGCAAGTGCACGTATCGTTAACAAGTAATAAAGTGAGAGTAAAGATCGTTCCCTCGAGGATTAACTGTCACTAAGTACCAAATTACTTTAACTCTAATTCTATTTGAACAACTGAAATATGGGAAACAATGGAATGATGAAATGGTAAACGTAGGACAAACTAAATGCATGAAAGTTGAGAAATTGCAACTTTGACAGATGAGAATTCAATATATCAAGACTTCTAGGGTTTCCGACTCACCGGATTAATCATATCTACTTTTATCTAATTTAATCAATTGACATTTATTCCTATGCTGATAACTAATTTCTCTTAGGTAGTCATTAATCTTTCTCAAGCATTAATAATTTATCCCAGTTAGCAAATTTTCTACATCTTTGTGAAAACTCTAAACTTACCAAGATTCATTAAGAACAAGAAATTCAAAGTGTTACACAAGTCTCATAGATATCTCTATCCTATGATGATCTCATGGCATTCAATCATGGTCTAATTTAATTATCGCTTCTCAGCCTCAAATTAAATCACAAATCATGCAAAAGGTGCGTAAACTTTTACAAGCATTAAGACTAGATTAAACACTCAGCATAGATAATGAATAAACATCGAATTGAATTAAATTAAACAAAAGTGAACATTCATAATCTGGCTACATCGTAACCCTAGAACAAAGAAAATTAGTTCATAATGAAACTAAAAATCATCCTAAACAATCTCTTAAACATGAGGAGTAGAAGGAAAGAACTGTATGTTTGGATGTGAAGATGATTCTGTCTCCGGGTTGCACTGATCTTCTTCTCCAAAGTAGTGTGTCTTCTCTCCTCTTTTCTGCTGTTTCTCTCTGTCAAAATTCCGTCCTCCAACCCTCTATTATGTTCTATTTATATGCTAGGGTTTGAAAAGGTAATTTTGGAACGAAATTACACTGGAATTTAAGTTGGAATCGCAACAGCGCCTAGGCTCGAATTTCTGGTGCCTAGGCTTCGTAATGGCGCCTAGGCGCCATGATTGTAGCGCCTAGGCGCTTCACAGACGACTTGCCCTTTTTTTCGAACTGGCGCCTAGGCGCCGTAGTGTTAATTCGCCTCACGAGGGAATAGCGCCTAGGCGCTCAAGTTATGGCGCCTAGGCGCTTTGCTCTTGGCCTCTTGTCTTCATAGAATGGCACCTAGGCGCTCCAGTTATGGCGCCTAGGCGCTTTGCGCCCGGGATGGCTTCCCCATGAAATGGCGCCTAGGCGCTCCAGTTATGGCGCCTAGGCTCTTTGCTCTCAGGTTTTGGTATGTAACTTCGTTTGTCTTGAGCGCCTAGGCGCCCATAAGCTGGCGTCTAGGCTCCATTTCATCTCAAGTCTATTTTTGCTCAATTTTCAGTCCGTTTTACACTGTGTTTTGCCATTATGCATCGTTCCCCTTCAAAACCTATAAAAGAACATAAAACATTATCAAATCCTTATAAATTGCTCAAAACTAACAAAACTATTAAGTGAAAATTATCTAATTAAGTAGCCTAAAACTAACTTATCAAATACCCCCAAACTTAAGATTTTGCTAGTCCTCGAGCAAAAGACACAAAAGAAGAACAAAGAACAAAACAAAAAGAACACGACTGACACTAACACACGACGTAGTTTGAGCATCAATTTAATTTTTTCATCATACTTGGCCTCAAAGATTGCATAAAGTTTATGACTCAAAGGAAACTCTAACCACTGTGATCATGTAAAAAATTAATTTAAATCTCAAGTTTACCATACTCATAATTCTTCAAGTGTGTGTGTGTGATGCCTCTAGCACTTATGTACCTACACTCGGATTAGTTTATGTCAACAAGCTTATTCTGAAAGATCTCTAGATTAGTGAAATTTATGAACTCCATAGGCCTATTTTTCAAACCCACTCTCCACTAATGTAGACTATCGCAACATCAAAGATCATTAGGATTTTATTCGGCTTGTAATGTGTGGCTAAGGTAAAGGGTGAGATAAAGGATATAATGTAGCTCAAAATTCACCCATAAACACACAATTTGTCTCAAGACCTTATGAGAACATCATTCATATTTTTTTTTCTTCCTTTCTTTCTTTCTAAGTACACCCCCAAACTTATGTTGCACTCCCTTTGTCATTCATATTTACTTGATGTATATATCAGCTTTTTTTTTTCTTTTTCTTTTTTTTTAGCACAATGAATAAGCATAAATACACAATCCCCTGATAGCAATACCCAAAGCTGTAAACATGACTATATAATCTCTTGATGATAATATTCAAAACTCCACCCATCCTCCCGTCATACCAACTACCTTCAAATAATTTCCTGGACATACTAGTCATGCTTATGAGTGAGGGACCAAGTATGATAAAATTAATTAAAGGCTAGGTTAATTATGTGGGTAACAAAGAAAATGGATAATAAGGCTCAATGGGGTAACTAGTGATTAAATAATGTCAATGGTAGGCTTGAAAGGCTCAAACGGTCCAAAAATGGCCTAAATCATGTCCTTAATGTTATGTAGCCTAGGATTTCGCCTCGAGTGGTTATCAAATAGGTTCTAGCGTTTATTTAGGTGACCAAGGTGTGAGTACTCAAAGAATCACAACATGGCAAAAAAAATCACAAAAAAAAAAACAAGGATAGACCAACAATAATTATTATCCCCTAAAAGCCATATTCAATTTCAACCATCGTCTTATCATTGGCCTCCTATGATTCAAGTTAAATAGTGCTCAAACGACACAACTTTCCTATCATAATTACTAAACAAAAAAATGAAACCTAGCTTAAAACTTAAGTAAACAAAGATAAGATGATAAGATAACTGATTCACATAAATCAAACATAAAGCAGTACACCACCCCCAAAGTTAAGCAGTACATTGTCCTCAATGTAAAAGAAAAAAAAATAAATAAATAAACATAAACTAAAAATGGAAAATGAAAAAAAAAAGAAATTAAACGAAAATAAAATAAAAGAAAAATAAAAATAAAAAGAAAAAGAAAAGAACACTCCCTAAAATGAAAATTATTGAAGTCTAGTCCTCCTCGTCCTCAGGCGCTTCTTCCTCTTCATTGAAAGCCGTGACTGTCGAAAAATTGTCCATATTCATATTCATGTGCCGGGCCAATTGATTGATCATTTGCGCCAGGTTGCAGATGTTATCATCCATGTGGTCGAGACGTCTATCCATGCGATCCAGGCGTTCGTGCACGGAGGCTTGACCAGGAGAGCGGGGTGGTCGTGGGGGTCGAAGAGTCCCGGAGGAGCTGGGCCCTGCTGTTGGCTCCTGTGCTTCTAGCTCCCTGTATGATGCTAGGACCGAATCATTGATGACATGTCAGGGTCCCACCCATTCTTCAGTTGCATCCCAATGGACTCTTGCTTTACTGCACACCTCAGTAATAAGTGAGGGAAAGTATAAGCCCAGGTGCGCATGTAGCACACTCAAACCAATCTGCCGAGAAATCACCCGGCCCACATCAATGCTCTTTCCTGTTACAATAGCATATAGAAGCACTGCTCGCTCTTTCAATACATCACTAACGTGAGACACTGGCATGAAGCGAGCACAAATAAAATTATGCCATGCCTTGTAGGCCCTGTTTCGCAAAGCACTAGGCGGGAATGTGATGTGCTCACCGTTGCGTCCCATTTTCCAACTAGTACCTGGTGTGGACAACCTGTTGAGGATTTCGTTGTGGTCAACATTTTCCAAATAAGCTTGATATTCATCATTGTCAATATTAGATAGCCCAAAATATTGGTTGATAGCAGCACGATCAAGCTTCACCCATATTCCCCTCACAAAAACCTTTCCATTATCGCGCTCGGGGGCATTGGCATAAAATTCTTGAACCACAGCAGTTAGGCTCGAGCCCGGTTGTTTCACAAAGTTGGCCCATCTACGAGCTAAAATTTGATCCCGAATCACCCGTTCACAGGTATTGAGTCCCCGTTCAGCGATTGGAGTTTTTTTTTCCAATGTGGAATGATAGCGATTAAACGCGGCCTGCGAGACAAATTTAGCCGTATCATACTGCACGGATGTCGAGCCCTTCACACGTTTCTTCGGTGGCATGGTTGCAACCCAACTCTCTCTTAGACTTTCCAACTCAACCGCCAATGTCACCAAACGATCTCAAATGCCCCAAATGTAATGTCTACTAACACCTTGGCTGTCAATTGGCAACAAACAATACTTTTGTCTCTCTCAATAATCTTTGGTCGAACACTTGGTATGCACTCAATAATCCGACTCTAGATAAACTCGTCTGTATCAATTAAGTCTCCCCAAATTGCAACAATTCTCAAACAAAGCAGAAAGAAGAGTGGGGTTACCTGTTGTGAGTAAAGAAAACCCAATTTGTGCAGCCCAAGTTTTGAATTTTTTTGTTGCTGTTTCGCTGCCAATGTTCACTCGTGAAGAGGCTTGGAGGCGGGTGTTTTGCTATGTGGGTAAGGAATTTGGGATGAGGGGCGAGATATAGAGTGAGGGAGCGCTGAAAAAATTTCAATCACGGGGTGGTGGGGGGGTGTGTCTGAGTGAGAAAACCAGGGGGGGCGAGAGGAGTGTTTCGGTTTTTTTTTCTTTTTTTTTTCTTTCACTGATTGTGTTTGAAAACAGGGCGAGTAAGCATATAAACTGCACAACGCCCAGGCGCTGTGTTTGTAGCGCCTAGGCGCTAGTTCGAAATCAGCTTTTTTTTTTTTTTTTTTTTTTTTTTTTTTTTTTTTTCAGGATGAGAGCCTAGGCGCCTTACTCTCAGGTCTTTGTGGCCTTTTCTAGCGCCTAGGCGCCTTCCTCTCGGGTCTTCACTGCAATATCCCCAGAACACCTGCAATCAACACAAAAATAAACTGCATCATAATTAGCTTATCAAATACCAAAAACCTATAACTAATTAAAACAGTAAATTAACATGATAAAAACTAAAATAGATAAAGGTAAAGAGCTTGGGTTGCCTCCCAAGAAGCGCTTGTTTTATCGTCATCAGCCTGACTTGTTCTTCTTTATGGTGAGTTGAGAGTGATGATGGACTTGTTGCAATCAATCCCACCATCAAAATATGGCTTCAAACATTGTCCATTAACCTTAAAGGTTCCTTTCTCTTCATGATTTAGTTCAACTGCACCATAGGGAAACACCTTGGTGACTACAAACGGGCCTGACCATTTGGATTTGAGCTTTCCAGGAAACAGTCAAAGCCTGGAATTATATAGTAGCACCTTCTGTCCAGGTACAAACTCATTCCGCTGGATGTGCTTATCATGCCAAGCTTTGGTCCGCTCCTTGTAGATCTTTGCATTCTCATATGCTTCATTGCGGAACTCATCCATCTCATTGAGTTACAAAAGGCGCCTCTCACCTGCTGCTTGCATGTCCATATTCAACTGTTTCATTGCCCAATATGTTTGATGCTCTAATTCAACCGGAAGATGGCAAGCTTTCCCATAGACCAACCTATAAGGAGACATTCCTATAGGTGTCTTAAATGCAGTCCGATAGGCCCATAAAGCATCATCTAACTTTTTCGACCAATCCTTGCGAGAGTTACGAACTGTTTTCTCCAGAATCTGCTTCACCTCTCTGTTAGATACCTCTGCTTGCCCATTAGTCTGAGGATGGTAAACAAGGGCAGTTCGGTGTTTGACTCCATATTTTGACAAGAGAGCCTCAAATTGCTTATTGCAAAAGTGTGTTCCCTCATCACTTATGATAGCTCGTGGAGTTCCGAACCTTGTAAAGATGTGTTTCTTGAGAAAATTAAGCACTACCTTGCCATCGTTGGTTTGGGTTGCAGCCGCTTTAACCCACTTCGACACATAATCCATTGCAAGGAGGATATACTTGTTGTTGTAGGATGAGGGAAACGGTCCCATGAAATCGATACCCCACACATCAAAAAGCTCCACTTCTAGAATATTCTTCAAGGGCATCTCATTCCTTCTTGAAATGTTTCCCGATCGTTGGCATCTATCACAAGCTGTAACAAAAACATGAGCATCTTTGAACAATGTAGGCCAATAAAACCCAGATTGCAACACTTTAGCCGCCGTTCTGTTTCCTCCAAAATGTCCACCACACTCAAGGGTATGGCAATGTCTCAGGATCTCCTCTACCTCATCTTCTGGCACACATCTTCTTATTACTTGATCAGCACAGTGCCTGTAAAGAACTGGTTGTTCCCAATAGTAGTGCTTTACATCAGACAAGAACTTCTTCTTTTGTTGATGTGAGAGTTCCGGTGGCATGATCTTTCCTGCAAGAAAATTCACAAAGTCTGCATACCATGGGAGAGAGCTTGTAGATGTGATGACAAAGAGTTGCTCATCTGGAAACTGATCACCAATGGGAGGTTGTTGTAACTCTTGTTCTTCTGGTTGTTCAAGTCTTGAGAGATGGTCTGCCACTAGATTTTCTATACCCTTCTTGTCTCTAATCTCCAAATCAAATTCTTGGAGTAAGAGAACCCACCGGATAAGTCTTAGCTTGGCATCCTTCTTGGCCATAAGGTATTTAATTGTAGAATGATCTGTGAAGACTATTACCTTATTGCCAATTAGGTATGATCTGAACTTGTCGAAAGCGAAGACGATGGCAAGTAATTCCTTCTCTGTTGTGGCATAGTTGAGTTGGGCATCAATGAGGGTCCTGCTAGCATAGTAAATAGCATGAAATACCTTATTCCTCCGTTGTCCTAGAACCGCTCCTACTGCATAATCACTTACGTCACACAACAGTTCAAACGGGAGCTCCCATTCCGGAGCTACAACAATGGGTGCAGACACAAGCTTCTCTTTTAGGGTGATAAATGCCTTCTCACACTCTTCATTGAAATAAAAAGGAGTACCTTGCACAAGTAGATTCGAAAGAGGCTTAGAGATCTTGGAAAAATCTTTGATAAATCTTTTATAGAAACCTGCATGGCCAAGAAAACTCCGGATCCCCTTTACTGAAGTTGGTGGTGGTAGTTTCTCAATTGTCTCTATCTTCGCTCGGTCAACCTCTATCCCCTTTGATGAAACGCGGTGGCCCAAGACAATTCCTTCTTTTACCATGAAGTGGCACTTCTCCTAATTAAGCACAAGATTGGTTTGTTCACATCTCTCCAAAACCAATTCTAGATTAGTCAAGCAATGATCAAAGGAATCACCAAAAACAGAAAAATCATCCATGAATACTTCTATAATCCGCTCCACCATGTCTGAAAAGATCGCCATCATACATCTTTGGAAGGTTGCTGGTGCATTGCAAAGGCCAAACGGCATCCGACGGAATGCAAATGTACCATAGGGACATGTGAATGTGGTCTTCTCTTGGTCTTCTGGTGCAATAGCTATTTGGTTGTACCCCGAGTAGCCATCTAGAAAACAGTAATACTCATGACCTGCAAGACGATCCAACATTTGATCAACAAAAGGTAATGGGAAGTGATCTTTCCGGGTAGCTTTGTTTAGTTTCCGGTAGTCTATGCAAATCCTCCATCCTATGACGGTCCTTGTTGGAATTAGCTCATTATTTTCATTTTTCACTACCGTCATACCACCCTTCTTTGGCACTACTTGCACCGGGCTAACCCATGAGCTATCAGAGATCGGGTAAATCACTCCCGCATCTAACCACTTCAACACCTCCTTGCGAACCACTTCCTTCATGGTAGGATTTAGTCTCCGTTGTGCTTCCACTGATGGTTTGCTATTTTCTTCCATTAAGATCCGATGCATGCACATTGTTGGACTTATCCCTTTAATGTCTGCTAAAGACCACCCAATAGCTGATTTATATCTTCTAAGCACCCGTAACAACTTGTCTTTTTCTTCATGAGAAAGGCTAGAAGAAATAATTACTGGTAAAGATGATGACTCACCAAGAAATGCATATCGTAGATGATCCGGTAACGGTTTGAGCTCAAGAGCAGGTGGTTTCTCAACTGAAGGAATTGATCGAGAAGGGCCTTGTCCCAAAGGTTCAAAATACCTCCGATTGTTGGGACTACAAGAATCCATCCAATGAACAATCTCCATGACGTCTTCATCTTCAAGAGTAGATGGAGTGGGATGAGTCAAGCTTGCTTCCAAAGAGTCTTCTGGCTTGGTAAAGTGCTGAGAGACTAATGTATCCAATGCATCGATGCAAAAGCCACTATCACTAGCTCCCAGATATTTTATAGCCTTTAAGACATTGAAAGTCACTTCTTCTTCCTGTACCCGAAGCCTTAATTCTCCCTTCTGAACATCTATAAGTGCCCGTCTGGTTGCCAAGAACGGTCTCCCTAATATGAGAGGGATCTCCTTGTCTTCTTCCATATCCAGTACCACAAAATCTGCAGGGAATATAAACTTGTCTACTTTGACGAGAACATCTTCAATAACTCCCCTTGGATGCTTAATAGACCTGTCAGCCAACTGCAAAGAAATAGTTGTAGGTCTAGCCTCACCTAATCCAAGCTTTCTGAAAATAGACAAAGGCATTAAATTAATGCTTGCACCAAGATCGCACAATGCCTTCTCAAATATAGAATTCCCAATGGCACATGGAATAGTGAAGCTTCCCGGATTTTTGAGCTTTTGAGGCAACTTTCTCTGGATGATAGCACTGCACTCTTCAGTAAGTGCAACAGTTTCATACTCCTCTAACTTCCTCTTGTTCGATAGGATGTCTTTCATGAACTTCACATAGCTTGGCATTTGTTCAAGTGCATCGGCGAAAGAAATGTTAATGTGGAGCTTCTTGAAAACATCAAGGAATTTAGCAAATTGTTTATCTAATTTGCTCTTCTTGAGGCGCTGAGGAAAAGGAATACTCACTTCTGGCTGCTGAGGAGGTAATGGTTGAGCTTTAGGCATGACTTCATCTTGTTCTTGATCATTCTTTTTGGGCTTTTCACCTCTTGAAGGCGTCTCCAATTCTTTTCCGCTTCTCAAAGTGATTGCCTTGCATTGTTCTTTAGGATTCACTTCCGTGTTGCTAGGCAAATTACCTTGTTGTCGACCACCATACATGTTAGCTAATTGACCAATTTGAGCTTCCAGATTTCGGATTTGAGGAGCTTGATTCTGAAAGTTGGTCCTAGTCTCAGTCATGAACTTGTCGGTGTTGTTAGTCAACTGGAGCAAAGCGGCTTCTAAATCAGTCTTCTTCTCCTGTGGTTGAAATCCCTGTTGAGACTGCCCCATATTTTGATTATTTCTCCATGAAAAGTTTGGGTGATTGCGCCATCCTGGATTGTATGTGTTTGAGTATGGGTTATTCTGTTGTCTATTATAGTTCCCAACAAACTGTGCCTGCTCTACCTGAGGTTGTTGAAACGGATTTCCCACTTGACATTCTTCACTAGGATGGTTGCCTTGACAGAAATCACATAAAAACTGAGGAGTCTGAATGGCATTGACTGCTAATTGGCTGTTCTGGAATTGCTTAGTAAGAGCTGCAACTTGAGTAGTCAACATAGATAGAGCTTCAGCTTCATAAACCCCAGCTACTCTCCTTATCATTGACCTATCACTTGGCCACTGAAAGTTATTGGTGGCCATATCCTCTAGCAACTCATATGCTTCATCCTCATTTTTCTTCATAAACGCTCCCTCTGCAGATGCATCAATAAGAGTTCTGGTGTTACCTGTCAACCCATTGTAAAAATTGTGGACTTGCATCCACTTAGGCAACCCATGATGGGGACACTTCCTTAATAGCTCTTTATATCTCTCCCAAGCATCATATAAAGTCTCACCTTCATATTGAGTGAAATTGTTGATCTCAATCCTCATCTTTGCTGTTTTTGCAGGAGGAAAGAACTTGGCCAGGAACTTGCGAACCAAATCTTCCCAGGTGGTGATAGAATCTGCAGGTAAAGAGTTCAACCAATTTTTTGCTTTATCCCTCAAAGAGAAAGGGAACAACCGAAGGCGAATGGCATCATCAGAAACACCATTATACTTGACAGTATCACAAATCTCCAGAAAATTTGCAATGTGAGCATTGGGATCTTCAGTGGCTAATCCGGTGAATTGTATTCCTTGAATCATCTGCAAAGTCACCGGCTTCAGCTCAAAGTTATTAGCTCCAATAGCTGGCCTTCTTATGACCGGTTGGATACCCGTCGCAGTTGGTAATGCATAGTCCCTTAAGGCCATTGGTGGATGGGCCTCATTTCGAACTTCATTCAAATCAGCCATGGTGTCTTGCAACTGATTGAGAGCTTCTCTTCTCTCCTTTCTATTCCTCCGACAGGTGCGTTCTATCTCAAAATCGAGAGGAAATAAGTCACTGCTCCCAGACCTTCGCATACACCTAGATAGAATTCCTGCGACAAAGAACTGCAAATAACAATAATTAATAAAATTAAAAGACAAATCCAAAGCAAAACTAGAGTTATTTTATTCGATATTAATGAAAACAAAATAGTCCTAGGCAACGGCGCCAAAAACTTGTTGTGGATTTTCTAACGCAAGTGCACGTATCGTTAACAAGTAATAAAGTGAGAGTAAAGATCGTTCCCTCGAGGACTAACTGTCACTAAGTACCAAATTCCTTTAACTCTAATTCTATTTGAACAACTGAAATATGGGAAACAATGGAATGATGAAATGGTAAACGTAAGACAAACTAAATGCATGAAAGTTGAGAAATTGCAACTTTGACAGATGAGAATTCAATATATCAAGACTTCTAGGGTTTCCGACTCACCGGATTAATCATATCTACTTTTATCTAATTTAATCAATTGACATTTATTCCTATGCTGATAACGAATTTCTCTTAGGTAGTCATTAATCTTTCTCAAGCATTAATAATTTATCCCAGTTAGCAAATTTCCTACATCTCTGTGAAAACTCTAAACTTACCAAGATTCATTAAGAATAAGAAATTCAAAGTGTTACACAAGTCTCATAGATATCTCTATCCTATGATGATCTCATGGCATTCAATCATGGTCTAATTTAATTATCGCTTCTCAGCCTCAAATTAAATCACAAATCATGCAAAAGGTGCGCAAACTTTTACAAGCATTAAGACTAGACTAAACACTCAGCATAGATAATGAATAAACATTGAATTGAATTAAATTAAACAAAAGTGAACATTCATAATCCGGCTACATCGTAGCCCTAGAACAACGAAAATTAGTTCATAATGAAACTAAAAATCATCCTAAACAATCTCTTAAACATGAGGAGTAGAAGGAAAGAACTGTATGTTTGGATGTGAAGATGATTCCGTCTCCGGGTTGCACTGATCTTCTTCTCCAAAGTAGTATGTCTTCTCTCCTCTTTTCTACTATTTCTCTCTGTCAAAATTTCGTCCTCCAACCCTATATTATGTTCTATTTATATGCAAGGGTTTGAAAGGGCAATTTTGGAACGAAATTACACTGAAATTTAAGTTGGAATCGCAACAGCGCCTAGGCTCGAATTTCTGGCGCCTAGGCGCCACGATTGTAGCGCCTAGACGCTTCACAGATGACTTGCCCTTTTTTTCGAACTGGCGCCTAGGCGCCGCAGTGTTAATTCGCCTCACGATGGAATAGCGCCTAGGCGCTCAAGTTATGGCGTCTAGGCGCTTTGCTCTCGGCCTCTTGTCTTCATAGAATGGCGCCTAGGCGCTCCAGTTATGGCGCCTAGGTGCTTTGCTCCCGGGATGGCTTCCTCATGAAATGGCGCCTAGGCGCTTTGCTCTCGGGTTTTGGTATGTAACTTCGTTTGTCTTGAGCGCCTAGGCGCCCATAAGCTGGCGTCTAGGCTCCATTTCATCTCGAGTCTATTTTTGCTCAATTTTTAGTCCGTTTTACCCTGTGTTTTGCCATTGTGCATCGTTCCCCTTCAAAAACTATAAAAGAACATAAAACATTATCAAATCCTTATAAATTGCTCAAAACTAACAAAACTATTAAGTGAAAATTATCTAATTAAGTAGCCTAAAACTAACTTATCAGATCTAGAGGAAGAGGTTTACATGAAACAACCTGAAAGATTCTTCACTAGTGATGGTGAGCAATTAGTGTGCAAACTCAATAATTCCATGTATGGTTTGAAACAGGCCTCCCATCAATGGTATTTGAAATTCTACGATGTCATCACTTTATTTGGTTTTGAAGAGAACATCATGGATCAATGTATATACCAAAAGGTCTGTGGGAGCAAGATTTGTTTCCTTGTTTTGTATGTGGATGATATCCTTCTTGTAACCAGTGATAAAAGGGTTTCAATATGAGGTGAAACAATTCATTTCTAAGAACTTCGATATGAAGGATATGGGTAAAGCATCTTATGTCATTGGCATTAAGATCCAAAGGGATAGATCTCGATGCATTTTGGGATTATCGTAGGAAACCTATATTAGTAAAGTCTTAGACAAATTTAGGATAAAAGATTATTCACCAAGTGTAGCACCCATTGTGAAGGGTGATAAGTTCAATCTGGACCAATACCCAAGGAATGATTTTGAGAAAAATCAAATGAGCAACATTCCTTATGCTTCAGCTGTTGGTAGTCTTATGTATGCTCAGGTCTGCACAAGACCTGATATTGCATTTACTGTGGGAATGTTAGGCAGATACCAGAGTAACCTAGGTATTAACCACTGGAGGGCTGCAAAGAAAGTGATGGGGTACCTTCAAGGTACAAAGGACCACATGCTTATGTATAGGCAAACTGATAATCTAGGGTGATCAGCTACTCCGATTCAAACTTTACTAGCTGTGTTGATTCGAAAAAATCAACTTCAGATTATATTTTCATGCTAGTCAGAGGAGCTGTATCTTGGAGGAGTGGAAAACAAATGTTGGTTGCTACTCCCATAATGGAGGCGGAGTTTGTTTTTTGTTATGAGGCTACTTTGCATGGTGTATGGTTGAAAAGTTTCATGTTAGGCCTTAGAATTGTAGATTCTGTGTCTAGGTCATTAAGAATATATTGTGACAATTTAGCTGCTGTCTTTATGACTAAGAATAATAAGAGTGACAGTCGAAGTAAACATATCGACATTAAGTACTTAGCCATAAGGGAACGGATTAAGGAAAATAAAGTGGTCATTGAGCATATAAGTACTAAATTGATGATCGCAGATCCTCTGATAAAAGGAATACCACCAAAGTCATTTAAGGATCATGTAGTTCAGATGAGACTTGGTTCCATAATGTAAATTTGTTTGTACGTACAATTTATAGTCTTAATGAAACTCTTATTCAGTTGTGATGTTTTCTCATATTTGATTTGCGCATAAAGTTATTGGAAGAAAATTCACATTTAGTAGGACCAAGAATAAACATTGGGTTTATTCATAAAGTTAAGTTACTATATAGGGAATAAAGTTTGAGAAATAATATATAGTAATACATAGAAGATAATACTCATAATTTAGATAAATTATTGCTTTGATTCATGTATTTGTTTCCTCAAAGTTTGGGTTTAATGAATATAAGGATAAATATGGAGACCAAGTGGGAGAATGTAACCGTTATTTGATTACAACGGTTTCAAGAATTGAAACCAATTAAAATGTGCAACAGTTACACATTATTGGCCTCATATTTATACTCATTAAATCAATTTGGTAATTGAATTTTTTCTAAAGTAGTATAAAGATTACTTGATGGAAGTATTTCGGTTACATAGAAAATTTTGTTCGTGTATTAAACTAAGCCTTCGGTCCCTAAGTTCAAAAAACTCTCTTAAGAATCCAACACCATCAGTTGAGTTTTTGTGAGGACTTGCAAGAGCTCCAACTGAGGCAGACTTGAATTTCAGCCGAAGGATACAGTTGAATACATACAGTTGCAATTGCCAGAGGTAACAAAATTTTCACGCTTCAATTTTAATTCGTGCTTGAATTGCAAATTGTTTTTGGTATTCTAGAATTGTATTATAGCAAATAACATTTTCATGTTTGAAGTTGGGCAATTCTCACCTCCCAGCCCCATTATCCTTCTCCCCTGACCCTACCCTACCCTATTAGTCCCACTTTGTGTTGTACCATTATTGACGTCTTAGATGATCAGCACTTTATGATCAGTGAGACTATTTGACTTGCATTTTTATAATGTGTACTTCATTGGTCCTTTTTTTTTTTTCATTTAGGGCCACGACTTATGAAGAATTATTTGTCAAAAGGTTTGGAGAACTTTAGGATTTGTACTAAGTATGATTTTAATGTTAATTGTTGATTGTTCGTTCTTTACTTTGATATGATCTTCTTATGCTTTTTGGTGTGCCGGCTTTTGTTTCATATCATGAATTTGTAGGTGAAGATGTATTCCAAATTTAATTTGAAAATCCATCTCCGTTTGAAAACCCATCTCACCCATTTCAAAACAACGATGACGATGATGATGAGTAGCATAACTTTAGAAATCTATAGGTCCGTTTGGTAAATGGATTCGAATTAGTGATTTAATTTGAGTTAGTGTGATTTGAATTAGGATTTGAGTTAGTGATTTGAATTGTTATTCGAATTAACGTTTGGATGTGCATTTAAATTTTAATTTAAGTATGGAATAAAATTGAAAGTTGTGTTTGGAGAGGTAATGAAGATAGTTTTTGATTTATTAATAAATTTAATAAAATCTTAATGTTAATGATCTTAAAAAAATATGCAATGTAGATCTTGTATATTCCTCTCTATATTAGGAACACAGTGAAAAAAGAATTATCTCAATTGGATATCAAATGAAGAAGTTATGATTTTTTTCCTCAAATATAGGAGAGATAATTTTAGTTTTTACTGTAATAAAGATATCGAGTATCAAAAGTTTAAAGGGATGAAAACTCTAAAAACTTGGATTCTTAATACTCAAATGATTCAGATTTTGAAGAAAATAAATACATATCTAAAGAATTCTTGATACTCGAATTTAAATTTGAGTCTATTAAGTTCAAATAATGCATGAAATAAACCTACCCTATGTGTCCTTGGTGCCGCCGCATATGGTACATATAATTGCATTTATAGGGAACCAACACCGAAACACACATTAGCATTAAGGGGGAAGGAGAAGGCGCATGAGCTTCTTATCGGAACCGTGATCTTATGTTTAACAAGATACACATGGATCGTGTCATATTTCGTCTTATCTAACATGACAATCGGAGAAAATGTCAACCTTGGTTTAATATAAGTATTGTTGATTTGTCCATTTTGCTTGTATCGATCTTGATTAATAGTTGCAATGGATGAAATTTTATTTTTGTATTGCAGGATTGTGTAGCGGCAATTGATGGGACTCGTATACCATGTGTTCCACTGGTTAAAGATCAACCCGTTATCGTTACAGAAAGAGATTTTACTTTATGAATATGTTGGTTGCATGCTCCTTCGAAATGAAGTTCACGTGCAGAGTTTTTGGGTGGGAGGGATCTGTGCATAATACATGAGTTCTTCAAGATGTGCTTTTGGATCCCAAAAATGTGTTCCATATTCGCCTCCTGGTTAGTTATTATCATTTATTATTATTATTATTACAGATAAACTCTATCTTGTTGATTCCAAATATGCTAACAATGAATGCTTCCTCGCTTCACATTCCAAATATGAGTTCAAAATTCTGAAAACAAAGTGGATAATATTTTGAATTTAGAGAGAATTTTGAATTAAAACTATCAAATTATGGTTTGAAATAGGTTTGAGTTTTCTTGTTGTCAAACACTAACTCAAAGAAGATTTTAGGTCCAAACCATGCAAACTCTCCGACCAACGGGCTCTAAAAGATACTTTTTATTTAACTTCCTTCTCAATGAGAATACCTTTGCTAAGGAACCCCAATTCTAAGATACTTCTTAGCTTTATTCCCTAAAATTACTAAACATGACTAAGTGATGAAAAGGGAATTACATTGTTTCTGGTAGTATTTTTTAATGGCCAAGTAAATAACTAGAAGCAAATCCTAAATGACCAAGTAAAAAATTTAAGACCATAAAAAACTTGTTTTAAACAAGATATATATATATGACTATTGCAAAATGATTCCAACTAATAAGCAGACCTCTTATCTCTAATTGTTTCATTGTAGTTTATCCATACTACACAGTCTCAAGATGCTAACCTGGTGTCAAATGTATGAATTGGTGTAGGAAAGCCTGTTCCAGGTTGCAAGGCTTCCCAATTGTGTTTATAGTATGTATAATTGCAGACAGGCAGTGGAAAAACTCATACCATGATGGGTGAGATATATGAGATTGAAGGAAAGCTTAATGCAGATGGTGGGCTAACCCCTCGCATTTTGGAACATTTTTTTAAAAGGAGTATGGCTGTAACATTTTTGAATCCCTCTTATCCTCAAGTTTTTGGAATAGCATATTCACATAAAGTCCTCCAAAAATTTGTTTTTCTTCAGTTAGAAGTCTTACTGAATCCATTTGTAAGGGGAAGAAAGCAGAAGAGATGAGAAGCTGAACTATAGCTGCAAATTTTCCTTTCTAGAGGAAAACTCTAGAAAATCTTTCTAACCGGCTGTTTGACAACGGTTCCCACTACATGGTTCTTATCACAAATTCAGTTATAAACAATGTAAAATTCTGATATGTTACAATAATAATAAAAAAATTAGTACAATATAAAGCTCTCATATGCTATAATAAAAGTGGGTCTAACTAACGGTTTTTGTCACCTTTTCAAACACACTATTAAAAGTTGGGCTTGGAGTTAAATTTGTGCTCCATCAAAGTTTGGGCCTAAAAGCGAGTTTATATTTCAAACACTAAGTCCTTGAAAACAAAAGTTTGAAAAGAATCCAAAATCACAATTACATTCCTAATTAATCATAAATAAATTACAAACACTTATACTCGCGCGTGACGAAACTACTGTATCTTAACCATCTAATGGGTCAAAATGCCCATCACTAAACAACTAATATGCAACGGTCATGTCACGTGCAGATTTTACAACTAAGCGTTATTCTCAACCCCGACGACAATTATCATTTTTGAGCGGAACAAGGGGCCAAACACTTGTTTTGTGAAGCCGGAGACCCTAATAACAGTCCTGTAAATTGTAGGCATTTATGCTTAGAGCAGTGTGTTTGGCTTGAATATTTGGCCGAGTTGAAAAGGGAGATGGGTTTTCCAGAGGCCAATGAAAATGGGAAGCTGGTATAAATCTGCCATAAAATGTTGCTTCCATCTTCTTCTTCATGTATACATGGAGTATTTGAAGCATTAATATAGACCACCCATTTTTATTGTTCCTGGGTTTATCTCCCTCTTTGCCTTCATGCTATCTTCCATCTATGGTTTGCTAGCTTATAACACTATTTTCTATAATTTTTTTTTGGCGAATCTCTATTTTCCTTGCTTAAATTTTTCGTTAATTGAAGTTTATTTGTAGTTTATTTTATTATATGTTTTTGTGATTGATTTGCCTTTTATTGTTCCTTTCCCTGGAGAAAAGGGTAACTGCACTAGTATGCGTTAGAATTACATTTTACGTTTCCAAAATATCATCGTGTATTTCTTTTCGTTTTATGAAATTTTGTGGCCTATGTTTGTTTGCTTTAAAGTAATAGGTGATATTTTATACAAGGTTTTTTTTTTTTTTTTTTTTTTTTTTTTTTAATGTGAGTGTGTATGTACAGGAATGTTTATGGTACTAACCCTCAATATGTGAGGACCCTCCAAACCATTTAATTTGGGCCGTCCACTGTGTGATTGATGGGCCATATTGTCTGGGTTTTTGATTAGGTAAGTTCGCCGGACTTGTCACCTATCAGGTTAAAACCTGCTTAATCTCGTGAGAAAACGACTTGTCGTTTTACGAAAGTTCTATTTATTTTAATTGTTTATTTGCTTCTTCTTTCTGGCACTTCATTGAAAATTTACAAGGGTTAAATAAACTAGGCATTAAGATGTGCTCCACTAAGTAGCAAGCACGTAGATACACTCACTGCTATTAACCCTAATCAATTTTGCAATATAGAAAATTCATTTCTCCAATTATGGCAATTCAATAAATTGGTGAGAATGTAACAATAACTTGTCTAATGTTTTAGCGCAATTGATAGAGTTTTCTCAACTATAAGTGTTCATAATTTTGGAGTATTCACATTTTGGTTGTCCAAAACGACCCGTTTGGGTTTTCTAAATATTTTGTGTTTTTTAATCCATTTTTTCCTTTCTATTTTTTCCACCTCGAGTTTTTCATCCTTGTTTAGTTTTGGCTCGTATTTCCTTTCTATGTTTGGTCTTTCATACTTTTTCATTTGCATATTTAGTAATTCATTTTTGTTTTTCCACACCATAGTGATCAACATTTTCTTTTTGTGCATTTCTCCTTTATTTTATACCTATTTAATGCCTTTTTCCCTTTCCCTTTCCCTTTTATTTTTGTTTTGACTTTTCTGGGCCCTATTTCTCTGTCATATTCTTATACTTGGTTTCTTCTTCGAAAACTTACAAAAAAAAAAAAAAAACACCCTCAAATTTTCCAACTTATTAAAATGCTCTACAACAAACAACTTATTAAACCGCCATTTTATTAGAAATTTGTAATTTATTGAAAGTCTAAGTTATCCTTATTTCTCACTCCCTCACAAGAAAACCCACTGGAATCCGTCAAGTTTCTTCCTAAAACTCGCTAGAACCTACTAGGTTTTAACATAAAACCTGTTAAATTTCTTCCAAAAAAGGACAAAACTACTAGATTTTGTCCAAAAAATCACAAAAACTACCAGATTCTATTCTCTAACTTGCCGGATTTCATCCCAAAACCTGCTAGGTTGTAAGTTAAAAAAATAAATCAAACAAATAACATGGTTCTAAGTCCTCAGTTGGAGCCCATCGGCACCTTACTAAAACACATCATGTCTCGGCAAGAAAAATTAGTCTAATATATTTTAATAATTAATCCAAAAACGAAAAAAGCAAAATCTTTACACAACAAGCTCGGATCCAATAATTGAAAAACATGAAATAGAAACTAAAAAAATAACATTTAAATTGCAAAATCTAACCGGGATTAAAGAGAATGTAGTGCCAGAGATCTTCTTGTAAAAAGGCCACGACTTACCAGGACTTCACCGTCGCGGATCATTGGAGCTTTTCAAGAAATCACAACAAAATAACATAATATATCATAACTTTGAAATCATATATAAACAAAATAACATTTAAGAAATAAAATAAAATAAAAAACTATAAAACTCAAAAACCAAAAACGAACCAAACTTTTCCTTCTAGTCAATCGTCAAATGATTGAATGTCGGGCAACTGTCCGCAACACATCAGGCAAACCTTTGTGAAAATCTCCGGCGACATGGATAGATGGAGGAGGCTCAACACGTAGTGGATATTGCCACCATTCAACCCATGGTTGGATCTACATCTCACGCATGGAGGTTGGCACCCGCGAGAGATTGGCACCCGTGAAAGATTGGCACAAATCAAGCTTCTAGCATCATCGAGGCTGGATCTGCAGTTAGAGTGGAGCGCGAAGACAAGCTTTGTTTCTGATATGAGAAGATCAGAGACAAGGACGAAATGAAGAAGCGTAACGGCGACGGCGTCTTCGTCTACGTCGGAGAAAGACGAAAAGTTAGAGGAGTCAGAAGGGAGGAGGTCATCTAGAGATTTGTGGACAGGAGAGGGTGATGATGAGGAGGAGGCGGAGCTGGAGGCGCCGGAGAAGGAGAGAGAGAGAAAAAGTAGGAGGTGAGATAAGAAAAATATTACTGATTGATTAGCTGAGTGGTGGGAACTACGGTTTCTACAACAAAATCAATTATAAACAATATAAAGCTTTCACATGCTACAATAACAATAAAAAAAAATTACTACAATGTAAAGCTCTCACATGCTACAGTAAAAATGGTTCTAACCAATGATCCCCCACCATTCCAAATAGCCTCTTAAGGTTTAGTACTTATCATATAAGAGAGAGACAGAGAGTGAGAGAGAGGAGGGAGAGAGAGAATTTTAGATTTAAATTAGGGGTTTTTTTTTTAATCTAGTTTTGAACTAGAGACAAAAATATAAATTGATAAATTGAATTATAAAAACAACCAACAATAAAGGGATAGTTTTGAAAAGTAAAAGAGAGGAGCGTATTTTTAAAGAGTGTCTATAAGAGGGCATTGCATATAGGTTTTTCTTTTTTCGTTGAGTTTAGCTCCACTGTTTAGGTGCTTTACTGTCTGTTTGTTTCGTAGGTTCGAATAATCGTTTAAACCATTATGCTACAGTATTTTCTATCACTATAATTAAAATTTATGTTTAAACTTTTTATTCAAACCTATAAACTAAACAGACAATTAGTTTTTTTTTAAAAAAAAATCAAACTCTATTTATTTATCATTGTCTTGTATAAACAGTGATCAATATTTTTCTTCTTCATGTTCGTTTTTTCCCCTCTAATTTCTTGCTTTCTCAAGACTCTACTTTTTCGTTCTTCTGTTCTTCAGTCGTCTATAATTTTTAATATTTAAGCACAATGTCCATTTACATTCTACTGTTTAAACTCCGTTTGTCATCATCTCTTACATTCGATGGTTCGCCTTTTTTTTTTTTTTTCTCTCCCGTTGCCTTCTTTTCAGTGGTTTTATTTGCTCTTCTTGTCTATCACCATTTGTCAGTCATAGTCTCTTAACCCAAAATATTCTTTACTTTTTTTCCTATTCGTTCCTCTTTTATTTGGTTATGATTAGTGGTAACTTATAGTCTGGTTAGTTTCTTTCAATCCTTTTATATATAGTCAAATTTTTGTGTCTATGTCTTATTATTTTTGAGCTTAAGGGAAACGAAGAACCAAATCAAAACTTTAATAGGTTAATGAAATATACAGTTTCGGCTCTGAAATTTATTGTTTATTTCCATACAGAGTTTGATCCAATAATATCACGAAAGTCTTCCAAGAAAAAGAAGATGCAAGAACAAGCAGTTGTGAAAAAAAAAAAAATTAAAGAAAAGTTATATGAAAAAAATCTTAAAAAAAATTGAAATTAACACTTCAACTTGTGCCACCACTATCATTCTTTTTTTGTTCCTTTTGTTGGCGAATTAATATATTTGATTATATTTTTTTCCTTTGCTACTTTGAACTTGGTAGAAGCCTACCCATTGTATTCATGCCATATTTTTTCTAAAAATAATCAATTCGAAGCTTAAGGAATACAAACTGTACATTTCACAAAGCTAGAGATAGTTACACTAGTACACACAGAGCATAAGTCGCCAGTTTAAAACTGTCATCTAATGTAGACGGTGATGCACCATAGTAGCAATAAGACAATGGTTAGAAACCCACTAATAGAAATTATATATTAAATGATTGTCTAAAACCGTCATGTAAAGTTACTATGATGGATAAAAAATTGTTGTGATAGAATCGTAACTTTATACGACAGTTAAAATTATACGTCAGTTTTTAACTGTCGTGGAATCTAAAGCTGGGTTGACTTAGGGACACAATGAGAAAGCTTTACACGATGGTTTTTCATGAAAATCATCGCGTAAAGCTTTCATTAAACCTTTGTGGTATGTGCAAAAAAAAAAAAGGAAAAAAAATTAAAAATAGAAAAATCAATTTACAATGGCGTCCTTTCCATCTAAACGTGTTTTCCAAAATCATGTATGAATCTAAACTCTAAACAAATTATACAAAAATCGACATGCAATAACGAGGGAAAACAAAATCAAACACAAAAAGTGCCCAAATTCGCTTCTTTGGCTCCACCCAAATTCATCATCACCTCAAAAAAAAAATCTTCAAAAAAATATGACCAACAATGCAGACGTAAAGATAAAAAAAAAAAAGGTGAGGGAGAGAACAAAAAAAAAAAAAAAAACAATTGAATTGTAACGACCTGACTATTTGAGCCGTTATTAATTACTTTTCTTAAACTTAATTTTACTAGCGTAGTCATAAAAATGTGAAATAATTTTTTTAACTCTAAAAAACTTATATTACCATATTTTCATCACTTCAGACTTACCAAAAATATTTACAACATTTGTTTAACTAATAAATACATAGCACACTCTTACAAAACAGTTTCCGCTTACCACCTCATCACATATATAAATACAGTTTTCAAAATAGCAAAACTTTTTACAGCAGCGGTATCCATACTTTGACCATCGCAATGCCTATTGCTGATCCTAGCTTAATAACACTTACTCTAACCTTTTAGTAGGATTTCCTACAGTATAAAATAACTAGGTAATCTATTGCTTAGTAGGTTCAAATATAACCCACAAAACATTTTCTTTCTATAGCTAAATATATGATCCCAATATTGCTTAATTTTGAGCATCAACTTATTTTTTACAACTTATCTTGGACTATAGGCCTAAGTGTACATACCGAGTGTGCGAGATCATCGAATCACCGAGATCATAAAATACTTAACTTGAAGCACCCCTTTATATCGGAGGGTTGGTACAACACAATTATTTAATCTTATCTGTAGAATTACATTACCAGTTCTTTAATTATGGTGACATACCATATGTGTTGTGTTGGTAACTTAAATGCATGCATAGCCAGTGCGTTTCGTAAAGCAACATGAATAATGTGTGTGAAAACCATTTCGTTCATGCCATAGCTATGGTTTAAAACTTTCTTAGATTTAAATTGTTCCTTTTCCTAGTCAGCTAAATGTCATGTTTAAATAATACCCCCTTATTTGACGATCGAACTTCACGTTTCATATTACCATTTGTTATCAATTGTAGGAAATTTCTCGCTTATGGACGTTTACTAAAATTAGATAACTCAAGGTCCGTTTTAGTCATTTTGTCAAAAATGACAATTTTGCTTTTGACGGGTCTTAGAAAATTTTCATACTTGTTTTGACCAAAAACTTACAATCTCTTGTTGCTCTTAATGGTGCAGGCTAAATTAGTTTCATCCAGTAGAAAGTTTTAGTTTTGCTTAGTTTTACGATTTTAGTCTGAAACATTAAAATCTTGACTTTTTTGCCCCCGAAACAAAAAATGACCGCTTTGTATCGTTGCGCTTAGTATTTTGCAAGGATTAAAACATTCAAAAGTTCTATAGTTAGATTCTTTTATTCTAAAATGTTGTCCCCTGTCGAACCACTTTGAAATTTTATGATTAAATCTCACAAAATTTTTAACTGAAAATGTGTGCGGAATTGTCAAAAATCTTATTTCACAAACTATAATAGTTTCAATAATTTTTACAACTTTTGTGTTTAACTTTTTCCTAATTCAAACAATTTAAGGGAGTTTAATTTTTGGTATGGCTAGATTTGAAATTAGGGCTTTTCGACATGATCTAATTAAAACTTTAAAAAATTTTCTTCACAAAAATTGTTTATCTAGTTGTTTCCAATGAATTTTGTGTTTTGTGGTAGGCTTCAAAGGGAACACTATCAAATTAAACCTTACTCAAGGTGTCATTGTTATTGAGTTTAGTGATGAGTAAGGATTGTTCTTGCAGTGGATTAGGTTTAATTAATTAGTCATTGACACTAAAAACCTAAGATACACTAATAAAAAACTAAACTTGGCGATTTGAAGTAATTAACTAAACAATTAAATTAACAAAAGCACAAGAAAATAAATAAATGCGAAACAATAATAAGAAAGTTGGTCAAAAAATCATTCACCACCACTAGACAATAACCATGCAATGAATCGCAAAATCATTCTCAATTAACTATTGAAACTATCACCTGTAAATAATAACAAGCTTTGTTAACCTAATCTTTTCTTATTGTGTCGTTAAGCAAAACAAGTTCTTCACTTAATTCTTTTAAATCAAATAACCTAGAATAAGCTCTATAGATTCAATTTAATGGAAGCATTAAGATAAGAAAGATGGATTGGTCTAGACAACAATCACATAAACTCGGAATATTCAACCTAGGTTATGTTCCATATCATAATTAACCAAAATCTCCCATAATCATATGTTACAATTTGCTACTTATGATTAGAATAACAAGACAATTATAGATAAAGCATTCCCTTTTAGTTAAAAACCCAAACAAAAAATTATGAATAATAATTATGGAAAAACATAAACAATCTCAATTTGAAAACAATTCTATAAATTAATTATGTAATTAAGTCTAGAGTTTTGAAATCTTCGTCAACCATAAACAAAATTAAACTAGCATAATTGAAAAAGAAAAGAAAAGAAAATCTAATGAAAAGAGAGAAGGAAAGAAAAAACTAGGATGGTCTTCAAGAATCTCTACATAGACCATCCTTTTCAAAGCCACAACTTGATTCTCCTCTTTTTCTTTTTCTTTTCTTCTTCGTCTCTAAAGACGACTTGGAAGAACTGAGGAAAAACTGATTTATTTTGTGTTCTATAATGATGTATTTATATGTTATGCATTGGAGGATGAAAACGGGCGGGGCAACATGGGCACACTGCAGCCTCTGGGTGTAGGCTGGTGCTGGGAGTGTATGGGCTGCAAGCTTATGTTGCTGATTTTGTCATTTTTTATTCATTTGCACCCGATTCATGTCCTACGTCCTCCGATGAACTCCAAATAAATATTTATGACTCTTGAAGCTCTAAAATCCTTATTTTTAATCCTTTTTTCAAACTTTGATATTAAAAAGCCTATAAAACACAAAGTACAAAACACAATAAAACTTGAAGAACTAACAAAATAACTATAAGAAAAAATGATATAAAAATATGTCAAGTAATGCATTTATTATTTTGTCTCCAAGTTTGTCAAAAACTCAAAGTATTGAAAAGTTCTTAAACTCTATGTCATGACACAAAGTTAAACAAGTTCCTCCTTTTTGTGTAAAAACCTAATTTTTCAACTTTCCAATCACATCGTCAATCATATAAAAAATAAACTAAACATGCCATATAGGTTTTCTTATATACCATAGTCCACATAAATCACAAATCACACATAATTTCAAGAAATACATAAACTTACTCAAGTCTAGGGTTTAAGGTCTACCTAGGAGATTCCAAGACCTTTGTTCCTCCTTCATGGTACTTGAAATCCTTCTAAACTTCCTTGACAACATCCATTGACATAACACATAAACATTTATACTCAAAACTTAAGTAAAAACACAGAAGCACATCAAGAAAATCTTAGATTTTTATCTCCAACAAACACCTTAGACCCCTCCAAGATCACTTGTTCTTGCTTCTATGGTTGACTGGAGAGTGTTTGCAACCAAATTTTTGAGTGATAAAGGACTTGGGAGGGATGGATTTTCTTGGTAGAAAATGGGTAGTTTATAGTTTTCATGGAGCAAAAATAGGAGAGAAGAAAGTAAAGTTATTTAAAAGATGGCCCCTTGCCTTTATAGGGACTAAATTACAAAGTACTCCCTATACACTTGTAAAAACCAGGTTTGCTACAAAGGTTGTATAGATTTCTACACTTGTAAATAGTCTAAATTGACACTATACTATATTTTCCTATTCTAACAGTATAAAATTTGAGAAGATATTTTCCTTTTCAGTCTAAAGTTGTACTAGTTTACTTGGAACCCATGCTCTTTAATTTCCAACACAATAGTTTATCTATTTGTGGAGGCACAATTTTCGTATAATTGTATTGCATTTTGTATTGTACTTTTCTAAGTGTCTCTTTATACTGTAATCCAATAGTAGTTGGACTATAGACAGTAAAATCCGTACCAATTTAATGACTGGTATTTTGCTTACTTCTATATTGTTTTGAACTATGACGATTCTTCATTCCCACTAACTAATTTTATTTATGAATTTATGTAACAAAACTTGGATTTTTTGACTAGCATCCATGTAATATTAATTTTACCTTAAGCGTGTTTTTTATATAAATTTTTGAGTATCTAAACTCACAAACTTTGTACATTTTAAAATACTCCATATTGTATGAAATGACATATGTAATGTACATCAAAATTTTATCATAGATAATTCACAAAGTTTCATAATGACAAAATTATGAACTATTAAGAAAATTCAATGTTAAATCTGAATTAAATTCAAGATTTAAGCAAATGAATTTTTTAGATATTACAACTTACCCTCCTTAAAAATTTTCATCCTCGAAAGCTAGACTTATTATGGGTAGAGATTTCTTATTATCATATTCTTGTTCCCAGGTTGCTTCCTCCATTTGATGATTTTGCCACAACACTTGAATAAGAGGTATGGTCTTGTTCCTCAACTCATTTTCTTCTCGTGCCAAGATTTTGACTGGTTTTTCTTCATAATACAAATCCTCTCGAACCTCAATTTGCTCATGATGCAGCACATGTCACGAATCCAGCATGTACAGATGCTAATTTGGGAGATAAGACTAACTTATAAGCAACATTGCCTACCCTCTTTAGAATTTCAAATGGTCCAATATATCTTGGACTTATTTTTTCTTTCTTTCGAACCATCATTATTCCTTTCATTGGTGCCACTTTGAGAAAAACACAATCACCAACCTAGAATTCTAGGGCTCTTCATTGTTTATCAACATAACTTACTTGAAGACTATGACCAGTCTCCATTCGCTGACGGAATAATTTTTACATCCTTAGTGGTCTTTCGAACAAAATTCATGGACGATAATGCGTTTTCCCTAGTTTTATACCAATGAACTAGGGATCTATGCTTTTTTTCATAGAGAGCCTCATATGGTGTCATACCAATCGAGGCATAGTAAATTTTGTTGTATGTGAACTCTATGAATGGAAGTTTTTTCTCCCATTTTCCTTTGAAATCTAACATACAAGATCTCAACATGTCTTCCAAAGTTTGGATAGTCCTCTCTGTTTGACTGTCTACTTGAGGGTAAAATATTGAGCCAAAAGTGAGCTTTATGCCTATTGCTTAGTGCATGCTCATCCAAAATTTGGATGTGAAACGACCATCACGATTGGAGATGATTGATTGCCGTATCCTATGGTATCAAACTCTCTCAGCAACATATATTTCAATTAATTGCTCAAAAGAGGTACTAAGGTTAATGGGCAATAAGTGAGTTGATACAAATCTTAAAAATTATTTCCTAACATAAATCTTTTAAAGAAATACTAATTTCTTAGGATGTAGTAATAACGCAATAGCAATAACGATTATTACATTCTACACAATAATAGTTTCTCAAAACGTAATTTGTTATTGTGTTACTATTACACCTAAGAAATTAGTATTTCTTAAAAGGAATTATTTTAAGAAATCATTATCAAATATTGCTTTTCGAAAAAAGATTACCACTCTTCATTTTATGTACATTACATTAATACATGTTTATATTCAGATTATATAGTTAAGTAACACCCACGTAAGTAGAGTCACACAATTACCCATATCACATCATGACCCCCAAGATCCTGAGTAATTTGACTACAAAGTCCATGGTTATCTGGTCCTATTTCCATTCTTAAGTTTAAATATGTTGCAATTCTTTCAAGGACGTTGATTTTTATCTTTCACCTTTAGGCACGTGAGACATCTGCTGACAATCTTGGTAATGTCATTTTTCATTCCACGTCACCAAAAACTTCATCTTTATATATCTTTGTTGCTCTAGGATGAACAAAATATGGTGTTGCATGTGCTTCTTCTAGTATTTATTTCCTCAAATCTTCCTCATTAGGAACGCATGGTATGTCCCTATGGTAGAGTATACCATCCTTTGAGATGCTAAATTCTAACTCCTTATTTTTTAAGACTTCATTCTTGGTCCTAAGTAAAGAAGAATCTGCTACTTGATCTTCCCTCATATTTTCAAGAATGGTTAGTCGAAAAGTTTAAATAAGCTAATCCTTTAGTGATTAACTCAATTCACAATCTTTCAATGCCCTCTTGAAGGAGTCTTGACAATGGTCGAATCGTCGTAAGAACAGATGATGCCTTTCAACAGAAACATCAGCTACCTTGTTAGCTTTTTTGGGGTAGTATAAGATTTCACAATCATAATCGTTAAGCAACTTGAGCCATCTACGCTACCTCATGTTAAGCAATTTCTGACTGAAAATATACTTGAGGCTTTGATAATCAGTGAACATCTTATGCTTAACTCCGTATAGGTAGTGGCACTAGATCTTTAGCGCAAACATTACTATTGCAAGCTCCAAATCATGAGTTGGATAATTTTTTTCATGGTCCTTTAACTGACAAGATATATATGCAATCACTTTTCAGTTTCGATCAATATTGCTCCCAACCTTGTTTTTGACGTATCACTGTTGATCACAAAATTTTCCAGTTTTTGATCTGGAATGGTCAAAATTGGTGTGCTTGTAAGGCTTTCTTTAGTTCCTAAAAGCTCTTCTTTGTATTTTTTGATCCACTCATATTTCCTTCCTTTTTAGGTGAGGGGCCGTGATTGGTGCTATAAGCCTAAAAAATCCTTCTACAAAGTGCCGATAGTAGCTCATTATTCTAAAAAAAAAAAAAAAAGAACTCTTGGTTTGAATAAAATTCTGCCGGCTGGCTACTTGTTCACAGTTTCAATCTTAAAAGGGCTATAAATACTCTTTCCCTTGACACTGCATGTTCTAAAAGTGAACGTTCTCTAACCAAAATTCAAACTTTGAAAATTTGGCATATAGTTGATGCTCCCTCAACATCTAAAGTGTAATCCTCAAATGGTTTTCATGCTCTTCCAGAGTATTTGAATAGATAGAAATATTGCTTTAAAGACAATGAAGAATTTTTCTAAGTAATCCTTGAAGACTCTGTTCATTAAATCCATAAATTCTACTAGGGTGTTGGTTAGCCCGAACAATATCATGCAAAACTCATAATGTCTATATCGCATTTTAATAGCTATCTTTGGAACATTTCCTTCCTTGACTTTGAGTTAGTGATAACCGGAGCATAAATCGATTTTTGAGAAGCTGTTCCCTTCAGCTGATTGAAAAAACCATCAATACTTGGAAAAGGATACTTGTTCTTAATCATGACTTTATTCAGCTCTTAGTAATCTATTTCAGCTTCTAGTTATTATGCACATTCAAAAAGTACAATCCTTATTCTTAGTGAATAGTATAGGGGTTCCCTATGGGGAATAGCTTAGACGAATGAATCCTTTGTTCAACAATTCTTGTAATTAAGTTTGATGCACTTTGAGTTCTACTAGAGCCATTTGATTTGGTGCCTTAGAAATTTGTACAATGTTGAGCATCAACTCTATTTCAAACGAGGTAGTGCTGGTAGTTTGTTTGGGAATGCTTCAACAAATTCCTTCACTATAAAAACATCCTCTGGCTTCAACTTGACTTCTTAATCTTTGTTCAGTAAGTTAGCTAAAAATCCCATGAATCCACTATTTAACAACTTCTTCGCTTTTAGAACAGATATCAAACGCTTCTGGCTTTTTAAGGGGTTTTCTAGTGTATATAGACTTCTCACTTCTAGCTTGTTGAAATGTGATTCTATGATGTCAGCAATTGAACTTGGCATCGTACTTCCCCAAGAAATCTATTCCCAAAATTACATCATTATCATGGATGTCAATTGATATCAAATCAGCAAATAATTTTCTACTGCAAATGATGATTAGTATATGATCTAACTAATAAACAGAATTCAATACTTCCCTAGAGGAAAGTGCGATCCTAAAAGACTAGCTTGGTCAATCTCCTACTATACCTAGTTGTCTAGCAACCTTGAATTATGTAAATTAATGAGTTGCTCCATAATCAAATAAAACATATGCATCAGTTTTAGTTATAGGAAGCTAACCTATGACTACAGTAGAGGTTCTTGTTTCAACCTCATTCTTTGTATATATAGATTCGCTCATTGGGTTTCAGGGCTTCTAGATGGCCTTGGTTGATATGAGGACCTTCAATCTGGGCTTGAACTACATGAAGCTGTGTCCCTTGTAGTCTGCTATTTCTAGTTGAATTGATTTTGATTGCTGCAGTAATAGTTTCTAGCATAATGCTCTTGCCACATATGGAGTCTTTATTAGTGCTCACTTTGCATTCTCCCAGATGTCTCTTACCACAAGATCCACATGTGGGGTAGTTATTTTCTCTGTTATTCATCCTTTTCTGAGGTTGACCTTTCTATTTTCCCTAACCATTTGGGCTTTTTTCCTCTTGCTATTATTATTGTTTTCAATTGTGACCAAACTAATTGTTTTGGTTTTGTTTCGTGTTGCTGCCTTGGCCTTTATATTGAGAGACTTGATTTTGCTTTGCTAAAGCACTTCCTTCCTTCTAAGGTTTGAATATTTTGGCCCTCTATCCCTTGTCTTGAGTGATTTTATAGTCTGCTCAGATTGCTTGATCAAGGCATTCACCCCCAGTCGTTGGTGGGGAACCTCCATTGTCCATTATTGTTGCAATATCTGTGTCAAACATCGTCAACAGTCTCCTTATCTATAGGTATTAGATTAGGGCAAAGACATGCTAGTTGCTCGAACTTCCTAACAACATCAGAAACAAATAGATTGCCTTGCAAAAAATTATTAAACTCATCTTGATTGGCCGCCATGACCTCTCCATTAAAATATTTCTTATTAAATTCCTCAACGAAGTCATCCCAAGTCATTTCTTCTATATATATATATTTTTTTCCATTCAACTAACTCCAACACCTTTTTGCATCTTTTGTGAGAGAAAAGAAGGCACATGTCACCATTTCTTGGTCATTTAGCCTTGTAAACCTCAGGACTCTTTGAATACCTGTAAGTTAGTCATTTGCTTCCAATAGATCTATAGAACCATCAAATTCTGACGCCTTTATGTGACAAAACTTCTAGTAAAAATCAATACTTTGAATTTTCGGTGCTGCAAGAGCTTTAAGAATTGCGAAAACCATAGGATCTACTTGAACAGCTAGAGCTTCCGAGGCCACATGAGAAGCTGGTGGTGCTTCTGGTGGTATTGGTGGCACATCTTCTAGTGGTATTAGTGGTGCCTAATTTGGGCGAGTTAATTGCTCATGGAGTCTTTGAATCTCCTAAACCGGAGCTCCAAGCCTTTGCTGCAAATCGGTTATGAGGCTCATAAGTTCAAGATCCGGTGGAACTTTAGCTGCTTTGTGTTTTGGTAGTACCATTTTCATCAACCAAACCCTACCGTAGAATGTTATGACCGCGTAAATATGTGTTTCTTTTTTCTTTTTTCGTTTTTCTGTTTTTTTTTTTTTTTTTTTCTGAAGAAACTTAGTTATGATACTTTAGTGGATTAGTTAAAAAACATGAACATAAAACATCTCATCATTTCATTACATGTATCACATTTACGCATATCTTTTGTCAGGAGGACACTCTTTTATGTTGGGTGAAGTTAACAAAACATACATACACTATCAAAACATATGCATGAACATGTCTTCTAGTAGCGGTTGTCATTGCCGAACATATGATCACCACTGTCAGAAGTGGTGCCGCTTACCAGGGTTACATAAGTACATGGGGTCATCATGTAACTAAGTGTGCTAGCCACTATTGATATATACAAATAGGGATCCACCCAAGTTATTTATATATGTTTCAACAAAAGACTAACAGATAATTTTTCTATCCTTATTCCGAGTCTACATCGGACATGTCACTGTTAAAGGGCTCCTGTCACGCCCCGGAGTACGGGAGGTGATGTGGCGGAATATTTAGATTAATTAAAAGAGGATTTAATTGAAATTAAGTACTTTAAGAATCCAATTAAGTAAGAAATAAAGAGATTTTCCACCACATTTGATAAACAAATTTACAAATATTAAGCAGGTAATAAAAATTAAATAAATAACCGCGAATATGGGTTCCACAACCCACAACTTGTGCACACACATGGTACTGACAATATCATAAATACAATTACAGTCCAGATACAAATAAAGTTAAGGTTTTACATGCCTTGATTAATAATACAGAATATAAATAAACTCTTCTATTGCTCCTTGGTTCGGTCCGAAGAGTCTTCTCCAAACCTAAATGGAAAACCACCTAGAAAGGGGGGGAAATTTAAAATAATAAAACGTGAGCGAAAGGCTCAGTAGGACTAGGTTTTATAAAAATAATTTAATGCAAAGGAACATAGCATTATTAGGAGTTATTCAAAAGAAACTTAAATACATAAATAAATAAATAAATAATTTGAGTAGAACCGTCCTGACACAGAACAGTCTACTCGTCAAATCAAAACACCATTTTACTTTTACCTAGGCAAACCATGATATCACCACCGTAGTGGCCCAGTTGGGTTTCGGGACCTGCCCCCAAGGTCGATCGCTATACGACCCGATCTCTGATATGGCATCATGCCCATGTGTTTATTATCATTATCATTCAAAACCCAATTACCGAGTGTTGTCAATTACGTTCATTATGAAATTCATTTCATGATCACGGTATATTAAAATATAACCGATAAAACCATTTTCAAACAACCTTTGAAAATATTTTGATAGAAATCATTTTCAAAGCCAAATCATTTCAAAAACTAGGCTACCAAAGAAATAGGATAGAAGTCCTACCTCAATACTCGTGCCGGTGCCCCACACCGTAATCTCGGTCCGCTATACGTTAGCTCCACGGAACCACGAACGATCCTAGATACAAACTAAGTCGATCAATATCTAGTTTGAGACATTCTATGTTACTAAATCATTTCATGATGCCCTAGTGTGCCATTTGTACCTTTAAAATCATCCTATAAGGTTGGGATTTAAATCTGGGTTCAAAATAGTGAAAACGGGTAAAAATCACAAAATTTTCCATGCCTCGGTCGGCCTGCCGGACGCCCTGCTTCGGCCTGCCGAACTGCATAGTTCGGTCTGCCGGAAACAAGGTTCGGCCTGCCGAACATTTCCCCAGATTCGGCCTGCCGGTCGGAAGAACACCGGCCTGCCGATCATCACTCCGGCCTGCCGAACATGAACTCCGGCCTGCCGAACTGGGAAAACCCAGAAATCCCAGCCACGGGTTTCTCGATCCCCAAAATCCAAATCTGGATTCCAACCTATTTTTCTCAATTCCCAGGCATTAAAAACAACTATAGTTGATACAAAAACATTCTAGAACATGTTTGGACTCATTTAAACAAGATTTTGACTCAAAATCCTCAAAAATCTGAAAATGAGAAAAAGAGGAGAAAAATGAAAAATCTTGAATTCAATCAGTTTTTCTTCAATCTAAGCTTAGATTCTAGTTGTTCTAAGTTCATTTAACACAAATCCACAGTTTTCTAAGCTAAAACAAACTTAGATTTCAAAAATGCACAAAATTGAAAATTTTGTAAACAGTTTAGAAATTTCGAATCTAACCTCAAATCGAAGCTTCAATCCGCGTTCTCGGTTGCCGAATCACGTCCCCGAGCTTCCTCCTCGCTAACCCGAAGCTTGGATTCGAATGTGGTTTCAAAATTTTTGAGAGAGATTGAGAGAGAGTGAGTGCTGCCGAGAGAGAGAGAAGAGAGAGAGATGTCACGGGAGAGTGAGGAGAGAGAGAGAGAAGAGGAAAATAAATAGAGAAAATCGGTGGGCGATTTTACTGTGCGAAAACCATGTGCCGCCCACGGTTTTGTAAAACGGCGTATTTTTAACGTTTTACAAATTGTGGTGTTTTAAAACTCAAAACATCATTTTAAAACAAATAGGAAATCCTTCGAATTCATTAATTTAACAAAACAACCAAAAATTCAAAAATCCAACCAAATAGTCTAATAAATGTTAAAACGTTAATTATGGCACACTAATTCATCATTTACAATACATTAACATTAAATAAATTTCGGGACGTTACAACTCTCCACCCCTAAAAGAAATTTCGTCCTCGAAATTTACAACTCTCTTCAAAAACAAAACAAATGCGGATACAGCTCCCGCATTCTCGACTCTAACTCCCAAGTGGCTTCATCAACCCCATGATGCTGCCACATGATCTTTACCAACGGTATTTCACGACGACGCAAGCTAATCACCTTCCGGTCGATAATCTGAATCGGCACTTCTTCGTACGTCGCATCATCCTGAACCTGTACATCGCGGAACGATACTATCTTACCCTGCTCAGGTGGACACTTCCTAAGCATCGACACATGAAACACATCGTGCACATGAGAAAGTTCAGGCGGAAGATTAAGCCGATAAGCGACCACACCAACACGCTGAGTGATCTCGAACGGCCCGATATACCTCGGCGCGAGCTTCCCACTCACCCCGAACCGCATAGTTCCCTTACGAGGCGACACCCTCAAGAGAACAAAATCTCCAACCGCGAATTCTAAAGGTCTACGTCTCCTATCCGAGTAACTCTTCTGCCGACTCTGAGCTGCCCTCAACCGACTTCGAATTACCGCGATTTTCTCGTTGCTATCACGAATCTCATCTGGCCCAAGAATAACTCTATCTTCCAGCTCGGCCCAACATACAGGTGACCGACACGGTCGCCCGTACAACGCCTCAAATGGTGCCATGCCGATACTCGCCTGATAACTATTGTTGTACGCGAACTCCTCCAAATGCAAACATTGCTTCCAATTCCCGCCAAAGTCCAACGCACAAGCACGCAACATATCCTCGAGAACCTGAATAACCCGCTCAGACTGCCCATCAGTCTGAGGATGAAACGCCGTACTGAAGTTCAAATCTGTACCCAAAGCCTCCTGAAAACTCCTCCAGTACTTAGCATTAAACCTGGTGTCTCGATCAGAGGTGATGGATAAAGGAACTCCATGCAACCTCACAATATTCTGCATATACAACTCCCCGAGAATCTTCCTGGAACACGTCGACCTAAACGGAATGAAATGCGCCGATTTCGTCAACCTATCGACCACAACCCAAACTGCATCGTGCCGCTGTTCCGTCCTTGGCAAACCTGTGAGAAAATCCATCGTCACATGCTCCCATTTCCACCCTGGAATAAGAAGCGGTTGAAGCTGACCTGCAGGCTTCTGATGCTCAGCTTTCACCTGAAGACATGTCGAACACTTGGCCACGTACTCGCGAACATCTTTCTTCATGCCTCTCCACCAGTACTGCCTCTTCAAATCACGATACATCTTGGTGCTCCCCGGATGAATAGCGAACTGAGACCTATGGGCTTCATGAAGAATGGCTTTCGTCACCTTGGCGATAACTGGAACTGCAAGACGCTCCCAGAAGTACAACGATCCATCTGCATGCACGCTCCATTCTTTAAACTGCTCCCCGTTCTGAATCTGCGACCAAATCCCGTACAAATGTCGATCCTGCCACTGACCTTGCTTCACCATCCGAACAAGAGCTGGAGTCGCTTCCACATGATATAACGAAACTCGATCACCGTCTTCATGATACAGTAGCCGATACTCACTCACTGTCGCATCCCTGCTCCAGTCCTCAAAAATCAAACAAGCGAGAATCCCTGAAGACTTCCTGCTAAGCGCGTCCGCGACTACGTTAGCCTTCCCGGGATGATACTGCAACGCAAAATCATAATCCTCCATGTACTCTACCCACCTGCGCTGCCTCAGATTAAGATCCCTCTGAGTGAACAAATACCTCAAACTCTTGTGATCGGAGAAGACCTGAAACGATGCTCCATACAAGTAACACCTCCAAATCTTCAGCGCGTAGATCACCGCCGCAAGCTCTAAATCGTGAGTAGGATAATTCCGCTCGTGAGGTCATAGCTGTCTCGATCCGTACGCAACTACACGACCATGCTGCATCAACACGCATCCAAGTCCACGCCCTGAAGCATCAGCATAAACCTCTTACGGCTCATTACTACTAGGAATAACCAACACTGGAGCTGAAGTCAACCAGTTCTTCAATTCCTAAAAAGCAAGCTCACAATCTTCATCCCACTCAAACCTGACATTTTTCTTGATCAATCTCGTCAACAGAGCTGCAATCTTCGAGAAGTCCTTTACAAATTTCCTGTAATATCCAGCAAGACCTAAGAAGCTGCGAATCTCCGCTACATTCCTTGGTCGTTCCCATTCCAATATGGCTTCAACCTTGGATGGATCCACCGAAATACCATGCTCCGAGATGACATGACCCAGAAACTTGACCTCAGTCAACCAGAATTCACATTTTTCCCTCTTAGCATACAACTGGTGCTCCCGCAGAATCTGAAGCACGATTCGAAGATGCTGCTCATGCTCCTCCCATGTCTTAGAATACACAAGAATATCATCGATGAACACGATCACAAAATGATCCAGATACGGCCTAAATATCCTGTTTATCAGATCCATAAAAGCTGCCGGGGCATTCGTCAACCCGAAAGACATAACCAGGAACTCAAAATGCCCATACCGAGTCCTAAAAGCTGTCTTGGGAATATCCTCTTCCTTGATCCTGAGCTGATGATAACCTGAACGCAAATCAATCTTTGAGAAGTATCGCGAACCTCCCAACTGATCAAATAGCTCATCAATCCTAGGCAAAGGATACTTGTTCTTCACCGTAACACGATTCAGCTGCCGATAATCCACACATAACCTGAGAGTCTCATCGTGCTTCTTAGCAAACAAAACTGGTGCTCCCCACGGAGATGTGCTATTTTGAATATATCCTTTATCAGCAAGCTCCTGAAGTTGCTTCCTCAATTCCTTCATTTCTGCTGGCGCCATCCGATAAGGTGCCATAGAAATCGGTGATGTCCCTGGAAACAACTCAATACCAAACTCAATCTCCCGATGCGATGGTAATCCTGGTAACTCGTCGGGGAAAACATCCTCGAACTCATCAACCACCGGAATCGCTACACTGCCACTCGAAACATAGGGCTCGCAATCTAGGTTGGCAAGAAAAGCACAACACCTTAGATTCCTTCGCCCTCCTAGACACGACTTTATAAGACGCTCACTCATTGACCAATCACCACCACCCTGGTAAGTGATCACCGTCCCCCTATCAGACACTAGGGTCACTTTTCTAAGTTGGCAGTCCACGACTGCACTATACCTGGACAACCAGTCCATCCCTAAGATCACATCATAGGAGCTCATGGGGAGTACAATCAAATCACTTTTCAAAATCTCATCCCCAATCTTTATTTTACATGATTTACACATACAATTCACACACACCCGCCCCAAGGGAGAAGTTATAACTAGGGGTTCATTAAACTCTTCTACCTCTAATCCCAAGGCATGTACAAAAGAACTCGAGATGAGAGAATGAGAGGCACCGGTATCAAATAAAACACGAGCTAAGGATCTAGAAACCAAAATCATACCGTCGACAACCGCGTTACTAGTCTGAGAATCTAATCCTCCAGATGCCATTGCATGAACCTGCACCGTCGCCTTCCCTTTTCCTCTACCTACATTACTGAGTCGTGCATTGCTTGGCCGATGCTGCTGAAATGGAGATGATTGCACACTACCTATACTCGGCGCTCGATACTGAGGAACACTACGCTGGAAATACTACGGCTGCTGCCCCCGTGCCAAATATGAGAATTGCTGAGGAGAAAACTACGGATACTGCAACTGCGGGTACTGCGGAGGCGGAGGTAGGGTCTGAGGCTGAGATGAACGACTGGCATCCTCCCCGGTCTGCGATCCAAGACGAGCACTCCTGATCGGGCAATTCCTCTTGATGTGTCCGGGCTGCTGACAGAAATGACAATGAAAGCTGTAAGGGTTGCTGCGCCCGCTGCCAGACGAACTGCTGCTGCCACTGGTTGCACCGCCTTGCTTGCCTTTCCCCGGAGCTGGACGACTACTGGTGCTCTTCCTGCCACTCCTCTGCGGTCCTCCTGAAGCCTTGGCTCAATCCTCACAATAGTGCACGTAATCATTCTCCACGGAGATCGCCGACGACACAAGCTCTCTGAAACTCCTAAGCCGTAGAGCCACCAACTGCCGCCGAATAGGAGCCTTGAGTCCCTCCTAAAACTTAATACACTTTTCACGCTCCGATGCCACCGCTGATGGAGCAAATCTAGCCAACTCGTTAAACTTTGCCTCATACTCCCGAACTGAAAGATCACCCTGCTGCAATCTATAAAACTCAGCTGCTTTCTGGTCTCTATACCCCTGCGGAAAATACCGATCATAGAACAGCTCCTTGAACTTGTCCCAACCGATATCGCCACCGTGCTCCAGACGCTTAGTTTGTTTCCACCAGGTGTTAGCGCTACCCTCGAGCTTATAAGCCGCGAATTCCACACGATACTCCTCAGGCACACCAAGGGTATCTAGATGCTTCAAGATCGAATCCAACCAATACTCTGCTAGCTGCGGATCCCCATTGCCATCAAAAGTCGGAATTGACGCCCGCCGGAATTCCTTAAAGAAAGCATGTCGACTACCAACACTGGAGTCTTCCGGTCTAGCCCTGGCTGCCATCTGCCGGAAAGCCGCAAACATAGACCTCATCATGCTCTCATCATTTCCGAACTCGGCGTCAGCTGTCGAACGACGTCTAGGTGCCATTCTCTCACTTCTGAAAATAAAATTTGGACTGTCAGAGGTATTTCATTGTCAAACCTATGTGTGCACAATTCCCAAGGTTCATAACCAAATTTTGTCACGCCCCGGAGTACGGGAGGTGACGTGGCGGAATATTTAGATTAATTAAAAGAGGATTTAATTGAAATTAAGTGCTTTAAGAATCCAATTAAGTAAGAAATAAAGAGATTTTTCACCACATTTGATAAACAAATTTACAAATATTAAGCAGGTAATAAAAATTAAATAAATAACCGCGAATATGGGTTCCACAACCCACAACTTGTGCACACACATGGTACTGACAATATCATAAATACAATTACAGTCCAGATACAAATAAAGTTAAGGTTTTACATGCCTTGATTAATAATACAGAATATAAATAAACTCTTCTATTGCTCCTGGGTTCGGTCCGAAGATTCTTCTCCAAACCTAAATGGAAAACCACCTAGAAAGGGGGGGAAATTTAAAACAATAAAACGTGAGCGAAAGGCTCAGTAGGACTAGGTTTTATAAAAATAATTTAATGCAAAGGAACATAGCATTATTAGGAGTTATTCAAAAGAAACTTAAATACATAAATAAATAAATAAATAATTTGAGTAGAACCGTCCTGACACAGAACAGTCTACTCGTCAAATCAAAACACCATTTTACTTTTACCTAGGCAAACCATGATATCACCACCGTAGTGGCCCAGCTGGGTTTCGGGACCTGCCCCCAAGGTCGATAGCTATACGACCCGATCTCTGATATGGCATCACGCCCATGTGTTTATTATCATTATCATTCAAAACCCAATTACCGAGTGTTGTCAATTACGTTCATTATGAAATTCATTTCATGATCACGGTATATTAAAATATAACCGATAAAACCATTTTCAAACAACCTTTGAAAATATTTTGATAGAAATCATTTTCAAAGCCAAATCATTTCAAAAACTAGGCTACCAAAGAAATAGGATAGAAGTCCTACCTCAATACTCGTGCCGGTGCCCCACACCGTAATCCCGGTCCGCTATACGTTAGCTCCACGGAACCACGAACGATCCTAGATACAAACTAAGTCGATCAATATCTAGTTTGAGACATTCTATGTTACTAAATCATTTCATGATGCCCTAGTGTGCCATTTGTACCTTTAAAATCATCCTATAAGGTTGGGATTTAAATCTGGGTTCAAAATAGTGAAAACGGGTAAAAATCACAAAATTTTCCATGCCTCGGTCGGCCTGCCGGACGCCCTGCTTCGGCCTGCCGAACTGCATAGTTCGGTCTGCCGGAAACAAGGTTCGGCCTGCCGAACATTTCTCCAGATTCGGCCTGCCGGTCGGAAGAACACCGGCCTGCCGATCATCACTCCGGCCTGCCGAACATGAACTTCGGCATGCCGAACTGGGAAAACCCAGAAATCCCAGTCACGGGTTTCTCGATCCCCAAAATCCAAATCTGGATTCCAACTTGTTTTTCTCAATTCCCAGGCATGAAAAACAACTATAGTTGATAGAAAAACATTCTAGAACATGTTTGGACTCATTTAAACAAGATTTTGACTCAAAATCCTCAAAAATCCGAAAATGAGAAAAAGAGGAGAAAAACGAAAAATCTTGAATTCAATCCGTTTTTCTTCAATCTAAGCTTAGATTCTAGTTGTTCTAAGTTCATTTAACACAAATCCATAGTTTTCTAAGCTAAAACAAACTTAGATTTCAAAAATACATAAAATTGAAAATTTTGTAAAAAGTTTAGAAATTTCGAATCTAACCTCGAATCGAAGCTTCAATCCGCGTTCTCGGTTGCCGAATCACGTCCCCGAGCTTCCTCCTCACTAACCCGAAGCTTGGATTCGAATGTGGTTTCAAAATTTTTGAGAGAGATTGAGAGAGAGTGAGTGCTACCGAGAGAGAGAGAAGAGAGAGAGATGTCACGGGAGAGTGAGGAGAGAGAGAGAGAAGAGGAAAATAAATAGAGAAAATCGGTGGGCGGTTTTACTGTGCGAAAACCATGTGCAGCCCACGATTTTGTAAAACGGAGTATTTTTAACGTTTTACAAATTGTGGTGTTTTAAAACTCAAAACATCATTTTAAAACAAATAGGAAATCCTTCGAATTCATTAATTTAACAAAACAACCAAAAATTCAAAAATCCAACCAAATAGTCTAATAAATGTTAAAACGTTAATTATGGCACACTAATTCATCATTTACAATACATTAACATTAAATAAATTTCGGGACGTTACAGCTCCTCTTCAAGGTCCTCTTCCTCCCCATCACTAGAGTTGCTAGATGGATTATCACTCGCATTGATAGGCTTTCGTGAAGCCGGATGATTTTCTAGTAGATCCTCCTCCTCATCCTCTCCATCATCATCCTTAGTTGGGGTTTCCGCATGTTCCTCAGCGTGCATTAGTTTAGCTATGAAGTGCTCAAAAATAGGGAAATGGCGTGGGTAGAGAACCAACATCTGTATTTCCTCTGGTACTCCACTATATAGCAAGTCACAGATTGGTGCAGTGGTTTACTTGGTGGAATTACTGGAAGTATGGTGTGATGAAATGTCATGATATAATGTCCTAGAGCCCCCCTAGGATATTTGTCTCAGATCTCTTGTAGATGCTCATAGTACCTTTGTTGCCAATTTTCCCATATTTAAGGGTCTGTCGGTGGCTGCGCATTTTCTGCTAACAAGAGAGCTTCAAACTTAGCTAAGATCTGGGCCCGAAATCCTAGCCAACCACGACGCTACTCATCCTACTGAGATCTATCTACCACGTTAAAGCTTCTCCCTACGGAGACTAGTAAGACCCAAAGATGAGTAGGTGTCTGAAATGCTTTGAAATCACTTCAATAGCGTGAATCTATTCTGTTTATATAAACAGATATTGGCTTTCAGCGTATTGTGGAGGCACCATATTCTAAAAGGCAATACTCGCTCTTTGATTTGCATCAACTTGCCGTTCATCAATTGGTGCAACCATTGATGACAATGTAATTGATAGTGGTATATTTTTTGTAAGGGCCTAATAAACTTAAGGAATAAACACATGGATCATGGTGATAGATCCTCTTAGAATGAGTATTATCTTCTATGTATTATAATGCATTATATCCCTTAATACTAACTCATAAATGGTAATGTAACTTAATGAATAAACCCTATATTTATTCCAGGTTCAACTTAGTTGATTTTTCTCAAAATAATTAAAATATGTACACAACTGAATACAAAAAAACATCACAACTGAATAAGAGTTTCATAAAAATATCCAAATGTACGTACAATGAAATTCACATCATGGAACCAAGTCTCAATCGTACTATGCATGCCTTAAGTTAAAGGATCGGCAACTTCTACATAATGAAATTAAATTATTTTACTTGGGTTGCGGCATACCGATGTGTGACCAACGACAGAGACATGGGGCGTGGTTCCCCTAGCTTTTTTTTATTTTTATTTTTATACATGTAGTGGTTTTAGTTTTAATATAGTAGATATGTGCATAAATTAGATTTGGCCCCTTAAATTAATAGTTTTCTACATGTTAGTATAGTATTGATAAAAAGAAATTTTGGCCCCTTATTAATAAATCTTGGCTCTGTCATTGCGTATGACGACGCGAAGTAGGATGGCCTGATACCTGCTTTGAGACTAACTATAACAACTAGTCTATTTGGGCTTTTTTATTATTGTTCTTAAAAATAGTCTGTCTTAATTAGTCATAAAAATGTGAAATAATTTTAAAAACTAAAAAAAAAACTTATATTACCATATTTTTATTACTTTACACTCACCAAAAATATTTACATTTATTTAACTTAGAAATATATAGCACACTCTTACAAAACTAGTTTTCGTTTACAACCTTGTCACTCTTATAAAAATGTGTTTGAAAATCGTTTCATTCATGTTGCAAGTCAGGTTTCAAATTTACTTGGATCTCATGCTACGTATCCAATTAACCCATTCCTTTCCTAGTTGACTAAATGTCCTGTTTAAATAATGCCTACTATTAGGCCATGTGTTTGCTATCATTGTATTCGTATACTACGTGAATACCAAATTCGGGAAGATAGTGAAGCCCACCTTAGGCTAACGAGCTTTATGGAAAAACTTCACGCTTCATATTACCGTTTTGTTACTAACAGTTGTAGGAAATTTCTCGCTTATGGATGTTTGCCTAAATTGGACGACTTGGTCCATTTGAGCTGTTTTGTGAAAATTGACAACACTGTTTTTGATGGGTCTTAGAAAATTTCAAGCTCATCTTGACTAAAAACTTTCAATATCTTACTGCTCTTAATTTTGTAGAAAAAATCAATTTCATCTAGTGGAAAGTTTTAGTTTTATTTGATTTTACGGTTTTGGTTCGAAACACAAAAATCTTGACTTTTTTTCCCTCGAAACCAAAAACTACTACTTTACACCATTGTGTTTAGTTTTTCGCGAGGATTAAAACATTCAAAAGTTCTCATATTAGATTATTTTCATTCCAAAACATTTTCCTCATTTGAACTACTTTAAAATTTATTGATTAAATCTCGTAAAATTTTTAATTAAAAATCCATATGAAATTGTCAAAAATCTTGTTTCACAAACCCTAACAATTTCAATGAGATCTACAACTTTCATGTTTTAACTTTTTCCTAGACATTTTAGGGGAGTTTTGGCCAATTTCTAGTTGAAATTATGGTTTTTCAACATGATCACATTAAAATTTTCTAAAATTTTTGACAAAAGTTGTTTATCTAGTCATTTTCAATAAATCTTGTGTTTTTTCCTAAAAATAATTCTATCTTTAAGTTTGTCAAAATTTCAGATCTTTATGCTTATACTTTGTGTTATGATATAAAATTAAACATATTCCTCCTTTTTTTTTTTTTTGTAAAACTCAATTTTTTTAACTTTCCAATCAGCTTGTCACTTACTTATCGCATAAATTAAACATGCCAAAAAGTTTTTTATACATGCCATAGTACATCACAAATCACACATAATTTCAAGAAATATATAAACTTACTCAAGTTTAGGGTTAGAGGTTTATCTAGGAGATTCCAAGGTTTTTTTTCCCTCCTCCTTGGCACCTAAAATCCTTCTGAGCTTCTTTGACAACATCCATAACATAGACCATAAAATTTCCTACTCAAAACTTAAGTAAAAACACTAAAACACATCAAGAAAATCTTAGATTTTTGCCTCCAAAAAACAGCTTAGACCACTTCAAGATCACTTTTTCTTGCTTCTATGATTGATTGGAGAGTGTTTGCAACAAAATTTTTGAGTGATAAAGGACTTGGGAGGGATGGATTTTCTTGATAGAAAATAGGTAGTTTCTAGTTTTGATGGAGTAAAACTAGGAGAAAAGAAAGAACATTTATTTAAAAGACGATCCCTCGCTATTTATTCACAACTTTCTAAGGACTAAATTGCAAAAAAATTTCCCCCTTTACACTTGTAAAAACAAGTTTTGCTGGGAAGGTTGTAGAGATTTCTACAACTTTTGAGGTGTCCCCATGGGTCCTACTAAACTTTTTAAACAGTCTAAATTAACACTGCATTGTATTTTTCCTATTACATCAGTACAACATTTGAGAAGATATTTTCCTTGTTAGTCTAAAGTTGTACTGGTTTACTTTGAACCCGTACTGTTTAGTTTTAGCACAGTAGTTTATCTATCTGTGTAAGCACAAATTCTATATACTGCATTATGTATTGTACTTTTCTGAGTGTATCTCTACGCTGTAATCCAGCGTTTGTTGGACTGCCGACGTTAAAATCTGCACCAGTTTAATTGACTGGTATTTTGCCTACTTCTATACTATTTTAGACTATGACATAATTCTTCATTCTTACTAACTAGTTTTATTCATGAATTTGTGTCACAAAAATGGGATTTTTTGACATCATCCTTGTAATATTAATTTACCTTAAGATTATTTTTTAACAAAATTTTGAGTATCTAAACTCATAAAATTTCAACATTTTAAAATACTTCATATTGTATGAAATTACTCATATAATATATCAAATTTATCATACATAATTCACAAAGTTTCATAGTAATAAAATATGAATTATTAAGAAAATTCACCGTTTAAATTCAAATTAAATTCAAGATTTAGACTAATGAATTTTTTAGACATTACATGAAGTACCTGCATCCATGCATTTGTGAACCAGACAGTCTTCCTACCATCATCATCCTCCGATGAACTCCAGCAAAAAATCGTTTATAACCAAAAAAGATAAAATGGTGCATGACCTAAACAAAGAGAGAAAGGGCAAGAGTGGAGAAGAAAATTAAAAAAATGGTGAAACAAGAAAACAAAAAAAGTAACCATGTCAAATTATGAAATCAGTCGCGTCGCTTTCTCGTCTTCATTTTACACCTCTGGCTATTCCCAACAATAAATAATGGGGACTTCTTTGTGTTGGGCGAGAAAAGAGAGACCAAATATTAAAGAAAAAGGTAAAAAAAAAAAGTAATTGCTTAAGACTAAGGAACTTGAAGAAAGGGAAAAAACAGTGAAGGATAGATGTAAGCGTGTAAAATCAAAAAGGAAAAAAATAGTTATATAATAAGCTTTTGAATTTTCAATTTCAAAAACATGACACATTACACGAAGGTTTTTTAAAAAAACTGTCATGTAATGTTTTGCTCTTCAATCGGTTTTTCTCCTTGTTGGTTAGCTTTTGTTTTGTTTTTTCCCCTTTTTGTTGCCCCCAGCTAGAAGTTTTTGGCAGCCCTTTTATGTCGATTGAAGTTTTTTTTTTTTTTTTTTTTTTTTTTTTTTTTTTTTACAACAAAGTGAACAAGATTTTGTTTTTTTTTTTTTTCCTTTTTCAGTTGCTGCCAGTTTTATTTTTTTGGCAGAAGTCCATCAATTTTTTGGGGTTGAAAGCTGAAATTTTGTTAAAAAAAAGCCAAAAGAGGCACTTAAAAGTTACGGGTCACAACGCCTTAAATGAGACAAAGACTATTGTTGGGGATCTTTCGCAGCTGGCCTTCACACGTGAAGGATGCGAACTTTATAGCCTCCTTTGATTGGCTCCAAAGCTTAATCTGTCAGGAGCTAAGGTGACACCATGCACTTCTAGGCCTACTTCATGGTAGCCCTGACTAGGTTGCGGCTAGACACGAGTAACCCCAAGGAAGGTTGGGTCTTAGGACAAAACCAGTTATGATCTCGAATCTGTTGAAGATAAAAACTTTGCCAAAAAGGGTCTCCTAGCTTGCAAGTGGCGTAAGAGGGAAGCATGAGCATTTATGGAAGTTTTTCCTATTTGTGGTGAGAGCAAGCCCATTGGGTTGGATGAGGTATTTGAGTGAAACAATGAAAGCTAGTGGTCTGTCAAGTGGAAGAGTTTCTAAAGAGAGAGTATTGCCTCTGATGGGTTGTGTAGTTTAACTCTTATAGAGAGAGAGTTTAGAAAGAGAAATGGTGGCAAATCATTGATGGTGGTTTTAGTATTTCATTTCATAGGGCTCATTTTGGGTCGTAAAAGAGTGTGGTTTTGGTAAGGTTTAATAGTATTTTTGGATTCAAATGAGCTGGAATATAGATCTTGAACTTCCTTGGGACTCATGGGAAAATATAGAAGCTTGAGTTTTCCAACAAGAGGAAATGGCCGAGTTTGAGGTCAATAATGAAGTTTATGGAAGATTTGAGGTGGTTTGGTGGCAGTTCAAGGTGGTGGTATGGTGGTTTTAGCTTAATGGAGGTGGTGGTTATGGAGCTTTGAGATTAAAAAAATCGTGGAGATGAAGAAAGAGAATGGTGGCTATGGAGCTTAGTATGCTCTCCTTTGGTTAGCTTTGGCTTTGTTAATTGCATGGGTTGCATTAGCCTTCTTTGAGGGTGGTAAAGGAGGTATTTATATGAAAAAAATATGACTTAGTTTGGTTGAGAGTTTTTCATTTTAGCCACTTAGTTGGGGGAGTTCCAGACCTAGTCCCATAGGAGGGGCTATAATAAGAAACTTCCTGCCATGGGAGAATTTCCCTGCTGGTTTTGAATTTGGGTTCCAGCACAACATTAGGCTGTTAGGAGCCTTAATTTACAACTAGCCTAGGAAACCCACTTTGAGTGTCCTGCCACGGATAGATCCAAAAGGTGGAGGCTTGTCTTGCCATTTTGAACATAGGTCAAACCTTGGAATTGGATCTTCCTTTGACTTGCTTTGGCAAAAGAGGTGGCTTGTGCCTTATGGTAGGAGGTCACATGCCCTTGTAGCTAGGCTCCCTTGAGTAGACTGTTAAGCTGACCTGATAGGTGGGCTGACAGGATGTGTCAGGTGGGCCAAATGGGCCTTTATTAGTATTGGGTTTAGACTTTCAAATGAGCTTTCTTGGTCTTGTTCTACTCTAATATTCTCCATGATCATTTAATTCTAATTCTAATTAGACTTAAAACCTCATAAGTGAATTAAAAGTCTAATTAGAACTAATAAAATTGGCTCGTTCACGTTTCTTGGTCTTTCAAATCACAACCCTCTTAGAGAACCCCACCTCATGGCTTGGGTCCACGTATCTTGCGTTGGACTATATCATGGGATATGAGTTAGGTTTATGCCTTATGAAAAAACGGGTATCAACAACTATAACAAAACAAAACAAACATGAGAAACAACTAACAAGAACAGCTAAAAGAAAACCAAAAAAAAATAATAATAATAAAAAAAAGCACGGTCTGCTTGGGTAATATTTTTATTTTTGGGTTTTCTTTTAGTTGCTCCTTGTTAGTTGTTTCTTATGTTTGTTTTCTTTGATTGTTGTTGACACTTCTTTTTTTTTTTTTTTTGCAAGGCACAAACCTAACCAATATCCCATGATATAGCCCAAGGTAAGGCACGTGGATCCAAGCCCCGAGGCAGGGTTCTCTAAGTGGGTCATGGATTGGAACGCTAAGGAATGTGAACGAGCTAATTTTATTTGTTCCAATTAGACTTTCAATTCACTCAGGAGGTTTTAAGTTTAATTAGAATTAGAATTAAATAGTTATGGAGAAAATTAGAGTAGAACAAGACCAAAAAAGCTCATTTGAAAGCCTCATTTCATTTCGACCGAGCTAAAAAATTTATCGATGTCTCTAATAAACCAAAGCCATTGTTTAATAGCTATTTTGCTTCAATTTTCCCTATACAAAAGATTAATACAAAAGATTAAAATTTGAAGATTTAGTTACGATTAGAAATAAACTAGCAAGAAAATTTCCTAAAAGTAACATTTTCCAAGTTTTTTTTCCATGTTATAAAATTCACTAATGATATTCAAATACGTTGTGATGCTATGTAAAAGATCCTACAAATCAAGTTTTTATTTTATTTTCTTACAATAAACCGTTATTTCAATTTCTAGATACATGCAACATGTGTTCACTATTCGAATAATTTGAATTAAATGTGTATTTGGTTGCAGTGGTGGAACCATAATAATAATAGGAAAGATAAAAAGGAGTTAATTTATACATTTGGTTAGATTTACTGTGGAATGAAATATGATATTTTCCTTTTCACGAAACAACCCCCTGCAATCAAAATGTGTTGTATTTTTTTATAGAACATATAATTTAATAATTTTGTTAAAGACAAAAACTATTTTTTAAAATTATCAACATGAAAAAGGAACTTCTCTAAGGTTTATCCTATTGCGCTCATGGTCGGGTTTGCAATGGGTTTATATATTTTGATCTATCCGATATAAAATAAATTGTTGGATTTAATAAGGTAGGAAAGAGTCATTCTTTTGGTTGACAACTGATTTTATGAGGGGCATGGTAAACAAAAAATAAATAAATAAATAAATAACCTAGTATTACAATACATCTATACATAAAAGAGCCAAAATTTTGGGGTAACTGAATTCTTTTAAAATTTTCTCAATTAATATTGGAGTTAACAATATAATGCTTAATATTATAAAGCATAATTATGGTGTTTTAGAATAAGAGTTTAAACTAAGAGTCTGAACTGTACAGCATTATAAAGCTTATAACATACAAGAGCTTATATTGTTTGTGATTTATGAAAAACTCACATCAAAAGAGCATATTTTTCCACCAATATAAGGACTGAGTGTCACAGACGGAGTCAAAAAGATGGAGGAAAGTTGTGTACACAATAATATTGTTGAAGTTAATTGCTTCATTGCCGTGTGTCGTCAATCACAAGGCATATAATGCATTCTCACCCTCTCTCCACCTTGAGTACAAAAGGAGCTCCCATTGTGCAAGTTCCCAATATTTTTCTTTCACAAAACTTGCTAAAGGTACCCATAACACGTCTTTTGGCCCTTCAAAAAGAAAGGGCAAAAAAAAAAAAAAAACAAAAACACATATTTTTACGTTTCCATAAAGTAAAGTAAGTTTCCCAAAAAAAAAGGACAAAAGAGCGTATTATTTGCCAACAATCAGGGCGCCGACACTATATCAAATTGACATCGCATTGATTAAAAGGTGTTTGAAAATATGGTAAATAATTAATTGATTAAAAGGTGTTTAGAAATATGTTAAAAATTATTAATTAAAATTATTTTTATTGTAATATGTAAAAATTTTATATTATTATAATTTTTTTATTATTATTTAAGTATTTAAAAGTTTTACATTTTATTTAGTAACCACTTTCGCTAAACATAAACATAGGTTAAGTTATACAACAAAAGATTGTCCTTAACCCAGACAGAGTTACACTAGATCGTCTCATTGGAGTTCACAGCGCAGAGCACCACCGGAGTTCAAAGAGAAGAGCGCTATCGGAGTTTGGAGAGCAGAAAGCTACTGGAGTTCGGAGGTCGAAGAGCAGAATATCATCCACGTCACCGGAGTTTATTTACAGAAGATCGGAAGTCGAAGCGCATAACAACGTCGCCATCATCAGAATTTGACAGCACAGAATATCCTCGCTGCCGGAAATTTGTTCGGAACAATCACGCTGCCGGAATTGCTGTTATTTGAGAGAGGGAAAGAAAGAAAAAGAAAAAAGAAAAAGAAAAAAGAAGAGGGCAGTTTTGGATAAAATGCGAGAAATAAATTCTGAAGAGAGGAATGATGACATGATATTCAGTTACGTGGTGGAAAAGTCATTTTGTTTTGAATGGCTATTCTTGTTTACTAGGCCAAACCAAACACAAGATTAGAGCCACAATTCATTTCATTCCATTCCTTTCCTTTAGCTCCATCCAAACGCATCCTAAGGTTTTATTCCCATACTTGTCATTTTATGTTGATGCCATATTGATTTATAGCAACATATGATTTTGAATTAATTATAAATAAAAAGGACTATTAGCATTATTAGTCACATCTCATGTTACCAAAAATTGATTCCATAAATGCTCAACTTTGCAAGGCCATAAATGCATTGAGCTAAGCAGGACAAAACCATGACTCAGTTCAAATGAAATGAAAAATAAAAAAGGTTCTTCACACTTTAAACAAAAGTGTAAGAAAATGTTGGAGGAAAGAATTTCACAAAGTTCATCCTTGTCTACTATTGCTTGGGGGAAGAGAAATGTTCAGGTTTCTTAATTCACATTAATTTGATATAATAAATTTACTCCTCTAAAAGTCTAATCTTTATTGAAAAAAAAATGATCTATTCTAGCTAGGCACCACAATCCTCGATCTTGATAACAGGCCTGATAGATTTTTGTTTCGTTCTTGATCAGATTGTTGAGAAGAATCAATGGCAGAGACTTTCTTGAGCCCTATCATTGAGAAATTGACCAAGCTACTAATTGAAGAAGCTCACTCATTGAAAGACGTCCGCAGAGAAGTCAAGAATCTGAAAGATGAACTGGAGATCATCGAGCATTTCCTTAAAGATGCAGAGGCAAAGGTCGAGAAAGGAGAAGTGATTGATTCATACAAAGTATGGCTGAGGCAAATAAGAGAGGTAGCCGATCAGATAGATGATGTGGTTGACAATTATGTTTATCACTTAGAACATCGTCGCTCTGAGGGTGGATTCATAAGAGCTCTTCAAAGAGCATCTAATTGGATTAAAGGCTTAAAAGCTCGTCATGACATAGAATGGGAGATTTGGGACGTTAAAAAGTCATTACGTGAAATTAAGGATAGAGGTGTTGGATATGGTTTGAGACCTTTGGAGCTGGCATCAAGTAGCAAGCCAACAATTGGTGCACAACATGACCCTCGCATTGGATCTCTTTTCATGGAGGAAGATGAAGTTGTTTGTATTGATGCTGCATCTGAGGAACTTATAAGAAAGTTGACTGGAGGAGAATCCATGCGCTCTGTGATTTCATTGGTAGGTCAAGGTGGAATTGGAAAGACAACTCTTGCAAGGAAAGTCTACAACGACGAAATGGCAAAAGCTCATTTCGATTGCCATGCTTGGATCACGGTGTCTCAATCGTATGACATGAAGAAGCTTCTGAAGATCATAGCAAGGCAAATAAGTCTACCAGAAAGAATAATTGAAGAAGAATGTAACATGGATGAGTTGATTAGTCCTTTGAATCAATTTTTCCAGACAAGGAGGTACGTCATCGTTTTGGATGATGTTTGGCAAAGAGACATTTTGAGAAGGTTTATATATATAACATATAATTTAATAATTTTGTTAAAGAAAAAAACTATTTTTTAAAATTATCAACATAAAAAGGAACTTCTCTAAGGTTCATCCTATTGCGGTCATGGTCGGGTTTGCAATGGGTTAATATATTTTGATCTATCCGATATAAAATAAATTGTTGGATTTAATAAGGTAGCAAAGAGTCATTCTTTTGGTTGACAATTGATTTTATGAGGGGCATGGTAAACAAAATAATAATAATAATAATAATAACCTAGTATTACAATACATCCATATTTTTTGAATTTTGTTGCTATCTTTTCACCTTCATTTTATCTATTTTATTTTGTTATTCTTCTTTCAAATAAACTAAATTTAAATAAAAGCTATAAGTTTACATGGTAGTAAGATTGATTTTTGGTTCCTTTGGAGTTTTAAGTTCAAAATACAAGTATACATAAGAATTCAGAACTTGGAGTAAAATTTTTTTAAAATAAAAACTATATTAACATTGCAATTTTTTGAAAGACATATATATACATAAAGAGCCAAAATTTAGGGGCAGTTGAACTTTTTTAAAATTTTCTCAATTAATATTGGAGTTGACAATATTATGCTTATTATTATGAAGTATAATTATGGTGTTTTTTTGAAGAAGAGTTCTTGAACTGTAGAGCATTATAAAGCTTATAACATATAACAGCTTTGTTTGTGGTTGTAAGTACCCAAACAGCATTAATAAGTTTTAGAGAAAGAGTTTAATATACGGGCCTGTTCTTTTTGTCCATTGTATGGGTGGTTTTGAAGATTTATGAAAAACTCACATCAAAAGAGCATATTTTTCCACCAATTTAAGGACTGAGTATCAGAAAGAGGGTCAAAAAGATGGAGGAAAGTTGTGTGCACAATAATATTGTTGAACTTAATTGTTTCATTGCCGTGTGTTGTCCACCTTGAGTACAAAAGGAGCTCCCATTGTACAAGTTCCCAATATTTTTCTTTCACAAAACTTGCTAAAGGCACCCATAACACGTCTTTGGCCCTTCAGAAAGAAAGGGCCAAAAAAAAAAAAAAAACACATCTTTTTACGTTTCCATAAAGTAAAGTAAGTTTCCCAGAAAAAGGAACAAAAGAGCGTATTGTTTGCCGACAATCACGGCGCCGACACTATAGCAAAATCACATCCCAGTGATTAAGTTATACAACAAAAGATTGACCTTGACCCGGACAGAGTAACACTAGATCGTCTCATTGGAGTTCACAGCTCCAGAACACCACCAGAGTTCAAAGAGCAGAGCCCTATAGTAGTTCGGAGAGCAGGACGCTACTGGAGTTCGGAGGTCGAAGAGCAGATTATCATCCGCGTCGCCGGAGTTTATTTACAGAAGATCGGAAGTAAAACGTCGCCATCATCAGAATTTGACAGCACAGAATATCCTCGCTGCCGGAATTTCGTTCGGAACGATCACGCTGCCGGAATTGCTGTTATTTGAGCGAGGGAAAGAAAGGAAAAGAAAAAAGAAAAAAGAAAAAAGAAGAGGGCAGTTTTGGATAAAATGCGAGAAATAGGTTCTGAAGAGAGGAATGATGACATGATATTCAGTTACGTGGTGGAAAAGTCATTTTGTTTTGAATGGCTGTTCATTTTTACTAAGGCAAACCAAACACAAGATTAGAGCCACAATTCATTTCATTCCATTCCTTTCCTTTAGCTCCAACCAAACGCATCCTAAGGTATTATTCCATACTTGTCATTTTATGTTGATGCCATATTGATTTATAGCAACACATGTTTTTGAATTAATTATAAATAAAAAAAGGACTATTAGCATTATTAGTCACATCTCATGTTACCAAAAATTGATTCCATAAATGCTCAACTTTGCAAGGCCATAAATGCATTGAGCTAAGCAGGACAAAACCATGACTCAGTTCAAATGAAATGAAAAATAAAAAAGGTTCTTCACACTTTAAACAAAAGTGTAAGAAAATGTTGGAGGAAAGAATTTCACAAAGTTCATCCTTGTCTACTATTGCTTGGGGGAAGAGAAATGTTCAGGTTTCTTAATTCACATTAATTTGATATAATAAATTTACTCCTCTAAAAGTCTAATCTTTATTGAAAAATAAATGATCTATTCTAGCTAGGCACCACAATCCTCGATCTTGATAACAGGCCTGATAGATTTTTGTTTCGTTCTTGATCAGATTGTTGAGAAGAATCAATGGCAGAGACTTTCTTGAGCCCTATCATTGAGAAATTGACCAAGCTACTAATTGAAGAAGCTCACTCATTGAAAGACGTCCGCAGAGAAGTCAAGAATCTGAAAGATGAACTGGAGATCATCGAGCATTTCCTTAAAGATGCAGAGGCAAAGGTCGAGAAAGGAGAAGTGATTGATTCATACAAAGTATGGCTGAGGCAAATAAGAGAGGTAGCCGATCAGATAGATGATGTGGTTGACAATTATGTTTATCACATAGAACATCGTCGCTCTGAGGGTGGATTCATAAGAGCTCTTCAAAGAGCATCTAATTGGATTAAAGGCTTAAAAGCTCGTCATGACATAGAATCGGAGATTTGGGACGTTAAAGAGTCATTACGTGAAATTAAGAATAGAGGTGTTAGATATGGTTTGAGACCTTTGGAGCTGGCATCAAGTGGCAAACCAACAATTGGTGAACAACATGACCCTCGCATTGGATCTCTTTTCATGGAGGAAGATGAAGTTGTTTGTATTGATGCTGCATCTGAGGAACTTATAAGAAAGTTGACTGGAGGAGAATCCATGCGCTCTGTGATTTCATTGGTAGGTCAAGGTGGAATTGGAAAGACAACTCTTGCAAGGAAAGTCTACAACGACGAAATGGTAAAAGCTCATTTCGATTGCCATGCTTGGATCACGGTGTCTCAATCGTATGACATGAAGAAGCTTCTGAAGATCATAGCAAGGCAAATAAGTCTACCACATAGAATAATTGAAGAAGAATGTAACATGGATGAGTTGATTACTCCTTTGAATCAATTTTTCCAGACAAGGAGGTACGTCATCTTTTTGGATGATGTTTGGCAAAAAGACATTTGGATGGTTATGAAATATGCTTTGCCAAATAATACTAAAGGCAGTAGGATAATTGTTACAACACGTAATGATGATGTTGCTGCTTTTTGTAATGAAAACTCCTATGATCTTGTGAAAGAGCTGCAAACTTGGTCTTTGGAAATGGCTTGGCAACTATTTTGCAAGAAGGCATTTCGGAATGACCAATTTGAGGGGCGTTGCCCGCCAGAGCTAGAGCAAATATCGTATGACATTATTAGAAAATGCCAAGGCTTGCCACTCGTAATTTCAGCCATAGCTGGTGTTTTGTCAACCAAAAAGAAGGCTAAATTTGAATGGCTAAATGTGCTCAACAATCTCAGCTCAGAGTTTGAAAAAACAGATATTAAAAAAATTCTCTCCCTAAGCTATCTGGATCTTCCTTACTACCTTAGATGTTGCTTCCTATATTTTGGTGTTTTTCATGAAGATTATCGAATTTATGACAACCATTTATATGGGTTGTGGATTGCTGAAGGCTTCGTTAAAGCACAAAGTAACAAGACCTTAGAAGAAGTTGCCGAAGAATACCTGAATGAGCTCATCCAAAGGAATTTGGTTTTATTTGAAACCAAATATGGACTATCCAGGCAATGTAGAGTCCACGATTTGATGTATGAGATCATCTTAACAAATGTTAAAGAATTGAGCTATTGTGAAACTTTGAAAGGAACTAAGTGTAGTCTGGAAGAAAAGAGCAGTCGCCTATCAATTTATGGCACTACAGAAAATGTTTTAAAAGCAGTCGGAGATTCGAAGATTCGTTCGGTTTTTCTCTTTGGCAAGAATGAATTAAGCAAGTCCTTCATGGTTGGATTGGGTAAAAAATGTAAGCTTTTGAAGGTGTTGGATTTTTCACATGCTCCTCTTGATAATCTCCCAAAAGAAGTAGGAAATTTGTTCCACCTGAGGTACTTACGTTTAAGAGGTACAAAGGTGAAAAAACTTCCAAAATCCATTGGTAAGCTACGTAATCTACAGTCTCTGGATGTTTCTAATACATTAGTGCGGGAGCTACCGGTTGAGATAAACAAACTAAAGAATTTGAGACACATTTTTGCCTATTCTTTTGATGAGCAATCTGATTTTAGTTTGGATTGTTTTCGCGGTGTAAGGATGAACGAAGGAATCGGAAGGCTGCAAGAGTTGCAAACATTGACACGAGTGGAAGCATATCCCGGAAAAGAAGTTGGTTTTGCGAAAGAGCTACAAAAGCTGAGGAATCTAAGGTCTTTAAGCGTCTTAAAAGTAACTGTGGAAATGGGGAAAGATCTTGGAGCCTCCATTGCGAAAATGGAGCACCTTAAAGAGTTAACTCTAACTCTAACCAACGAGAGTGAAGTTTTAGATTTAAGATGCATTTCATCTCCTCCGCCTTCTTTACGTTGGCTGCAGCTGAATTGCCGACTGCAACAGTTGCCGGATTGGATTCCACACCTTTATAACTTGCGGATGTTGGATCTAAGGTTCTCAAGGTTAACCGATGAACCCTTAAGGCTTCTTAAAGGTTTGCCCAGCTTAGTCTTCCTTCGCTTGCACCAAACATACGATGGGGCGGAATTGCATTTCGAAGAAGGCAGTTTCCAAAAACTGAAGGAACTTCGATTAGTAAAGTTGCAAGGATTAAATGTGGTGAAAATAGACAATGGAGCACTACCACTTCTTGAAAAGCTAGAGTTTGGGCCTTCCCCACTCATGAGAGAGCCGTCTTTTGATTTTGAACGCCTAACAAGCCTCAAATCTCTTGAAGTTCTTGACATGCCAAGAGAATTTGTGCTTGGTTTGCAGCCAGATGGAGGGCTTTATTATTGGAAGATTCAGCATATACCTTCTGTGAAATTCTCCTACACACAGAGAGTGAGGAAGTATGATGTCTACAAGTTGGGAAGCTCCGACTTGTTGCAACGTCTGCAAGGGCAACAGAGTTTGTAATCAAGGTACATTCTTTCTCTAGTTGTAATCAAGCTTACTTCTGCTTTCTTATTTCTTCCTTTAATATATATTTTTTTCTGTAGAAATACCTGATGGTAGGAAACAGGTTTTAATGCTAAGATCTTGGTCAAAGTTTGTTAAATTGTCATAATTTTCCTATCTTATTAATTCTATGTCATTTGAAATTTTGAAGTCTAAAAACGTGGCCTACAACTGTTAGGATACTGTTCCATATCTTAGCACATAATTCTCCTTCTTTCTGTTACATTTTCTTATTCTTTGTTCTATGTTTAGGAAAGATATGTGGTAGGGTTGGGGAAAAAATAGTCTACAGATAATGCATGTTTAATTGTTAAATTATATCAAAATCACATGGAGTACGATAATTTAACAGAACTAGATGAACAGCTACCGTCATAATTGTGTCTTATAGGTAGGGTATTTTTTTCACCATATAATTTTTTTTAGATTATTGCTGAATTTACTAGATTTGTTTTGTTCATAAAGGCTCTGAAGTTCCACTCTCACCATTTTTATTTCTTAATGTCTCTTTCTACTTTATGAAATTAATACAACAATATATAGATCATTGCTGAACTTCGACGTGTTTTCCTGTTTACTAGTGATAAAAAATTGTTTACCAATGATGTTGATTAATAAAGTTTATGTCATACATTGGATTAATTAATTTTGCTATATTTTGAGTGTTACTTTTTGGATTCCCTTAAGAAATGTATTAAAAAAATATATGGCATGTTAGAATGAAAGATTGTTTATCTTGATAAACAAATAGATATAATAATATGTTCTATTCATAAACCAAATTAGTAAATTGGATTTGGGTTTTTTCTGCGAGGCATGTTCTTCTCAACCCATTTTTTTTCTTCCAGGAGGCATGCAAAAGGAGCCTAAAGGCATTGCTCAAGCATGGGAGAAGATTTATCTGCTCTTTATTAATGATTATTTATTACTGAATTTTTATATTACTATTATTTTCCATTTGATATTTGTATGAACAAAAACTCTTAGTGTTGGTTTGGTTTGAGATGCATTTTTAGTAACAAGTTTGAGGGCATTTCTCACACAAGGCAATGGGTTTGTCTGTTCTTTCCAATCAAGTGATTGAATTTGTAAATTATTAATTTTCATTTGAAGCTGGTATGTATGTATTGTCAGAAATCAATTCATGTAGATGCTTCAGTTTGTGTCGTATAATATTGGAGTATTTATGCAAATTATATGGTCAATGTTGATTTTTTTCCAAAAGGGGTTTTTTTTTTAATTTTTTTTTTATGGTATACACAGGTGTTTTTTACACATTTTGTAAGTGTAATGCATTAGAAGTATTTTCTTTCCATGAGTTGTTGTATCTAGTTCTATTTTCAAATAGAGGTGTCAAAAGGGTCGTACTAGCCGGACCTGGCCCTTTTGATCCCAAGCCCATGACGGGCCTAGGTCATGCAAGGCTTAGCCCTCTATAGTAGAGGGGTGCGCCTAGGTCAGGCTTGAGGGTCTTCCCTCAAGCCCTAGCCCTTGAAGGTCTGTTCCAGGCCCATGGCCAAGCCATGTAGGGCCGATCCTAAAATTTTAAATTATAATTTTTTAATTTATTTTAATAAGAAGATATATGGGATTACCAAATGTAAAAAAGACTTTTAAATATTAAATAGAGTTAGAAGTTCTTATTTTTTAAAATGTATAAATAATTCAAGTTTAATTGCACAAATAAGTGTCTACCTTTGTGGTTGGTACTCTTTTTTTTTTTTAAGGGGGTAGAGTACTCTTATTGGTGTATCTTTTAAACACATAAAGGCAAGGCTTAAGGGCAATGGCGTGCGAGGGCTAGGCCAAGCTGGGCTTACGAGCTAATGGGTGACACCTAACCCTGGCCTAGCAAATGTGTCGGGTTAGTCTGACCCGCTATAGTATAGGTCGGGCCCTACACTATATATATTTCTTTCTAGCCTTTGGTAGAGTTAGTTCAAGCACTAATCTTGTTGCACAAAAGGTTGCCATTTGCCAATATATGTTAAAAAAGAAGTGACCTAGCTCTAAGTTTCGTATTCTATTTGGAAATATGATGTAACAAATGACAATACTCATGCAGTATTCCTCTGCCATGCCCTTTTTCATGATGTTATGTGGATTTTTTTATTGGGTCGTGTATATCATAAAATGTTTGGAAAATAATAGTGTTGATACGCTAATGATACGAGCCCAACTCACATCCCATAATATGGTCCAAGAAAAGATACGTGCACCCAAACCATATCGTAGATCTCTAAGTTGGTTGTGGTTTAGAAGGTCAAGCGACAAAAATGAGTCTATTTTATTTGGTCTAATTAGACTTTCAATAAACTTTTCCTGTTTTAAATCTAATTAAAATTAAAATAAAATAGGTATAAAAAAATTAGAGTAATGAAAAATTATAACAAATGGTAGATTTTGCTATTGATTGAGTAAATAATGCCAGCAGTTTTAAAAATATGAAAAAGTTAAATATTTAACATTAATCAGTATTTTAAAAGTATAAAAGACCAAACTATTCTCAAAAGTCACAAAATCATATCCAGTTTCAAAAATCTCATATCAGTTCTTCCTCGTTCGACCTCCCGTCAATCCATTCTTTCTCTCTTTTCTTCTCTCCCTGGGATTTTTGATTGGCCTACCCATTCTTCAGCATAGATCTAGAGGGGTGATGTCATCCATCGTGATGTAGCCAGAACATCGTTGATGACAACCGTGAAAAAATCGGGCCTAGCTTTGAGGGAATCGATACTAGAAAAGTGCGCCAGCTTTGACAGAATCGACGACCATGAAATCATTGATCCAAGCTAAATCTTCCATGTCAAGCGTCATCACACCATCACAATCATTGGAAAAGAGCGCTGCATTGAGAAGTTGTCCCGTCAGGGGAGAGATTTTCTGCGAAGACGTTGACTAAGCAACGAACGATGACATCCAAGGTTGCAAACAAGCTCAATGTTGCAGAGGTTTTGTAGATCGTAGCCCGACGACTCTGTCTGTGACTATGGCAGTGGTGACATCATATGCGTAATGGTGATTGCGGATGATGTTGGCAGCTGACAGCTGCATGAAGTCTTTTTTTCCTTTATGTGTTTTTTCTAGTTTTATGGTGTGATGTTCAATTTTTTGTGTAAAAATTAAAACATTTATGGTACTTCCCGGCCGGTGATGTTGCTGATACCGACGATGTTTGATGATAGTACTGGTAAATTTTTATATTTATTTAAAAATATTATATTTTTATGTAAATATAATATATCTTAGGAGGCATCGATGTCGTTAGTGTTGGTAGTGCCTGACGACGTCACCAACAAATTTTTGTATTTATATGAAAATATAATATTTTCATATAAATATAGTAGTTTTTGGCCATTGGCAACGTCGTCGATGCTTGTTATGTCCACCAATGTTGTGGTAATTTTTTGTATTTATCTAGAAATACCGTATCTTCATGTTAATACTATATTTCCCATCCGTCGAAAGTTCGATGACCTTGCCTATAAATTTTTATATTTATATGAAGATACTGTATTTCGAAGTTGATATAGTATTTTTGAATAGCAGTAGACATAGCCAGTGCCGGTGATACCTAACAATGTTACTGAGAAATGTTGTATTTATGAGGACATACAAAATTTCTAAGAAAATACTATATTTTTCTAGTCACAGTTAGTGCCTGCGAAGGAGAGATTGATAAGAGATAGAAGTAAATGGTATTTTGACATTTGTGTTCTTAATTTCTTATGAGATAAATCTTAATTTCTCATGATATACTATTTACCATATATTTAAAAAACATATGAAATTGTTTTCTAATTCTTAAACTTAATTTATTATTTTGCTCTTTTTTGGTGGAATAAAATACAACTAAAAGTCCATTCCAAGCCTTAGCCCAATACTAGAAGAAAAAAAAAAGAAGAAATAGAAATAGGCTTAGTAAAAAGATGAATAAAAATTAATACACCAAAATTTTAAAAACTTAAGTAAATAGTATTTAGAAGAAATCTGTATTTATATTCACTTAAACTTCTAAAAATATTCCCACTCAATTTCTCTCCCTTCTTCTCAATAGAAAGCACCTATTCTCTCTACTCCTCCTCTCTCTCCTCAAGCTGCTGCAACGCCACGACTCAAGAAAATCGTATCCAAGCAAACTTTGCATCCAAGCAAACATAGAGGTCGAACTCTGAAACGAGTACTCCATTTAATGCCAACAAGCTTTTATTCCTTTAAAAGATCTTATATATTTCATCCTCTTCAAGGGGTGCTCTTATGAAAATCTTTGCAGGTGTGACTTGTTTAATTGCTTCTAGTGTTGAACATGGTCGCAATGGCACATCTAAGCTTGCAAATCTACTTGGACAAAAGAGAGAGAAAGAGGGAGCGGAAGATAGAGAGAGAGAAATGATGGTTGAGGGAGAGGTTCAAGGGTAAAAAAGTCATATTAAGCTTTTCAAATTAAGAGTTGCCCTATTATTTAATAATGCTTGTAAATATGTTATTTACCTTTAAATATCTTTAAACGTGGCCTATTTGTTGCAATTTCTAAGAAAAAAAAGCGCATCTGGTCCACCAGACATACCAATCCATCAACCCACTTGTCGTGCCAGCCTAGCAACCTACTTGAGTTACTCCATCCATTGGGTCATATGGATGGAGCATTTTAAAAAATGGCTTTAAGAAAAAGCAATTTTGATAAAATGGATTTTTTTTTATAGTTTTTTGACATCAAAAAATAAGTTTTTTGGACGTAAAAATTGCTTCAGTTTTTTTTTCTTTTCACTTTGTTGAAATTTCTTTCCTTGCCATAAGTTTTTTTCTTATCTTTTTGCAAAAAACTGAAACAGTTTTACTGAAAAAAAATATGTTTTTTAGTTAAAAAAAAGTTATTTGTCCAATTCACATTTTTTTTTGGCTTTTTGTCAAAATATCCCCATTTGATTCCCTTCCATAAAGGACAAATCAACTCTTTTTCCAAGCTAGTCAACATGGGAGCAATACCCAAAGTCTGATCATATACAAAACTGGCTAGATAGGCCCTTCTATTTTGGTTTCCTTCATGACTGATTAGCCGGATTGAGCCTGTGAGGCCAGTTGGGCATCTACAGACTTGTCACCTCTATTTTATATTCCTGACCACATTCAAACATGAGAAAAACTCTTCCGTGATGGGAAACTCCCTTTTTTGGCCTCTCCTGTGGAACTAAGCCTAGCAACCCCTTAACCAAGTTCCCGAATTAGAGAAATCCTAACCAAACCAAGGACACCCATTTTCAGCTGTAAATACCCCCTCTTAACATGACCATGCATGAATACAAGGCTAAGGACCACTTCCTCATAAACACACCATCTGATGTAGCAGAATGGTATAAAAAAAAAATAAGAAAGGGGATAAACTCCTAGAATCTATTGATTGAATTAAAATGCTAAAAGAATCTGCTGATTCTCTCAAAATACTAGAAGATATAAGTTTTATAAACTTGTTGATTCACTCAAAATATCAAAAGAATAGGTATAAATTGCTCGTTGATTCTAAAGAATACTGAGAAAACGAGAAAAACAAAGAGTAAATAAAATTCCATCTTTTTACATATGGTAAGACTAACGTATTTATAGCCTAAATTGTCCCAAAAAAGTAATGGAAAACGACAAATGAAATTTTAAAATAAGTTATTCTTAAAATAAAAAATAAAAAGGAAACTAACGTATTCAAAATTTGAAAAGTGAAAATAACCCTAAATTTAAAATGAAAGATCCCAAAATTCAAAATGAGGAATTATCAGCTAAAAGAAACAAATCAAATATTTAAAAGCTATTTCAAATTCAAATCCAATTAGAAAACGAGAAAATTTCTATTTTCTAGTTTTGGCGATCCAGTCGATGGGAAAGGCATAAGCTAGTCGACCGGCCTTCGCTTTTTGGGTATTCATGCTGTATCACCATCTCCCTCTCTATCATCTTGTCCATAAATGGCTACCCTATGGTAAGCAATCCAACCACCACAAACACCATAGCCATGTTCTTCATCAAGCTCTATCTTCCAATATCATCTTCCTCACACCTCTAGCACACCACTTCAAATCTCCCTAAAACCATACCAAAATTCTGCCATTGACCTCAAGCAACTAAAGGAAAGGAGCTTCAGGACCCAAATCGTCAACCACCACTTGCCGGAAAACAAGAACTCCATAACGTCATGCAAATTCCAAGGAAGTTTAAGATTCACACACCATCTTCCTTGGAAATGAAACACCATAAAACTCCACAAAATCCACATCTTTTTACAACCCAAAGGAAGCCATAACTAAGAAACATCAAGACCACCATGAAAGATCCATCACCATTTCCCTCTTTAGACTCTCTCTCTAAGTCATTAAACTACCCTACTGATAGAGATCACAACCCACTCTCTCTAGAAAACTACTCCACTCGAGAAACCATTAACCAATAGCATCTTACCCAAATACCTTATTTGATTCAATGGGCACACCCTCACCAGCAAAGGCATAGGAAAATCCTCCATAAATGTATATATTCCTCTCCCATGCCATTCACTCACTTGGAGACCTTCGCCAAAGTCATCATTTTTGTGGAGTAAGAATCGCAATGAGTCTTGCCCTTAAACTCTAATCATTCTTTGGGTTATCTAGGTCTAGCCCAAACCTAACTAGGGCCATTACAAGCGAGTCAATAAACATGTTTCAACCACTCCTAAAGCCAAAACCGCTTCCATGGACTCACTAGCCACTATCACCCAACATGTTGCCACCTTAGCTCCTGAAGGGTAAGACATTGGAACCATCTAGAAGAGGCCACAAAGTCTATATCCTCCACGTAGGATACCCACCACGAAGGAGCACCAACAAATGGCATAGCTTTTGTATTGACATATATATGCACTCAACAAAAGAATTCAAAATAGGTAAGTTGCCTAATCTCTTCTGAATATAAAGAATAAATTAAATTACAAATAAATTTAAAATAAATAAATATAAAGTTAAATTTTAAATTATTAACTTTCATTAATATGCTCCCAAAAATGAAGCTCTGATGGGAGAATCTAATCTTGGTTTTGAGATTGAGGAACCGTAGGCGTTGAAGAGACTTCATAAGAGCCTTTGCTAGTTGATCTTGACAAGACATGAGCAACACAAAGAGTACCAGTTTGAACTTCTTCTCGAATGAAATGATAATCTAGAGCCACATATTTCATGCTAAGAACACAAAGAACATTACGAAGGCTTAAATTATGAGAGGGAAAGTGTACGGTGGTGAAAGGTAGCGCATGACTGAGGTAACATGGTGAGATGAACCACTATGAAGGAGCCACGTTGGGAAATTAGTATACTAGAAGAGTACTTGACATTATAGGCAGCAAAATGAGCATGCTTGGGGGATTGTGACCATGGTATGAATGAAAGAACTTTAAAATTTTTTAATTTCTAAAAATCTTAGAACTCAATAATTTTTACATCAAGAAGATTTAGAGCGTATCTTGATTCATAACTTCAATTATTAGAGAACTCTAGAACAGAAATTGTCAGAAAAAGAAGAACCCAGTTTCTCTCTCTAAACCCATAAATTCTTTTCACGTATTTTCTGATGGAGAGAAAGAATACAATTGATTAGGTGGAGAAAGGACTAGACTCCTATTTATAGACCCTCAATAGGTGCCTTTTCATCAAAGCACATATCTCTTTAGATATAGACACATCTTTTAATAAGAGTTGCAACCCCTCATAGCCAATAGAATTTTAGCATTTAAATAGTTATTAAACTAAATAAATAAATAAATAAATCTAATAAATTTTATAGACCTTCAATTAATTATGTGGGCCATAATTCTAACATTCTTCCACTTGATCCATATAATATTTATTTATTAGTTTAATAATGATATAATGTGCACATCAATATTATGCTAAATATTCTTAAAATTTGGCTAATGCTCTATATCATAATTAAACAGAAAATCTAAAGTGAGTCATGACGGTTGTACATCACAATTTAGTGTAGTCTCTTCCATGTTCTACAACATTAGACATCTATTTAACATAATTCATAATTGAGAGGTATAATAATAGTCCACTTTAATGTCTTCGTTGAGACTATCCTGTCAAACATTAATCTATAACAATCATGTATACAAAATAAAAAACATGATATATCGAAAACATAATAAGTAAGCTCAAAGTGTCATATCATTAAATGAAATAAAACATAATACATAACCATCAATGATGTCCAATAACACCCATACGTTCAACATGTTCAATAAATGTCTTGGGCGGTAATCCTTTTGTTAAAGGATCTGCAATCATAAGATTAGTGCTAATTTGTTCAATTGACACTTTACGTTCCGGAACTTCTTGCGTAATGACTAAGTACTTAATATCCATACGTTTCGCACCATTCGAATACTTGTCGTTCTTGGCAAAGAAGACTGCTGCGGCATTATCACAATAAATTTTCAATGACCTGGCTATAATGTCGACAACTCTAAGTCCCGAAATAAAATTTCGCAACCATAAACCATGACTTGTGGCCTTAAAGCATGCCACAAAATCGGCCTTCATAGTGGATGCAGCAATGACAGACTGTTTCGCACTCTTCTATGAAATTGCTCCTCTGGCCAAAAGGAACATATAATTGAATGCAGATTTTCTACTGTCAGTAGATCCGGCAAAATTTGAATCTGAGTAACCGATCACTTCAAGATGATCACATCTTCTATAAGTGAGCATATGGTTCTTTGTTCCTTGCAAATACCTGAGAACTTTTTTTGCAGCTTTCCAATGATCTATTCTTGGATTACTTTGATATCTTCCCAACATCCCAATAGCAAAACTAATGTTGGGTCTGGTGCAAGTTTGAGCATACAACAAGCTACCAACGACAGATGCATAAGGAATTTTTTTCATTTGCACTCATTCCACTTCATTCTTTGAACATTGCATATGACTAAATTTGTCTCCTTTTTGAATCGAAACTATGGATGCTGAGCATTTGTCCATCTTAAATTTCTTTAAAACTTTGTTAATATAGCCTTTCTGAGACAACCCCAACAATTCTTGTGATCTTTCACAGAATATTTCAATTCCTATCACATAAGTTGCCTCACCCATGTCTTTCATTTTAAAGTTTTCAGAGAGGAATTTCTTAGTTTCATGTAATAAACCAAGATTATTAGCAGCAAGCAAAATGTCATCAACATATAGGACTAAGAAAATAAACTTGCTCCCACTGACCTTTATATATATACACCGATCAACGGTGTTCTCTTTGAATCCCAACGAAGTAATGATATTGATGAGACTGTAAAAGTGTACATTTTCTAAGGCTTAAATCATTTATTTATGCTTTTATTTCTCATTAAATCCTCTAATTATTAGCATTTTGTGTTAATTAGTATTTTTGTGTCTTAGTGTGTAAATGTGTTTAAAAATGTATTTTTAGTGTGTTTTTATGTTTTAAAGAATTTTTAGTAATTTTTGGAGTCGTTTCTATATGTTAAATATTTGTTTAGTTTGTAAATAGTTAAAACCATAAAAGTAATGAGGTTATTTAATTTTGAGTTTTAGTGTGTTTTAAGTTTGTGAATATGTCTTATTATATTTTTAGTAATTTCTAAAAAATATTTCCAAGTCATAAAAATTATATCTGTATCAAACCGTAAGAGAATGGAAATTTTAGGATTTTTTATTTATTTTTGTGTGTTTTAATATCAAATAAATATATTTAATATTTTTGTAAATATTATGTTTGTAAAATAATTAATTTTAGTGTTTTTGTGATTTTTAGATTTGAAATTTGAAGGAAAAACAGAGCAAAACAACACCAAAACGGATAAAATCGGACATCAAATGCATCAAAAAGATAAAGAGAATTCAAATTTAAATTAAATGGGACACGTGGCATCATGAGAACCGTCGGATTCACTGCCAAATCAATCTTAGCCGTCCGAGGAAGAGACGCGTGTCAATGCGTCATCTAGTGCGTCATTGGAATCTCCGAGTACAATACACGTGTCAAAATCTGATTGGCGCGTGCGCTACACGCGCCGACAAAGCTACAGACGCGTCAGAGGGGAATCGTAGACAGCTTCGAATCTCGTGCGGTCATGACCACGTGCAGCCATTCTCTCAGCCATTCGATGCGAATACCAAGATGGATTTAACGGTTCTAAATCTCGGCCCCAATGGTCCCACCTGGGCCCATCTTGCCCGCGTTTGACAGCCATTGGATCTCGTTTTGAACGGTTCAGATTGCGCCTGTTTTGTGCTGCCATGACCTGCAAAGCATAGGATCCCGAACTAAAATTTGCATATCAAAGAACGCAGATCAGCGTGAAAGAAGGAAGAAAATTTTTAATTCATGCGAATCTCATGAATCATAATGGGGGGGGCCTGCTCTTGCCGAAGAAAAGAAAAGAAAAGAAAATAATAATAATAATAAAATCTGAAATAGTGAAATATTTTCACTATAAATAGGGGCTCTCCCCCCCTCATTTAGGCATCCCTCAAGGCCTTCGGGCCTCCCTTCCCTCTTCTCCAAATTTTCCTTTTTTTTCCTTTTTTATCCCTTAGGTAATATATATATATATATATATATATATATGTTTAATTTAGTGTAGAGAGTTTGGTGAAGCAGAGAGATAATCTTGTATACGTAGTACTCTGGTATGGGTTTTAACTCTATATCTGTGTTGTAATGCTTGTATTTTTGTGAAATAAATTATATCTTTATGTTTTCAATAATTATTGTTACTGTTGTTATGCTGTCAATTTTTACATAAATTCAGTCATGTTTTCTTTATGTAATTTAATTGTGTTGCATAATTAATATTAATAATACTAAAGTCATGCTCATTTATTAAGTTGAGTTTCTGCTGCATTATAGACATATACTGGCACAGTAAATGCTTGGTAATTCTTGATTTATTGTAGACAGATGATGACATAGTGTATTCTTAAACCAATTAAGAAGTCGAAGTGCTGCCGAAATTAACACAATAATTTATTCATAAAAATATATTAATTTTGATTTGTTATTATCTTTTCTATCTTAAAATTATGTTAATTATAATTGAGTGACAGCGGTTATAATTTTCATAATTAGTGCATTAAATCATTAGTGACAGATGATTATTTTGCTAGTTTTTATAAGAATACCCTTACTGCATTATGGCTTGCTATATTGTCGATTTAGGTTGACCTATATAATTAGTAAAAAATGCTTGTAATTAATGAGAAAAGATATAATAAATCAAATGCTTTAGATAATTATTATTTAGAGTTAAAATTTCATATCAGTTGAGAAACATACAACGGATTCTCAAAGCTTCACCATTTTAATTTTATGCTTTAAATTTTGAATTAAATAAAATAAAAACCACAAAAATATTTCTTTCAATTTTAAACTTTGCTTTTAAAAAAGTGCTTGCCTTTTTGAACGTTTATTTTTATCAATCTCCCGAGTTACAAATTTTCACCTCTCCGTGGATACGATAACTTTTTTATACTACAAACGTCTGCCGTTTATTAAAAAGAAGATAAACATTTTGGGGCGTTACCACCAACCATTCTGGCGCCGTTGCCGGGGAGATGCCGTTGCTCTGTCAGATTGCTGAATTAAACGGAAAAATAGGTAAGTAATCTATCCCTATACTTTGTAAATATTATTTTAGTTATTTGGATTTTTAATTTGTGTGTTTATTTTTAAGAAAAAAAATTAAAAAAATTAAAAAAAAAACAACATAAATTAAAAAAAATAAAAAAAAGGGGACGGATGCTTTTCACTCACTACTTTATTCGTTTCGGATAAAGAAAAGCTTTGCATCCCATCTTTTGTTTTGCAAGTTTGGGTAGTTGTAAAATTTGTTGGATTCTGTCAACAAGGCCACCGTTGGGATTCAATCTCACAACCATAAGGCTAACACCCTTGCCTAAGAAAGTTGGGAATTTTAAGCATGTCCACTGTGACCCCCCAATGATCTGGGAATCCAATTAATTGAGCATTATTCAGCTTGAAAATTTTTTCTTTAAAAAAAAAATCCAAAAAAATAAAATAAAATAAAAATTAAAAAATTAAAAACAAAAAAATGATTTAGGAAATTCATCAACATTTCATTTTAAGTTTTTCCCAACAACACTTGGAACCATTTTATAGTGCTTGGTGGAGATTTAAAGACTTGTTAGATAGGTATCCTCAACATGGTTTTTCTAGGGATTATCTTTTAGAAATTTTCATATATGGGTTAAGTCCTGAAACAAGAGATTGGATAGAGAGAGGAGATGGTACCACCACTTTTTATCAATTATCTGTTAACGAAGCCTATTATATGTTAGAAGATATGGCCGAATATGATTATTGGAGATTGAATAGTTCTAGGAACAATTTATTTTGGGAGAACAATTCAAATTTTTTGGAACCTTGGCCTGAAAATCAACCCAAAAATTTGGAGTCAAATTTTGAATTGCAAGAAACATATAGTGACCCAAATATGGTGAATCTAGAAGAAACTCTAGAAACATTGGAAGAAACTATAGAAAAATACATGGAAACCATGGGAAAAATAGAATTAGATAGGCTTGGATATCATCTTGATTCTTTAGGTGAGGAAGAAATAATAGAAGAAACTTTAGAACCCACCTATTTTGAGGAACAACTTTTAGGAGAGGAATGTAAGGAAGAGAATGAAAACTTAGCTATAGAACAGGAACAATCATCACCCTTAGTCTTAGATTCTCAACCTCAGTTGCCACAAGAATTCATCAAAGACGAGGTTTACCAAGATCCTATGTGTCCAAACCTCCTCCACTGTCTCTAGCATTGTTTTTGAGGACCTACCAAGAATATAAAATGAGTCTAAGTTGCATGTGTTTTAATGTTTTAAATTTTACCAATCTTGAGGGCATGTTCACACAAGACCCATATGTGGTGTCTTTTGACACTTACTATGGGAGGAAGCCGCTATTTGACGATTGTCCATCAGAGCAGGAGTCTGAAGAAAGATGGGAAAACACTTTTCAAGTAATATCTTTACCTTCCCTTCTTTGTAATATATTTTGTAATATACTCTTTTGTGCTGTTGTGTGCTATGTTGATTTTCTAAAAAAAAAAAAATGAAATTTGTTTTGAAAATTTAAAATGAAGGCTATTAATTAAATTTGTTCAGAATGGCTGAGTTAAGGAGTTAAATTATTTTCTCTCGAGACGCATTCTAATAAATTTAATTTTGTAAATGCAATTGGTTTGGATTTGCAAATAAATTTCAACAAAAAAATGTGTGTTTATTTTAGTTTTTGCTTGTTAAGTCTGCGACGGATCATCTCTGTAGCTGTGCTGATTCAGGTAATATTTTTGCTGCTTTCACCATTCTTTTATTCATAATGTATATTTTAGGTTGGGGGGAGAGGGTTGTGCTTAAAAGTTATGCATGAGAGGGTTGTACTTCAAAGTTGTGCATGTGAGATTTGTGCTTCAATGTTGTGCTAAAATTTTTTGATTTTTGTCCACATTTTTTATTTTGCTCTAGATTATTGTACATTTTTCATTTTTGTGTGTTATTTTTGTAAGTCATAAAATTAAAAAATAAAATTAAAAAAAATGTTTTGTAAATAATAGTTTCTTAGTAATTAATGTGTTATTATTTTGTTTTGATTTTTGAATTTCATATTAATGTAATATTATTTTTCTATTTTTTGAATTATTTAATTTTATACACTTTTAAAACTTTAGTTTTATTTAACATTTTTATGTGTTTATTTTTCAAAGTGTTTGTAAGCCATTCTTTTCACACACTCACTATAATGCTTAATTGGGGTGGTAAGTCCAAGCTTTGAATATTTGAGTTTTGTTATTTTGTGAAGATGAACAATTAAAGGCAGCAATATTTCAAAAAAAAAGAATAAAAATAAAATAAAAAAATAGATAAAAAAAGGAAAAAAAAGAAAAAAAATTGTAAATAAATAAAGTGTGTAATTATGTAAATGAATAAAGTTGGATAAGTTTGGTTTCGTAGCCTCTTTAGCTCGAGTAAGTAAGTTCTAAGGGGTGCTTCAACACCTAGTACCTTAGGCCAACTGGTTTAGGAATTACTAACCTAAAGCTCGTTAAATGGGTTATGGAGAAATTTTAAGGGAGCCAAACATTGCACTATCTACAGTTGTAAAGTTTATAAATATTTATATTTTATGTTTCTGCTTTTTAATTGTTCCAAATCAATAATTTGAAGTGTTGCTGTCTGCAGGAGTGATTTGAAGCGAAATATCATAATAATTTTATTCTTAGTCTTGGATGAAACTTCATAATTATACATTATCTATTTTTGCACTAAGTTTGGCATATATACATTTTGTTAAATAGCATATAAATTGTTCAAATAAAATTTTTTGTTTTGTTAGTCTATCTAGTTAGATAAGTCAAATTATAGTTAAATGGTTTTCATTTTATGGATATTCAATAAATCATTTCAAAATTTTATCGCTTTAATTGCTAGAGACTAGCAATAAGCTGGTTGGGGGGTGTGATGAGATTGTAAAAGTATATATTTTCTAAGGCTTAAATCATTTATTTATGCTTTTATTTCTCATTAAATTCTCTAATTGTTAGCATTTTGTGTTAATTAGTATTTTTGTGTCTTAGTGTGTAAATGTGTTTAAAAATGTACTTTTAGTGTGTTTTTATGTTTAAAAGAATTTTTAGTAATTTTTGGAGTTTAAATATTTGTTTAGTTTGTAAATAGTTAAAACCGTAAAAGTAATGCTGTTATTTAATTTTGAGTTTTAGTGTGTTTGATAGTGTGTTTTAAGTTTGTGAATATGTCTTATTATATTTTTAGTAATTTCTAAAAAATATTTCCAAGTCATAAAAATTATATCTGTATCAAACCGTAAGAGACTGAAAATTTTAAGAGTTTTTATTTATTTTTGTGTGTTTTAATATAAAATAAATATTGTTAATATTTTTATAAATATTATGTTTGTAAAATAATTAATTTTAGTGTTTTTGTGATTTTTAGATTTGAAATCTGGAGGAAAAACAAAGTAAAACGACACCAAAATGGATAAAATCGGACATCAAATGCATCAAAAAGATAAAGAGAATTCAAATTAAAATTAAATGGGACACGTGGCATCATGAGAGCCGTCGGATTCACTGCCAAATCAATCTTAGCCGTCCGAGGAAGAGACGCATGTCAATGCATCATCTAGTGCGTCAGTGGAATCTCCGAGTACAATACACGTGTCAAAATCTGATTGGCGCGTGCGCTACACGCGCTGACAAAGCTGTAGACGCGTCAGAGGGGAATTGCAGACAGCTTCGAATCTCGTGCGGTCATGACCACGTGCAGCCATTCTCTCAGCCATTCGATGCGAATACCAAGACGGATCTAACGGTTCTAAATCTCGGCCCCCATGGTCCCACCTGGGCCTATCTTGCTGCGTTTGACAGCCATTGGATCTCGTTTTGAACGGTTCAGATTGCGCCTGTTTTGTGCTGCCATGACCTGCGAAGCATAGGATCCCAAACTAAAATTTGCATATCAAAGAACGCGGATCAGCGTGAAAGAAGGAAGAAAATTTTTAATTCATGTGAATCTCGTGAATCATAATAGGGGGCCTGCTCCTGCCAAAGAAAAGAAAATAAAATAATAATAATAATAAAATCTGAAATAGTGAAATATTTTCACTATAAATAGGGGGCTCTCCCCCCCTCATTTAGGCATCCCTCAAGGCCTTCGGGCCTCCCTTCCCTCTTCTCCAAATTTTCCTTTTTTTCCTTTTTTATCCCTTAGGTAAAATATATATATATATATATATATATATATATGTTTAATTTAGTGTAGAGAGTTTGGTGAAGCAAAGAGATAATCTTGTATACGTAGTACTCTAGTATAGGTTTTAACTCTATATTTGTGTTGTAATGCTTATATTTTTGTGGAATAAATTATATCTTTATGTTTTCAATAATTATTGTTACTGTTGTTATGCTGCCAATTTTTACATAAACTCAGTCATGCTTTCTTTATGTAATTTAATTGTGTTGCATAATTAATATTAATAATACTAAAGTCATGCTCATTTATTAAGTTGAGTTTCTGCTGCATCATAGACATAGACTGGCACAGTAAATGTTTGGTAATTCTTGATTTATTGTAGACAGAGGATGGCATAGTGAATTCTTAAACCAATTAATAAGTCGAGGTGCTACCGAAATTAACGCAATAATTTATTCATAAAAATATATTAATTTTGATTTGTTATTATCTTTTCTATCTTAAAATTATGTTAATTATAATTGAGTGACAACAGTTATAATTTTCATAATTAGTGCACTAAATCATTAGTGACAGATGATTAGTTTGCTAGTTTTTATAGGAATACCCTTACTGCATTATGGCTTGCTATATTGTTGATTTAGGTTGACCTATATAATTAGTAAAAAGTGTTTGCAATTAATGAGAAAAGATATAATAAATCAAATGCTTTAGATAATTATTATTTAGAGTTAAAATTCCATATCAGTTGCAAAACATACAAGGGATTCTCAAAGCTTCACCGTTTTAATTTTATGCTTTAAATTTTGAATTAAATAAAATAAAAACCACAAAAATATTTCTTTCAATTTTAAACTTTGCTTTTAAAAAAGTGCTTGCCTTTTTGAATGTTTATTTTTATCAATCTCCCGAGTTACAAATTTTCACCTCCATGTGGATACGACAACTTTTCTATACTACAAACGTCCGCCGTTTATTAAAAAGAAGATAAACATTTTGGGGCGTTACCACCAACCAGATATCATTAAACTTAAGATACCATTGTTAGGAAGCTTGTTTAAGTCCATATATTGACTTCTTTAATTTACACACCATGTGTTCCTTTCCTTTACTTGAAAAGCCTTCAGGTTGGTCCATATAGACTTCTTCCTCTAAACTTCCATTAAGAAAGGCGGTTTTCACATCCATTTGGTGTAACTCTAAATCAAAATGAGCCACCAATGCCATAATAATTCTAAGTGAATCTTTCTTAGAGACTGGTGAAAAAGTCTCTTTGTAGTCAATGCCTTCTTTTTGAGTAAAACCTTTGGCAATAAGTCTGGCCTTGTACCGTTCAATATTGCCTTTAGAGTCACGCTTGGTCTTAATGACCCATTTACACCTGACTCTTTTGCAACCTTCAGGCAACTCAACAAGGTCCCAAACTTGATTTTGATCCGTAGATTTTAATTAATCTTTCATAGCATTGAGCCACTTGTTAGAATCCATACTTTCCATGGCTTGTGAAAATGAAACTGGATCTGAAATCGGATCATTATCGATTTCTAAGTCAATTTCAAACTCTTGTAGATAAACCACATAATCATCAGGAACAAAAGATCGTTTTTCTCTTTGAGATCTTCTTAATATTGTTTCTTGTGGTTCAGCTACTATTGGTTCCTCGAGTACAACTTCATTGTGAAGTGGCTAGCCATTCACTTGTTGTTCTTGAACATTGTTAGGCTGTACAACAATGTTAGGAACAATATTGGAAGTTACAGGCAGAGGTACTTCTACCCTAACTTCTTCAATGACCACATTACGTGGTTCTCCACTCCCACTAATTTCACCATTCTTGATGAACCTAGCATTTCCAGATTCAACTATTCTTGTACTATAGGAAGGACAATAAAATTTATACCCTTTGGATTTTTCAGAATAACCAATGAAATAACCACTGGTCGTCTTAAAATCCAATTTCTTTTCATGTGGATTGTAAATTTTTACTTCCGCCGGGTAACCCCAAACATGCAAGTGCCTTAAACTAGGTTTCCTTCCCGTCCACATCTTAAAAGGAGTTTTCGGGACTGCCTTACTAGGAACCCTATTCAGTATATATATGGTGGTCTTTGATGCATGTATCCACAAAGACAAGGGCAAAGATGAATAACTTAACATGTTCCCAACCATATCCATTAATGTATGATTACGCCTTTCTGCTACACCATTTTGTTGTGGTGTACCTGGCATAGTGTATTGCGCACATATGCCTCGCTTTTCTAGGAATTTAGCAAATGGACCTGGACATTGCCCTGACTCGTCATACTTTCCATAGTATTCACCACCTCTATCTGAGCTTACAATTTTCACCTTTTTATCTAATTGCCTCTCAACCTAATTAATAAATACCTCAATGGCTTTAACAGATTGAGATTTTTCATGCAATAGATAAAGATAACCATAACATAAAAAATCATCAATAAAAGTGATAAAATACTTTTCTACACTAAAGGATGGAGTGTCAAAAGGTCCACATATGTCGGTATGTATGAGTTCAAGAAGTTGTGTGCTTCTTGTAGCCCCTTTCTTAGTGTGTTTGGTTTGCTTTCCTTTAATGCAATCAATACACACACCGAGGTCAGTAAAATCTAAATTCAAAATAATTCCATTCTTTACTAATCTCTCTATTCTTTCCTTGGATATGTGACCCAAGCGTTTATGCCACAAGTAAGCAGAACTTTCATCAACTAAACTCTGTTTAGTTCCAATATTTCGATGTATGGTTAGCAAAGTTTCAGCAAAAAGATTATCAAGCTTTAACTTATATAAACCATCATAAAGGATTCCAGAACCAATAAGACTATTATTTTTATATAAACTGAAAGATCCAAATCCAAACTTACAATAAAATCCCGCTACATCAAGTTTTGATAAAGAAACTAAATTGCCAGAAAAAGTACGTACATAAAGAGTTTGGTATAAATCAAGATAATATCCAGTACCTAATATTAGGCGATAAGTGCCAATTCCTTCCACTGGAGCTTTATCTCGATTCCCCATGTCAATAAAACTTTCATTTGCTCTTATGGGTTGGATCGTAAGGAATCCCTGCATCATATTAGAAATGTGAGTAGTTGAACCTGAATCAATCCACCAAGTATTATAAGGAACTTCAGTTAAATTTGATTCGAAACAAACTAAAGCACAAGGCTTACCTTTCTTTTCGAACCAAGCCTTACATTTTTGACAATCTTTCCTTAAGTGCCCAAATTTGTTACAAAAATAGCACTTAACATTGTGTTCCTTCTTGTGGATTTGAGTTGATTCATTCAGGTTATTCAACTCCTTCTTGAACCCTTTCTTCTTGTTCTTTTCAGGCTTCTTTTTAGTGCTCTTTTCAGCCTCTTGATTCACAAGATGAACGGAATGAGGTTTCTGATTCTTCAATCTCGTCTCCTCTTGAACAAGCATACTGGTCAATTCATTAATATTCCATTTATCTTTAATTGTGTTATAGCTCATCTGGAATGGACCATATTGTTCAGGAGGAAGCAAGTTGAGAATGAACTGTACCAGAAAGTACTCATCTATAGATATCCCCAAAGACTTTAATTTTGCTGCTATATTTGTCATTTCAAGGATATGCTCATGCATAATACAAGAACCATCAAATTTCATATTGGTTAATTTAGCCATTAATGTACCAGTAAGAGACTTATTAGCAGTTTGAGAGCGCTCTTCCACAAGTTTCATAAATTTCTTAACACTTTCAGTCTTGGGAAGAGTACTTTTACTGTTGTTTGCTACTGTCATTTGCATGAACATTAAGCTTAATCTATTCGACCTTTCCCATAATTTATGAAAAGTTTTCTCCTCCTCACTACTAGCATCAGTAATAATAGTGGGTTTCTTATCTTGAAGTGCTAAATCAAGATCCAAGACACCTAAGTGAAATTGGACTTGTTTACATCAATCAGAGAAATTCAATCCATTAAATACGGGAACAGATAAAGCACGCAGATGCAGAGAAACAGGAACAAATACTGCAAATATGCAAGAAACATTCATACATTAATGCTTTGAGATGATCACATAATTCGATTTAAAGTAAGACAATAATTATATATCCTAGTTCTCCTTTGGATGATACTAAGACATACAAACTATAAATGATGCTAATTTAAAAGTAAAAATTTAATTTGGTAATCATAAATATGCCTATAAAAAATGCTTGCTATCTTTGGATAAACAAACAAAAATAATAGGACATATTAATTACCAACTATTATATTCATCAATTATAAAGAAAGCTAATTAACCTTTGGAAGATTCCTAAGTTCTTATAATAGATGAAATTCAATAACCCATGATCTATAAATGTCATCTCAATGATAAGTATCAAAATTCATAAGTAATTGAACTTTTGTTTCTCAATTTAAAAATCACTAAGCCTTAAAGTTTGGCCACTTTAGTGACTAACAAACTACAATAATGTAATTTTGAATTGGAAACAATAGTTTTACTTGTTTCAAGTAATTAATTATGATCAGGTATATACATGCATTAACACCATATATGCAACATTTACTCGGAAGTTTCCATAAACTAACATTACATATGTATGTTTTATTAAACAGATCCAAACAATACATATCACATCAATTGCATAATAGTATTCAATATATATCAGGTATGAGAATGCAAACAAAAATGTTTATCTACAACCAACTTTTATCGATAGAAGAGAAATTTTTTTTTTACTACTTTCTGTCGCAAGAGCTATATATACATATATATATATATATATATAGTGAAAACGTGAAATCATAAAGCGGAAGCAACAAACTCAAGTTTCTGACAAAGTCAGGTTTGAATTCTCACGTTTTAATGTATATATATATATTTACACACACAAAAGCATACACAGGCAATGATTCAAAGAGACGAAAAAGTAAAAGTTTCTTATTTCATCGACATAAACAATCCTTTAATATAACATACCAACGAAGATATTCATAACCATAATTTTGTGAGAATCATCACGCACCAAAACAAAAATCCTAGAATTCAATAACCGTAATTTAAAATACCAATACCCTAATTACAGCGGAGATTATAAGTAATACAATTAATCACCCATAAAAATTTTAGGATTCATATATAATCTGTAATATAACTTTAAAGGAAAATCATGAGTTTAAAAATCTAAATGCTTTGATGCCACATGAAAGAACTTTAAAATCTTTTAATTCCTAGAAATCTTAGAACTCAATAATTTTTACATGAAGAAGATTTAGAGCGTACATTGATTCATAGCTTCAACTATTAGAGAACTCTAGAACAGAAATTGTCAGAAAAAAGAAGAATCTAGTTTCTCTCTCTAAACCCATAAATTCTTTTCACGTATTTTCTGATGGAGAGAAAAAATACAATTGATTGGGTGGAGAGAGGACTAGACTCCTATTTATAGACCCTCAATAGGTGCCTTTCCATTAAAGCACATAGCTCTTCAGATATAGACACATCTTTTAATAAGAGTTGCAACCCCTCATAGCTAATAGAATTTTAACATTTAAATAATTATTAAACTAAATAAATAAATCTGATAAATTTTATAGGCCTTCAATTAATTATGTGGCCCATAATTCTAACAATGAATGCATATGAGGGACAACATGTGATGATGTGGCCATGTCTATTCGCAATACCCTTCTTAAGATTTTGGTTTGAATCTATATGATGGACAAAATGCAACAGTGTGGCCTTCCTTATTGCAAGCTTGACAATTTTGGAGAATTTTGATTCAAATTAGAAATTGGTGGCCGTAGTCCCCTATTTTCGGTCACCGTAAGAGATAATATATAATCTCAGTGTTTAAATGAATCATAAAGCATATCTTGGTGGAAGGCATAGTTGTCTTCAAGGTTAACGTTTATGGTTTGAATTCTCAATGTTTTAATGAATCATAAAGCATATCTTGGTGGAAGGCATAGTTGTCTTCAAGGCTAAGGTTTGTGGTTTGAACTGTGATAGTTGCACCATTTTTTTTTTTTTTTATTTTTGTTTTATAAGCCATGTTGACCGTGTATTGTTAGATATGTGGCATGCATGGTTGGAAATCAAAGGAGAGGAGAAAGTGAAAAATAATTAAAGGTTAACCTAGGAGTGTAAAGGCTCTGATACCATACAATAAAGTGTTTGGAAAATAATGACGTCTTTTTCGGTAACCAATAAGTTAAACTTACACACACACACAATACAATAATTCAAAATAGGTAAGTTACCTAATCTTTCTTAAGCATAAAGAATAAATTAAATTACAAATGAATTATAAAATGACTAAATACAAAGTTAAATTTTAAATTGTTTACTTCCTCTAATAGTGTAGAATTTAATTATACTATATATTTTATAATTTTGAGATGATTATAGTCTATGCCACTAATTTTCCCTTTGGGTTGAAATATGCTACGTTTGCTAAAACTATAGCAAAAGATGCCACGATGGCATCAGTTAAATCTTGTGTACTAACCAAAATACACATAGACCAAACCTAGGATTTTTTTTCCTTTTTCTTCTTCTCTTTCTTTCTTATGTGGCAGTCTTTTCTCTTTTTCTCTCACGTCCCAACTACATCTTATTCTCTCAGTTCCTCTCTATCTCAACAACCGGCCTGCCCTTTCCTCCTTGTTTCCCTTGTGGCAACAATTGTCATCCTTTAGATGTCAGCGGTGGCAACTCTTTCTCCCTCTCCTGTGTTCCCACTCTATCCTTCATGTTATCTCCTTCAATCGGCGCTTTCCCCCTTTGCATGATTTTCTTCCCTCAGTGCTCTCTCTCTCTAGTGTCCTCTCCTTTTCCACTGTGCGATCTCCTCCGATCAGCACTCTGTCTCCTCTTTGTGCAATCTCCTTTGCAAATCCACCATTCTCAAAGAGCCGCCATCATCGTCGTGAAGCTCCTTCATTGCACCCAAACAACCATCGCATGGGAAGATCTTGATTTGTAATAATATTTTGAATTTTTTAATTTTTGTTCCGTGAGCACGAAAATCTTTTTTTTTTTTGTTGGTCTGGATTGTTACTTTATTATTTTTATTTTTTTTATTGTTAATCATAACTAAATATTCTAATAATTTTCATTTTTTTTGTATTTTTTCAAGCATTTTGTTGGGTGCCGCAATTGAAAATGGCAATTTCTAACAAGTAACGCTGGCGGTATTTGTGGTAGATACCGGCAAGTAACTAAGACAGTATCCTAGGTGGATATTGGTGGTTGATAATGAGGCAGTATCCTTGGCAAATACCAGATACCGATCAATGATCATGACGAATGACGAATACTGGTCGGTGCCTTAAAGGTATATTTTGTATCTTTAAATACAATGATGTAGCATGGCATTCCCTGTAATTATTATTTTAATAGAATAAATCAATATAAGCCTTACTTTTGTGACTTAGATGTAAAAAGCCCTAAAATTTTCAATGTTAATTGCATTTTCACATCTATACTTAAGATTGACAGGGCCTTAGACTCGAGAGTGGAGACAAATATTTAAGGTATTTTTGAGTAGGGAGAATGAGAAAAATAGCAGATTTTTGAATTTCTTTGAAGTAAATAACATGTTTTAAAAATATTTATAATAAATAACAGATCTAGGATATATATATAATTTATTTATTATTTAAATAAAAATTATTTATACTACAAATAAAAGGAAATGAATTATTTATACATCTAGTTTATTTACTATGCAAATGATAATTATTTATATTATAAATAAGGGTAAATAAATTATGTACATTATAAATCTGCTACAAATGTTTTTAAAATTTGCTATTTACTTCAACAAGTTTTGAAAAAGTGATAGTTACTATAATTTCCCTTTTAAGCATTGCACGTATATATTAGTTTGCCTTAAAGTTCGTGTTATAGAAGATACTTTTTAGGGCGAATTCTTTTTAGATTAAAACAATAAGAGATTTATAATTTTGATCCCCTTATATGGGACTCGCCTTTGGTCTAAACGACATATTTCAAGTCTTGAGGTAACTTTCGATCTAACTGATGTACTGGAAGTTAAGTTGCTCAAATCTAGTCCTCGATGTATTCCAAGCATGACATGCCTTCACCTTACAAGCCCTTTTACTTTCGGAATAAACTTGTGGTTTTCCATCTCTTGACAAATTTCTAAAGATTTTTAAAAGAAATTGTTTTTCTTTTATTTTTGTTTCTAACCTTCGACTGTATTCTGTTTGCCCCAGGCATGATTTTGGAAATTTTATAAATTTTTTCATGATGATGATGATGATAATAATTTGAGTGGAGGGTTTGGTGTGGGATTGAATTTTTAATAGGTGTTAACCTGGTTGAGATGTAAGCTCTCATACTAGATCTTAACGTGAGAAAGTGTATATACATTTGGTCTAGGTCAGATTTGCACAATATCAGACTTGGAAATACAATTTTAGCTTCCATAAGTTTTAATTAATTTAAACCCAGCCTAGTCCTCGCTGTCAACTTCCACGAAAACCACTAATATAAATTAGAGTTAACTCTCAAAGGAATTTAGACACAATTGGACACGATTAAATTAAAAAATTCAAATCAATCAAGGATTCTCAAGACACATTTCAAGATTTGAAATTTAATCCAAAATAACTTAACAATCTAGTTCGAATTTGTTCAGAAATGGAATCTCTCAACTATTATGAATTAAACCAAAAGTTAATATTTAAAAAACTAATTTGGAGAAATCGAATTTAATTAATCAAAAGTCATACAATAAGCATCAAATTAAATAATATTTGGAAATATATGGCAATAAAAATATTTTATTCTGAATAACTTTGTCTGGAGGGGGAATTAAGTGTTGGGTTATTCTTTTAAAATAATTATAAATGCAGCAGAAAAAGGTCTTAATTTTTTTTAACACACTAGTAATCGGCTTGCGTTGTTGTATAGATTAGTAATACATATTGTTTAATCGTACATATTTAACAATTAATATCTACTGTCTTATTCATAACTCCTCCAGCTTTCCCTATTTCTTGTTATATCATGCACAAATGTTGCAAGTGAGTGTTATTTCCAACCCCAACAAGAGAGCCATTTTTGACTGAACCAGTGGGCATGATGAGAAGCCCATTTTTGACTGAAAGAGGGGGCCGAAAACATGTTTTGTGAAGCAAGAATACCCTAATGACAGTCCTTATAAATTGAAGGGATTTATGCATAGTAGAGAAGAGTGTTTGGCTTAAAAATTTGGCTGAGTTGAGAAGGGAGATGGGTGTTTGTCTATTTGCAAACACAATATTCATTTACCTTTTTTCATAGAGTCAATATTTATGTATTTTTAGACAATAACATTAAAAAAATCAAATTACACTAATAGATATAATTCCAAAACCTCAAAATCAGATTAAATACTAAATAGTAAAGATTAATAAAAGTGCAAAAACAACAGTATTTCAATTGATATTGTCCTAATTTGCTTCTCTCATGAATTCCAAATGCGTTTGTCCTATATTCAAAATTTTCACATGCCCCTTAAAAACATAATTTGGGAAGTATTCGAAATTACAATTGCATTCCTAATTAATCTTATATAAGTTACAAATAAGCATACTTGCATGTGTAGTAACTATTTTATCTTAACCGTCTAATGTTTTAAAAGGTGTTTAGAAAGGTGGTGGGAACCACTTTTACTGTAGCATGTGAGAGCTTTACACTGTAGTAATTTTGTTTTATTGTTACTGTATTATGTAAGAATTTTACACTATTTTTAATTGAGTTTGTGGTAAAAACTGTATGGTAGGAACCATTGCCAAACGAGGGATTTGTAAAAATGACTTTTTGGGAAAAAAAAATTTTGGTCAATGACCCTTTTTTTTTTACAGTTTTTGGCACAAAAAAATGCTTTTTAAACATCAAACAGTTCCAGTTTTTTTTTAATCCTATTGAGGTTTCTTATCTTGCTATAGTCATTTTTCTCATTTTTTTGAAAAAAACTGAGACAATTTACCTGCATAAAAAAATGTATTTTTTGGTTTAAAAAAAAAAGATCATTTCCTCAATTCAATTTTTTTTTTGTCCCTTTCTTCAAATTCTTCCCTGCCAAACACTTAATCACTAAACAACCAATAACGTGTAACGGTCATATTATACATAAATGTTGCAAGTGAGCGTTACTTCCAACCCCGACAAAAGAAGAATTTTTGACCGAAACAGTGAGCCCGGTGAGAAACCCATTTTTGACCGAAACAGTGGGCCGAAAAAATGTCTTTTGAAACTAGAAAACCCTAAGATAGTCCTATAAATTGATGGGATTTATGGATAGTAGAGCAGTGTGTTTGGCTCAAATATTTGGCTGATTGAAAAGGGAGATGGGTTTTCCATAAGCCAATGAAAATGGGTAGCTGGGATAAATCTATCATGTAATATTGCCTATATCTTCTTCTTCATGTTATATACATGGAGTATTTGAAGCATAATTATATAAATACAGGCAATAATTGATCTTGATTTTCCCATGCCACCCATTTTTATTGTTTCTGGGTTCCTCTCCCTTTTCGTCTTCACGTTAGCTTCAAATTAATCAATAACTTCATGTCTCATATCTGTGTCATGTTTTCCTACCATTATTTTTTTTATTATTTTCCAGATCTTTATTTTGAGTCCTTGTTAATTAAAGTTCCTTTTTCTTTTCCTCTTTATTTTATTGCTTTCTTCCCACGAGTAACGTAGAAGCGATGAACTTGTTGTCTTGTTCCCTTTTTTTGTGATTGATATAACTTTGTTTTATATATGTATATATATATATATATATATATATATATTTCCTCCTATAGGATAATTAGGGAAATGTATTGCAGGTTTAGTTCAATGGTAATTTTAGATCTATCTTTAGCACTGGTGTTCTAAATCGAATCCTCCCACCTTCGTGTTAAAAGCAAAAATTCAAAAGAAAAATTTTGAATCTTGATTAAATTATATATTCTCCCCACAATTTTTAGGAAATCGATTATCCCCTCATCTGCCCTAAGAGCTTGCTGCTATGGTTAATGATTACTATATTATTTTTTGTCACAAAATAAAACAAAAATACCCTATGCCTTTCATTGAGATAATCCGAATCTAGAAAATCTGAATAAGAATTTACATTAACCCATCTAATCCAACTTTTATTAGGTAAGTTTAGGTTAAGTTTTCATAATCCGATATAATTAGGTTTAATGTAATATCTATAACAAAATATTACATATATTGTAATTTTAACATAATAAATATTACATATATTGTAATTTTAATATAATCTTATATTTAAAAAAAATTATAATTTATACAGACTCCTTAGTTTCAGACATCTTTTTAGTTTTTAGTATGTACATCTTTTAGTTTTTAGTAAACACTGGACAATCCCTTAAAAAAAAGGCATTTATAAATGTCTTCGTTTTTATTATGATTTATTTGTTAATTTATGACTTATGGATTTGATTTTGTTTTACAAACTTTTTTCTTTATGTTGATTTATAAGTTTGGGATAATATTGCAATTTAGAAATTTGTGAGGCAACAAATATGTGAAAAATTTTAGTTTTTTTCATATATTTTTTATTTTGATAAAATACTAATTTGAAAATTTTTGTTTTTTTAATAATGTTTAATTCAATTAATTCAATCCACCTAAATTTTTAGTGGGTGGTTACTTTTAAGGTTTGAGCTTATCAGGTAAAATTAAATTTGAAATTAACCGATCCAAATTTTAATTTGATGTTCTAACCCACGTGTTCATCCTTAGTTTGTGTCTAGGCAAATTATAGTAAATAAACTAATATCTAAATCTATAATAGGCCGTCCTTTTTCAGTTTTAGTTTTCCTATTTTACCCTTCCTCTTAAAGTAACTCTCTCTCCCACCGTTGTCACATGCTGTCCATCATCGCAGTAACGTCCTGCCTCGCCTACTGTTGCACGTCATCCAACACTATCCACTCCACCCCGCTCAGAAACCGACGATCTCTCAAATGTCGACACTTCCATGTCGAAAGTCCATTAGGAACTCAATGGATGATTGCAAAGAAGACTACCTTGATCGCAGGAGATGCAATTGAGATTCGTTGCTTTTAATGCAATGGGTGACAACGTCTGATGATGATGTGATGCGATGATTATAGTACAGTCTCGACGGTAGTGTACAAAGAGAGAGAAGTTGCCATCTCCACCTCTATATAAACCCGTTGTCGTTGCACGTCCTCATTTTAGAGAGATTTAAGGAAAGAGGGAGGAGAAAGATTGTAAGGGAGGGGGATTTGGATAAATGGCTTTAAGAAAAAGTGTTTTTTGATAAATAGTTTTTTTTTTACATAAAAAATAAAGCTTTTTAGATAAGAAAAAAGCTTTAATTTTTTTTTATCTTGTTGAGGCTTTTTTTCTTCCTCTAATTTGTTTTTTTCATCTTGCTAGGATGAAAAAAAAAATTAGAGCAGTTTTCGGCCTAAGGAGGCTTGATTTTTGGTGCAAAAAAAAAAGGTCATTTCTCCAATTAATTTTTTTGGGTGGCCTTTTCATCAAATTTTCCGGTTTTGTTTTGTTTTTTTTTTAGAATCTAATATTTAGATGGTTTTTTTTTAATTCACCTAATTAATAAAATGTGCATTTATACTTTTTTTTGGGGCTTATTTTTTAACTTTTTTTTAACATGGAAATGGTTTAATTTTTTTAGGTTAAAAACTCCAAACATCCTTTGAACTTTTAATATTGTGATATTTAATCTTTGTATAATTTAATAGACTAAAATAGTCCCAAACTTTCAATATATGTGGAATTTTTTTCCGTGAACTAATTTAATATGATAAATAGTCCATGAATTAATTTGTAAAAGAAAAATTAGTCCTATTTATTATTCACTATTAAATTTTGAATAAAAAACAACGGCTTTCATCCTATGGCACTTCTCTTCATAGTCCTAACCTCGTGTCACCCCTTGCTACACTCATTTTGCAATAAAACTATCCTATAGCTGCTTTACCAATTACCTCACTCGACTAGCCATACTATGGCACTACATTGTCGTAATACCACCCTGTTGGTCATAACTATTTTAGCCTAATAAAATAATTTTGAGATATATTGTCATAATATTAAAAGTTTCAGGACTTTTTTTAGCCTATTAAATTAATTCAAGAATCAAATTATCATAATGTTAAAAGTTTAGAGACTTCTAAAACTATTTACCCTTTTTTTAACTTAATTATGACAGGATTTAAACTCTTAACCTGAAAATATTGTAGGTTGGTGTAAATTTAGCTTTAAAACATACGTATAACTACATTTTACTTTTCCTTTAGGAGAACTTTTTCTTTTCTTTTCTTTTTTTATTGTGAAAACTTTTTCTTTTCTTTTTTATATTGAGAGAAAGAAAAGAAAAAACAAGGCAAACCAAATATCTTGTTTTACTTCTCTCTTTTAAATTATTAGCTCTCCAAAGTATCGAACCTTCTAAGGAAAAAAATCTATTTTTTGATTTTGCCAATAAGTTTTTACTAAAAAAAACAACCAAACTGACCACAATACCCCTACCACATTTTGTTGTTTGATAACTTATTGCGGCCATTTATTTTCATTAAGACAATGAAGGTGTATTTTTGGGGAATATTACTAAAACTTGGAACTTTTTTATTATTTTTTGAAGCGACTAAAACGTGAACTAACAATTCACTTCTATATATTTTTTCCCCTCAAGATTTCATAGAGATTGACTATCAAAATAAACTATGAACGAGTTCAAATCGATTATTTATGGATGGTAGAGAAGAGTGTTTGGCTTAAAAATTTGGCTGAGTTGAGAAGGGAGATTGGTGTTTATCTATTTGCAAACACAATATTCATTTACCTTTTTTCGTAGAGTCAATATTTATGTATTTTTAGAAAATAACATTAAAAAAATCAAATTACACTAATAGATATAATTCCGAAGCCTCAAAATCCTATTAAATACTAAATAGTAAAAATTAATAAAAGTGCAAAAACAGCAGTATTTCAATTGATATTGTCCTAATTTGCTTCTCTCATGAATTCCAAATGTGTTTGTCCTATATTCAAAATTTTTACATGCCCCTTAAAAACATAATTTGGGAAGTATTCGAAATCACAATTGCATTCCTAATTAATCTTATATACGTTACAAATAAGCATACTTGCACGTGGAGCAACTGTTTTATGCTAACCGTCTAATGTTTTAGAAGATGTTTGAAAGAGTGGTAGGAACCACTTTTATTGTAACAATTTTTTTTATCGTTATTGTAATATGTGAGAGCTTTACACTGTTTATAATTAAGTTTGTAGTGAAAATTGTGTAGTAAAAACTATTGCCAAACACTTAATCACTAAACAACTAATAATGTGTAACGGTCATATTATACATAAATGTTGCAAGCGAGCGTTACTTCTAACCCAAGAAGAATTTTTGACTGAAACAGTGGGCCCAATGAGAAACCCATTTTTGACTGAAACAGTGGGCCCCAAACATGTCTTTTGAAACTAGACAACCCTAATGATAGTCCTATAAATTGATGGGATTTATATATAGTAGAGCAGTATGTTTGGCTTAAATATTTGGCTGAGTTGAAAAGGGTGATGGGTTTTCCAGAAGCCAATGAAAATGGGTAGCTGGGATAAATCTACCATGAAATATTGCCTATATCTTTATATTCATGGAGTATATGAAGCATAATTATATAAATACAGGCAACAATTGATCTTGATTTTCCCATGCCACCCATTTTTATTGTTTCTGGGTTCCTCTCCCTTTTCGCCTTCACGTTAACTTCAAATTAATCAATAACTTCATGTCTCATTTCTGTATCATGTTTTCCTATCATTAGTTTCTTTTCTTTTATTATTTTCCAGATCTTTATTTTGATTCCTTGTTAACTAAAGTTCCTTTTTCTTTTCCTGTTTATTTTATTGCTTTCTTCCTGCGAGTAACGTAGAAGCGATGAACTTGTTGTCTTGTTCCCTTTTTGGTGATTGATATAACTTTGTTTTATATATATATATATATTTTTTTTTTCCTCCTATAGGATAATTAGGGAAATGTATTGCAGGTTTAGTTCAGTGGTAATTTTAGATCTATCTTTAGCACTGGTGTTCTAAATCGAATCCTCCCACCTTCGTGTTAAAAGCAAAAATTCAAAAGAAAAATTTTGAATCTTGATTAAATTATATATTCTCCCCGCAATTTTTGGGAAATCGACAATCCCCTCATCTGCCCTAAGAGCTTGCTGCTATTGTTAATGATTACTATATTATTTTTTGTCACAAAATAAAACAAAAATACACTATGCCTTTCATTGAGATAATCCGAATATAGAAAATTTGAATAAGAATTTATATTAACCCACCTAATCCGACTTTTATTGGGTAGGTTTGGGTTAAGTTTTTGTAATCCGATATAATCTAAACCTATTTAATGTAATATTTATAACAAAATATTACATATATTGTAATTTTAACATAACAAATATTACATATATTGTAATTTTAATATAATCTTATATTTAAAAAAAATATAATTTATACAGACTCTTTAGTTTAGACATCTTTTTAGTTTTTAGTATGCACATCTTTTAGTTTTTAGTATACACTAGACAATCCCTTAAAAAAAAACATTTATAAATGTCTTCGTTTTTAATATGGTTTATTTGTTAATTTACAACTTATGTATTTGATTTTGTTTTACAAACTTTTTTCTTTATGTTGATTTATAAGTTTGGGATAATATTGCAATTTAAAACTTTATGAAGCAACAAATATGTGAAGAATTTCGGTTTTTTCATATATATTTTTACTTTGATAAAATGTTAGTTTTAAATTTAATAATGTTTAATCCGATCAATTCAATCCACCTAAATTTTTAATGGGTGGATTATTTTTAAAGTTTGAGCTTATTAAGTAAAATTAAATTTGAAATCAACCAACCCAAATTTTAATTTGATGTTCTAACCCACATGTTCATCCTTAGTGTGTGTTTAGGCAAGTTATAGTAAAAAGACTAATATCTAAATCTATAATAGGCCTCCTTTTTAAGTTTTAGTTTTCCTATTTTACCCTTCCTCTTAAAGTAACTCTCTCTCCCACCGTTGTCACATGCTGTCCATCATCGCAGTAACGTCCTGCCCCGCCTACTGTTGAACGTCATCCAACACCATCCACTCCATCCCGCTCAGAAACCGACGATCTCTAAAATCTCGCAACTTCCATGTCGAAAGTCCATTAGGAACTCAATGGATGATTGCAAAGAAGACAACCTTGATCGCAGGAGATGCAATTGAGATTTCGTTGCTTTTAATGCAATGGGTGACAACGTCTGATGATGATGTGATGCGATGATTATAGTACAGTCGCGACGGTAGTGCACAAAGAGAGAGAAGTCGCCATCTCCACCTCTATATAAACTCATTGTCGTTGCACGGCCTCATTTTAGAGAGATTTAAGGAAAGAAGGAGGAGAGAGATTGTAAGACAAGGTTAGGTTTTTTAGAATCTAATATTTAGATGGTTTTTTTTTAATTCACCTAATTAATAAAATCTGCATTTATACTTTTTTTTTTGGGCTTATTTATTAACTTTTTTTTTAACATGGAAATGGTTTAATATTTTTAGGTTAATAACTCCAAACATCCTTTGAACTTTTAATATTGTTATAATTTAATCTTTGTATAATTTGATAGACTAAAATAGTCCCAAACTTTCAATATATGTGGAAATTTTTTTCCTGAACTAATTTAATATGATAAATAGTCCCTGAATTAATTTGTAAAAGAAAAATTGGTCCTATTTGTTATTCACTGTTAAAATTTGAATTGAAAACAACGGCTTTCATCCTATGGCACTTCTCTTCACAGTCCTGACCTTGTGTCACCCCGTTTCTATACTCTTTTTGCAATAAAACTACCCTATAGCTGCTTTACCAATTACCTCACGCGACTAGCTACATTGCGGCACTACATCGTCGTAATACCACCCCGTTGGTCATAACAGTTTTAACCTATTAAAATAATTTTGAGATATATTGTCACAATATTAAAAGTTTTAGGACTCTTTTTAGCCTTTTAAATTAATCCAATAATCAAATTATCACAATGTTAAAAGTTCAAAGACTTCTAAAACTGTTTACCCTTTTTTTTTTTAACTTAATTACGATAGGATTTAAACTCTTGACATGACAATATTGTAGGTTGGTGTAAATTTATCTCTAGACTATATCTATAACTACATTTTACTTTTCCTTAAGGAGAACTTTTTCTTCTTTTTTTTTTTTTATTGTGAGAACTTTTTCTTTTCTTTTTTCTATTGAGAAAAAGAAAAGAAAAAAAAAAAAGGCAAACCAAATATCTTGTTTTACTTCTCTCTTTTAAATTATTAGCTCTCCAAACTATCAAACCTTCTAAGAAAAAATCTGTTTTTTGATTTTGCCAATAAGTTTTTACTAAAAAAACCAACCAAACTGACCACAATACCCCTACCACATTTTGTTGTTTGATAACTTATTGCGGCCATTTATTTTCATTAAGACAATGAAGGTGTATTTTTGGAAATATTACTAAAACTTGGAACTTTTTTATTATTTTTTGAAGCGACTAAAACGTGAACTAACAATTCACTTCTATATATTTTTTCCCCTCAAGATTTCAGAGAGATTGACTATCAAAATAAACTATGAAAGAGTTCAAATCGATTATTTATTCCAAAGTTATATATAGGGGAGTTCTTGTTGCCACCCCACGACAAACTACCCCACCACACACACCCCCCCCCACCCCCCTCACACCAAAAAAAAAAACAAAAAAAAAAAGAAACAAAAACTTAAGAAGGAAAATTAATAAATGAGTGTAATTTTTCAAAGTATTTGTGTTTCATGTTATTGAAATAGATTAACGATATCGAAATTAATAAACAGACAATGTAGTTGAACTTCCAATTTTAGTCTATTTACTAGTTTTTATTTCTACTAGGGTGTTTAGAAGGGTGGTGATAGGGCCGACAATTTGAGTCACGATACGATGACATAACACGAACCCGACACGAAAAATACGGGTTAGGGTTAGGAAAATAGGCCTCGGGTTGGAATTAGGTCGAACCCGTTTGATCCGCACAAAAAACGGGTTAGGTTCGGGTCAACCCGAACCAACACGAAATCAACCCGAAATAACCCTGCCAAATATGTGTCGAAATAAGGTTGACTTGAAAATTAACCTGAAAATTGTTAATCAACCCATGTAATCCAAATTGAACTCGTGTGACCTTAATGTAACCTATATAACCTGAAATTAATTTTAATGTGTCAAATTAGTCTAACATTTGTTGTATATCCAACTTGACATGATTCTAATTTCTAGCATATTTGTTTTTGTTAAACTTATATAAAGTTTTGTTAACTTTTTTGTTGGTTTTGTTTTGTTGGGTTATTGTTTATTTTATAGGCTTATTATTGGGTCATCGTGTTGCAGGTTTATCGGGTTTAGCAGGTCAATGTGTCGAACATGCACAAAGTAGCATATTGGTAGGTTGCACGGGTCGGATCGGGTCAACCTATCTACACATCAGGTCGTGTCTGGGTTGGGGTTTTTTTTGACTCGTCAGGTCACGAGTCGGGTTCGGGTTGGCGTATTGGTTGTTTATATAAGGGCTCAACCTGACCCCGACCCATGGACCTGAATTGCCAGCCTTAGGTGGTGAGAACCGTTGGTTAGAACCACTTTTACTGTAGCATATGAGAGTTTTATACTGTAGCGATTTTTTTTTGGTAGCATGTGAAAGCTTTATATTGTTTATAACTGAAAAAGTGGTGGGAACCACCCTTCCAAACACCCTCTACATTACAAGTAGAAGTATATGCCCACGTAGATCTCGATGGATCATAGCACTTAGTTTTGTTAACTTGGACCAGAATCTAATTTTAGCTCCATAGTTTATTGCATCATTTTTGTCTGGTTTTTGTGTGTGTGGGTTTTAGAAGAATTAAGTAAATGAAGCCATTTATAGCCTTAGAAAGGTTGGTTTCTTTCATTAACAATCCAATTAAATGGAGCCTAGTTCGAATCCCATTTTTAGTTTTTTTTTTTTGGTGGATAAGGATTCTGAAATACCATTTTTAGTTTTTTTGGTAATGAAATCCATTTTTTTTTTTTTGGAGTGGGGAGGCCCGAACTAGAATCGCACTATCCCTAGACCCAGAGATATTACCCACCTCCCACTATCCAGTAGTAGGTGAGGTTTACCACTCATGTTGACATGAGGATTCGATCTCTAGAAAAAGGGAAAGAGGAATCATAGCAAAAGCTGTTGAAAAATAGTATGCAGTGGAATTTTAAAATTTTTTATATCAAAGTATTTTCTAAAACACAAGTTTGACACACTATATGCATAAATTAACTAGATCTTACTAACCTTTTAATGCCAAAGAACTTCTGCAATCCGTGAAGAGAAGTAACGTTCTAGAAGAGCCTCAACCAACTGGTCTTCTTTGCTATTCTCTATCCACGATTGGAGTGAGTATAGGCTCACGTTGTTCAGCCTTTCCCCGGTGACTCTCCATCCAACCAATTGAGAGAACTCAAAGCTAGTGTTCGTAATTTGTGAACAAGAGCTCTTAGGGAGTCTCAGAATCTCACTAGCAGAGTTTCACTTTTAATCTCTCAATTGACCTAAATGATAAAGAGACTCACTTTACTTTTATAAAGGTTAGGCCTAGGAGTCATTCCTTATTAGATAAGGCCACAAAAATTTGAATCAGAATCAAATTCGGATCAATATCTGATGAAATCCGCGTCTAAAACATGTGATGAACAATCCCATAGTCGGCAGGCCGAACTAGCAGATCGTCCTTCCGAACATGTCTTATCGGCAAGCCGAAGTTAAAGATCGGCCTGTTGAACTTACGATTTTTTATCCCTGCGAATCTTTGTCTTCCACCTGAGATCCTTGGGATAGAGCCTCAGTTTTAATTCAAATAACCCAATAGAGAAGTTATCTTATTAAAACAGTCATATCTAGATAATCTTTAGGAAAATAAATGTTCCTGATAATTCAACAAGTTTATCTTGAATTAATTCAAAATTAACCCAACCGATAAATAGACATGAATTATCTGATCTCGATAATTCAACAAGTTTATCTTGAATTAATTTTATCACAAAATTATTTCAATCGATAAACAGACATGAATTATTCAATTTTATCGAATTTCAACCAATTTGATAAATCTGACATAAGTCACCAATTATTAGAAAAACACGCCGTATCGTTATAGGATTTTTGTGAGCTAGCAAAGGGGACCAAATGGACATATATAGTTCAAGCTCCCGATAATTATGAAACCCAATATCCCAAATATACATTTCATAGTTGTCAGCTCCAACGCTACTCCATTAAAAGCTTGGAGCTGCACTCTGGAACTATATAGAATTACAAAGCCCATATAGCTAAGTCTCTATAGCATATCATAATGTATCGTATTCCTATAGGATTATCCATAATTGGCTTAAGGATAAGTTCTGTCTTACCTTCCCGATTATTTTTATCTTACATTCTATTATCTCACCATCAAAAAACTTACCATCCAAAGACAGTATACCATTCGGTTACACCTATGTATCTAAATAGTTGAGCACTCTAGTTTTCTAATTATAGGATAACGCATATAAGAAGATATCACTACTCCTAAAGAGGAGCTATGGATTCCATATCTATGAATAATAGGTCTACGCTATCAAGAATCATACCTCCAACGTACTGGCATACGTACCACTATTAAAATGTGGGTGTCATCCTTTGGTACACAAAAGACACAAGTCAAGACAACGGGCCCACTATTCATCTTAGGATTAAGATACAATATAAATGATTGTCAAAAGTGAATCGATTTGCCGAGACAGAATTGTTAATCCAAATCAATTCACTTTATATCTCGATCTAACACATCATCACCTATGACAATGCGCCAATGTTTCTATTCACGAAGTCCACCTCCGATGGTCAAGACAAACCATCTCCCAATAGGGATATAGACAACATAACAATCTTTATATAAATAAAGTCAACTTTATTCCCTCGATTACGGATCTTATGATTTAGACTGTTACCTTAAGAATCGTGCCTTCCGCATAATTTGTCCATCACATGCCCAATTCTTAAAGGTTTAGAGTGACAGTCTTAGACTATTTTTTGCTAACATGCATTCAATAAATGTGAATGTAAAGAGGACACGATTTGGTATATAAATAATAAATAAAGTCTTTATTGATAAAAATGTCTAAAAAAACATATTACATTTTTACTTCTTAGGGCATACATGTCTAACAATCTCCCGCTTGCACTAAGTGAGTAAATATGACAAATCTTGCATCCCCATAGCTTTCACATGCCATTCAAAGACTCTCCCAGTGTTTTTGTGAATGGATTAGCTAAATTGTCCTCAGACGTAATTTTGCACACCGTGGCATGCCCGCCATCGATGAAGTCCTTTATCACATAATACTTCCAATCAATATGCTTACTCTTCTTATGAAATCTTGGTTCCTTAGCATTAGCTACTGCCGCACTGTTATCAGAGTATAATGATACTACCTTATCCATACCAGGAACTACCTCAAGATCCCCAAAGAACTTGCGGAGCCACACTGCTTCTTTCAAAGCATCACTAGTTGTCACATACTCGGCCTTCATCGTTGAATCCAAAGTGCAATCTTGCTTCACATTTCTCCAACTGATGGCACCGCAGCCTAGAGTAAACACAAAACCAGAAGTCGATCTTTTAGAATATAGACATGATTGAAATTTTGAGTCAATATATCATAGAAGAGTTAAGTCTTCACCTGAATACACAAGCATATACCCTCGAGTCCTTCTCAGGTACTTGAAAATATGCTTTACCGCAACCAGTGGTTCTGTCTTGGATCCGCCTGAAATCGACTGACAATCCCGACCGCATAACAAATATCTGGTCGTATGCAAAGTATGGCATAAATGAGACTACCCACTACTGAAGCATAAGCACCTTCTTTGTGTATTCTCTTTCTTCCTTAAACTTTGGAGAGTCTTTCTTAGAAAAAGTAATTTCAGACGTAGATGGTTGCCCACCTTTCTTGGAATCCTGCACTGCAAACCTCCTGAGAATTTCATTTATGTAGCCGGTCTGGGATAAAACTATCATGTTGTTCTTCCTATCCCGAAAGATTTGGATACTAAGAACAAAATTAGCCTCACCCAAGTCCTTCATATCAAACTGCTTGGTCAACCATAATTTGGCCGATGACAATGCCCCAACGTCATTACCAATTAGTAGAATGTCATCTACATAAAGTAATAAAAAACCACCTTTCCATCCTTAATATGTGTGTACACACATGGCTTATCCACTTTTTGTGAGAATATATAAGTCTTGATCACCTAATTGAATCTTATGTTCTAAGAACGGGAAGCCCGCTTAAGTTCACAAATTGACTTTAACAACTTACAAACCTTACCCTCCTGACCCTTGACCTTGAGCGGGCTATCTTGATGAGTCTATTTTCTAAATGTCGTCTTGACATCCATCTACTAAATCTCATAATCAAGAGCGACAACTATGGGCAAGAGAATCCAGATGGACTTAAGCATGGCTACAGGCAAAAAGGTTTCCCCATAATTGATTCCTTCCTTTTGCATATAACCCTTAGCTACCAGTGTAGCCTTAAAGGTTTTGACCTTTCCATCCACTCCTCTTTTCCTCTTGTAGATCCATTTACACCCTATGGGTTTTACCCCTTCGGGAAGGTCTACAAGCTTCCAGACCCAATTAGTCTCCATAGACTTCATCTTTGTATTCATGGCCTCTGTCTAGAGTTTCGAATCAACATCTTCCATAGCCTCTGCATAAGTATAAGGATCCCTATCATGTTCATCCAGTTCGGCCAAAAAGGCCTCCCCATTGAACATATACCTCTCGGGTTGACGCCCGATCCTCCCACTACGCCAAAGCCCCTTAGGTTATTGTTTGGGTTCATTTGGTTTTTCTACACTGATCAAAATGGTTTCATTTAGAACCCCAAAAGTGATCGAATCATTCCTTAACTCCTCAAGCACCACCTTGCTTTGAGGCTTAAAGTCGTTCATGTAACTCTCCTCAAGGAAAGTTGCATTAGTTGAAACCACAACTTTATTTTCCTTTGGGTTATAAAAATAACCCCCTTTAGTCCCTTTTGGATATCCTACAAATATGCAAACTTCTGAACATGCTTCCAACTTATTCGCATCCTTAAACAAGACATGAGTCAGACATCCCCATGCATGAATATGGTTTAAGGATATCTTCTTGCCTGTCTACAACTCGTGAGGAGTTTTAGGGACCAATTTTGAAGGCACATCATTCAGAAGATAATATCCAGTTTGCAGTGCATATCCCAAAAAGGATAAAAGTAATGATGAAAACTCATTATGGACCTTCCCATGTCCAATAAAAGTCATATTCCTTTTCTCTGCCATGCCATTCTACTACGGAGTGCCTGGCGCAGTCAACAAGGATAGAATCTCATTCTCTAATAAGTATCCTAAGAACTCATCAGAAAGGTATTCTCCACCTTGATCTGATCAAAGTGCCTTTATAGGTCTACCCAATCGCTTTTTCACTTCAGCCTGAAACTCTCTAAACTTGTCAAAAGTTTCACTTTTGTGGTGCATCAGGTACACATACCCATACCTTGAGTAATCATCAATAAAAGTAACGAAGTACTCATATCCTCCTCATTCCCAAATGTTCATCGGACCATAAACATCACTATGTACAAGTTCTAGAACCCCTTTGGCCCTACTGCCCTTAGACCTGAACGGTCTTTTGGTCATTTTACCCTCCAAACAAGATTCACATTGAGGTATAGATTCCACCTTTAAGTGACTTAAAGGTCCATCCCTTACCAACCTTTAAATCCTATTTAGGCTAATATGATTAAGGCACAAATGCCAAAGATAAGTCTCATTAGAGTGAGAAGTCTTAAGTCTCGTAGAGTTATTATCATTTACCTCAGTGTTCAGCAGTGAGTCCATCTTAGGTTTGATAAAATATAGATTGTTTTGCATCCATCCATCATATATAAAAGATTTATTTTTACGAATCACTACTTTATTATTTAAAGAAACCGAATAGGAATATTTAAATAAACAAGCTACAGATATCAAATTCCTTTTGAATTTAGGAACATAAAAACAATATCATAAAACCAAACTCCTATATTTATCAAAATAAAGAGGGACATCTTCCACTGCTTCAGCCAACACCAAGGATCCATCGCCCATCCGAAACATGAAGTTTTCATGAAGTAAACTTCTCGTTTCCCAGAATTCCTCTAGAGAAACACAAACATGATTGGTTGCTCCAGAATCTATGACCCAAGTGTCACTGGATTCCTCAACTAAACAAGTTTCTAAAACCAGAAGATCACACTTATCTCTTTGGGTAAGGAAGTCCTTGCAATTCTTCTTTATGTGCCCAACCTCTCCGTCCTCAGCCTTTTGCTTCCTTCCATTCCCTGGATTAGGATTGGAACCAAATGCAACTGCCAAGTCAACCTTTCCACTAGCAGGAGTTCCCTGATCAGTTTTATGAACTCTTGTAACTGTTTTATTAACTCTGTTAAGGTTACATCTTGTCTATTGCTCAAATAAGCTCTAAACGGGATGAACTCCTTTGACAGAGTCTGAAAAACTATAGTCATCTGTGACTTGGCATCGATATCGACTCCATGGGTTTGAGCCTCAATGAGGTAACCTATGACCAACATCATATGCTTCTTTATAGATGTCCCTAGGTTTTGCTTGCAATTCAAAAGTTTCCAAAGTGCCCTTTTTCTGATTTGTTATAGCTTGGCCTCTAAACATGTTTTCAAGATTAACCAAGATTTGCTTTGCAATCTTATAATCTTCATGTTGAGCTTGGAGTATGTTATTCATACTAGCCATAACATATTATTGGGTTTGATTATTAGCAACTTTCCAGTGATGAGACGCTTGGATTTGCTTACAAGTGGATTCCTCAGTAGGTTTGGGAGGACACGGTGTGGTTAGCACAAAAGTTAGTTTCTCAAAGGATAGGACGATATTTAAGTTTCATTTCCAATCATTAAAATTCTTACCAGTTAATTGGTTTTTATCGAGTATCAAAGATAAATCATTTTCAAACATTTTAAAACTACAATAAAGAATCATATACCAAACATAAGCAAACATAGTATAATAACTTAGTAAGATAACACAATCATGCATAGCATACAAATGTGTTTACGTGTCAAAACCTTAAAAAAATCACAACCTTACAATGATAATTCCCAACTTAGAATTTAGCAAGCTGCCTTGGGGAGACTTGCCAAATTCAATTAGGAACACGGATCCCCTCCTGATTAATATATGCCATCCAGGACCCGTATGATCCCGCATATATTAATAATCATTTTTTGGCCATTAATTTTATTAACAGAGATCCTAGGGAAGTTAGTAATAAAATTAATATGAGTGTATAACCATCGTTTCAATATTTTATCCATGTCTTATTATCGTCACCTTAGGGTGATCAACGATAAACCATGCTAAAATACCTTATCCTTTTAGAGATCCAACCTGGTACATGATGAAATTCCTTCCTTGGGGTCGGGACCACCATGTGCTACCTATAGACCAACGATGGAGGTTGCAGGTCCTCTCTTTGAAAACCTTCTCCCACTCAATCTTTTGAAATCAAGGTTTTATTTTAAAAGCATGCATGAAAAATTTTAAATTGAGCGGCACTCCCTATTCTATATGGCATGTTATTAATATACATAGCAAATCATATTATAATACAGACAAGCAAAGCAATCAAGCAAAGCCACAAGCAAAATAATAAATAATCGTAATATTATAGCTCCACCCTAGAGAATAGAAAACAAATATTACAAGAGAATAATTGAAACATTTTATCGATTCTTCATCCTTGAATCCTCAAGCTGTGTCATTCTTTATTTAATGCCCATCTTCATGTCTTCAATCCCATATGAATCGAATACTCTAAATTTCCAGTCATATCCAAATTTAATGTTTCTCAGAATTGTTTCAAAAATAAAATTAAAACTGTATCAAAAACTGCACATTTTCTAAAAAAATAATTTCAAATTTGGCTTCCCGCCAGAGCCTCCTGATTTTTGCCCCATTGTTGGCCTGCTGAACCTCATGTCTAGCCTGCCGATCCTACGACCATCGGCCTACCAAATTGGAGGGTTTGGCATGCCGATAGAGCAGAGATCACCATTTTTAGAAAATATAGTTTCTAATGCAATTTATCAATTTTATTGTCAACAATTCAAAAACATAAAATTAGAAACTCAGGAAATACTTTGGAGCTCTATCATTTGTCTTTTAGATCTGCCTTCTCCAAATGATTATTTAATTACAAAATTCTTACAAATTAAAAATTAAATAATAATTTCTAGATGGAGATGATAGTTTACCATCTAATTACATGAAAAAACTTAGATACACATTCTAACCTCTAAGGAACCATAACCGGTATTAATTAATTAATTCATTAATAATTAAATAATAATTTAATCAACCATAATTAATTAATAAGCATTCACCATATAATCCATAACAACATAAAAATATATAGAAACCTTAGAGTGCCAACTCTCTATAAAACTTAATTCAAGTATAGGAGAGATCAAGATCACATAATTTATACATATAGCATGATCACAAACTCATAAATTTACGTAAAAACCTGGCTCTGATACTAATTGTTGAAAAAATAATACACAGCAGAATTTTAAAAAAAATTTATATCAGAGTATTCTTCAAAACACAAGTTTGACATGCTATATGCATAAATTAACCAGATCTTACAAACCTTTTAATGCCGAAAAACTTCCGCAATCCATAAAGAGAAGTAACATCCTAGAAGAGCCTCAACCAACTGGTCTTCTTTGCTATTCTCCATCCACGATCGGAGTGAGTGTGAGCTCACATCGTTCAGCCTTTCCTTGGTGACTCTCATTCAACCAATTAAGAGAACCCAAAGCTAGTGTTCGTGATTTGTGAACAAGAGCTCTTAGGGAGTTTCAAAATCTCACCAGTAGAGTTTCACTCTTAATCTCTCAATTGATCTAAATGATAAAGAGACTCATTGCTTTTATAAAGGTTGGGCCTAGGAGTCATTCCTTATCAGATAAGGCCTCAAAAATTCGAATCAAAATCAAATGCAGATCAATATCTGATTAAATCTGCGTCTAAAACACGTGATAAAAAATCCCATGGTCAGCAGGCCAAACCTTCATATTGGCCTGCCAAACATGTCCCATCGGCAGGCCAAAGTTAAAGATCGGCCTGCCAAACTTACTACTTTTTATCACTACGAATCTTTATCTTCCACCCGAGATTCTTCGAATAGAGCCTCGGTTTTAATTCAAATAACCCAATAGAAAAGTTATCTGATTAAAACAGTCATATCTAGATAATCTCTAGGAAAATAAATATTCCTGATAATTCAACAAGTTTATCTTGAATTAATTCAAAATTAACCCAACCGATAAACAGACATGAATTATCTAATCCTAATAATTCAACAAGTTTATCTTGAATTAATTTTATCATAAAATTAATTCAACTGATAAACAGACATGAATTATTTGATTTTATCAAATTTCAACCAATCTGATAAATCAGACATAAGTCACCAATTATTGGAAAAACACGTCGTCTCGTTATAGGATTTTTGTAAGCTAGCAAAGAGGACCAAATGGACCTATATAGTTCAAGCTCCCGATAATTATGAAACCCAATATCTCAGATATACATTTCATAATTATCAGCTCCAACGCTACTCCACTAAAAGCTCCTGATAATTATGAAACCCAATATCTTAGATATACATTTTATAATTATCAGCTCCAACATTACTCCACTAAAAGCTTGGAGCTGCACTCTCGAACTATATAGAATTACGAAGCCCGTATAGCTAAGTCTCCATGGCATATCATAATATATCGTATCCCTATAGTATTATCCATAATCGGCTTAAGGACAAGTTCTATCTTATCTTCTTGATTATTTTTTTTATCTTATGTTCAATTATCTCACCATCGAAAAACTTACCATCCAAAGACTGTAGACCATTCGGTTACACCTATGTATCCAAATGGTTGAGCGCTCTAATTTTTCAATTACAGGATAACGCATATAAGAGGATATCACTACTTCTAAAGAGGAGCTATAGATTCCATATCTATGAACAACAAGTCTACGCTATCAAGAGTCATGCCTCCAGCGTACAGGTATGCGTACCATTATTAAAATGTGGGTGTCACCCTTTGGTACATCAAAAGACATAAGTAAAGACAATGGGCTCACTATTTATCTCAAGATTAAGATACAATACAAATGATTATCAAAAGTGAATCGAATTGCTAAGACAGAATTATTAATCCAAATCAATTCACTTTATGTTCCGATTCAACACATCGTCACCTATGACAATGCGCCAATGTTTCCATTCTTGGAGTCCACCTTCGATGGTCAAGACAAACCATTTCCTAGTCGGGATATAGACAACATAACAATCTTTACATGAATAAAGCATCCAACTTTATTCCCTCGAATGTGGATCTTATGATTTAGACTGTCACCTTAAGAATAGTGTCTTTCGTAAATTTTGTCCATCATATGCCTAATTCTTAAAGGTTTAGACCGACAGTCTCAAACTATTATTTGCTTAACTGCATTCAACAAATTTGAACGTAAAAAGGACAAGATTTGGTATATAAATAATAAATAAATTTTTTATTGATAAAAATGTCTCCAAATACATATTACATTTTTACTCCTTAAGGCATACACGTCTAACAAAAGCATCCTTACACCACAACCCTAGCGCTCAAAATAACATCCAAAGGAATCAAATGGGTCTGGAGGTATTGAATGACATCCAATATTTGCTTCAAAATAGGTTGGGCCCCATGCGTACAGTACTTGGCAGTTTTCTCTAGAGCTGGCAAAATTGAGTTCTTATCATATTTGTATCGGCACGTTTGTAGCATGACACGTTTAGGCCGAACACAAACATGACACGATTAATAAATGTGTCAAAAATGCAAACATGAACATGACCCTCCTATGGCATGCGTAACACAGCATGACACAATTAGCACGATTACTGAGCAGGCCGTGATGGGTTAATACGATAATAACACGCATATGGCACGTTTATGACCTAGTTAACTAAAAATTGAAAAAATTGAAAAAATTAAAAAAAGCAAATAAAGAAAATTAAAAAAATACAATATCTAATTAATACTAACCTATTACAAATATTTCAAATATTTTTATTGTTAAGTTTAAATGTGTTATACTTGAGCAGGTCGTGTCGTGCTGTGTTGACACATTTACGGTGCGTTTAATTAAACGTGTTAGCATGAATCCAGCTCGTTTATTTTTATATTATTCGTGCCAACCTATTTATGGCCTAATTAATAAACGTACAGTCCAAACCCGTTTATCTCATGTTGTTTTTATATCGTGTTATCGTGCCGTATCCAAAATTGTCGGCCCTAGTCTTTTTCCACATGAACTAGCATGTAGGCTGCACTAAATTAGGCCTCACATAATTATTTTGCAGCAAATTGCACATTTGACCACAGATTTCTAGTTTTTTTTAACCTTTTTCCTCCGTTGTTAACCCAGTTTCCAAAATTTGTTATATGTAAATCTAGAGAAACTAATTATTTTACAAAAAATTATTAAAATTAATCAAATATTTTTACATACTTATTTAACACAAAACTAATTGAAAACTCAAAACTCACCTAAAAATATAGAAAAACATTAAATTACACTAAAAACATATAATTAAACGTATCTTCACACAAATAAAAATAAATGTTGAAAACCACATAGAAGGTAACAAAACTCTCAAAAAACCATACAAATATCAAGCTAAAGGCATTCCAATTATGTATGGAAAATTAACTCACTAGAACCCTCTAGGATCCATCTAGAAACAACTAGGTTCCGTAATTGTGACACCCGTTATTCTCCTAACGGGTATTGAGGTAATTAAATTAATTTTTAATGTATAAAAAAAATTGCTTCATTTAAATTTATTTTATAATATTTATTTTTATCTATTTTTAAGTTTTCTAAAATTCTCCTATATTTATTTAGTATGATTACTAAAAAGCCTTAGAACTTCTAATAAATCTCAAAAATGTCATATTGGCATTATGTGTGTTAAAGTCTTTAGATGAGACATAAGGATATCTTTTCCAACTACTCTTGACCCTCATTTTCTTTATTTCCTCCGTGACATGCTTCAACATGTCTCCTCTATAATTGTTTCCATCACTTCTCTTCAAAGACTTCATCTTTTCTTCCTTTCTCTTCCACGGTTCCCACACTCTTCTTCTCATTTCTTTGCTGAAGCAAAATACTTAGAGAACTTCTTCAAGGCAGCCATAAAAATCAGCCACCATCACCTCCATTTGAGTAAGAATTTCAGTCATACCGAAGTAAAGGAACCTGTTTGAAGCCATTTCAAGCTTCCAACTAACCATAATCCGAGGTTAGAATCTTATGAACAAATTTAGTCTTTCATTTATAAATTTTCTTTTATACTAAAGGATTATTCAAATTTGCGTTCTTAAACCTAAGTATATGTTTGTTGCTATTTTGGAGCATATGTATGAAGTCTAAGTGTATATGCCCTAGACAGAAAATTTATATTGTTAAACTTTATAATACCTCTATGGGCAGTGGTTATTTCTTGAAATTCTAAGATTAAATTAAAATAAATTTTATGAATGTAGTTGTATGTTGTGCTTTAGTTTTAATTGTCCTTATGCACGCCTTAGGATCAAGGGAGTATGGAGCTAACGTTAATTGATTCCAAGATTAAGAGACTGTTGATAAGCTTAAAAGGTAGGGATTCTATTACTCATCTTTTGTGAGGTTTTTATAGAATTAAAATTGATTGTTTTGCCGCAATATATCTATATCTATGTTGAACTGATATTATATGAGTATCACATATGAAACTATGACATGGACTCGTCTTGTATTGTACGGCGAGGAACATAATGAATTGACACATGTTATAAATTGAGAAGCATGGTTAGGAAAACTGACTATATTAATAATGATTTAATATAGAGAAATGGTGAGACATGAAGAGGGCGACGGTTACGTCCTTGGGCATGAATACCCTAAAAGGTAAAATAGGGGGAAGGCGATGACGCTTCCTTGGGTTGAAAGTCCCAGAACACACTGTACAGGAATCGATTTGGTGAGGACTCGGGGCTTGATGTCCCCTCACCGGAACACCCTTGGAATGTTTATAGGGTGATCAAGTGCGCCCATTTGGGTTTCGATGAGTTGAGTGATACTCAATTTAACATGGATACCTAGGAACAATGATGATTGTTAATATTTGTATAAATGTGTAATTATGACACTTGGTAATGATTAACTACGGTATCCATAAGATGTGATCATAATAAACCTCATAATCTGGAATATGATGTAACTTATTAACCATGCAGATTTTAATGTGGTAATGATAAAAACCTAAAGGTGAGTAATGACTTTCTCTACTGAGCATAGTGTTGCTCATACCCTTATATTTTTATCTTTTCAGGACTCACTAAGTGTGAGGTGGCTACGAGAAATATAGTTGAGGAAGTGATGTAGCTATATTACATTGGGACTGCTTCAATTGTTGAGAATGTTCTTCATGATAATGTAAGCATCAATTGTTACTTTCTGTGACTGTATTACAATGTGTTGAGGGTTAAAATGATGATGACAACAGTTTATATTATTAAATTTAAGGTGCTACATTAAAACTGTGGTTTATTTATCGTTTATATTTTTATTTTTGAGTTGAGAGTTTTCATTTAAGTCCCGGGCAAATTTTATTTTTAAGGTTTTACTTTTATTATTTATTTTTATTTTATCTCATTAAAAACTGTTAACCCCCACATAGGGGCGTTACAGAATTTTTGGGATCAGAGCCTAGGTTCGGTTAACCTAGGGAGTGTAGCACCACTTTAAAAAATATATTTTTGAGATGGTTTTGAAGCTGAATTTTCATTGTCATCATCAAAATGAACCTTCACATTGATTTATACAGTCTAGAAGGATGAAACATGGAAAGGCCATAGAATGAAAATACTTATGGTTATATGAGTACAATAATTATATAGAAGGAAAGTATTAATAGTTATGAGGGAATGATAATTATATGGAATGAGTTTATAAGTAGAATGCTTATGAGAGATTCGTATAATATTAGGATCTATAAGCATATCTAATTCGTATAAACGATGAGAAATTCGTGTAGATACGAGGATTTAAGAGCCTTTTGTCTCGTGAAAAACAATAAAAAAAAAATATAAGGCTTGATTTATTGATTTTAAAGTTTGGCATAGATATGCCAAATTTTTCGTAATTGATTCAAACCTAAGTAATGATTATGTGTGGATTCGATGGAGCACATAAGTGTCAATAACTTTTCTTGAAAGTTCTATTTATTTGAGGAATATGATATAAGTTGGGAATCATGGTATTGAATCTTGAGAGAGATAAATGTTAGACTTTTGGTCTGTTGAGATTGTGTAAAGTCTAGAATGCATGAATCTCAAAATTGGAATATTTTGTTACGTACATTGTATTTAAGTGTATCAGTGAATCTTTTGGTTACCTAAGGTTTTGTTATATGAGGAAATTATATATTGTATAAGTAGAATTGTGGAGATTGTAGATGTTCCTAAGTAGTAACATCTAGTGTCTTTGTTCGTTGATATGGTCTACGTTGAAAGACGTAAATCGTATTGATTTCAAGGTTAGTCGCATTCTAAACCCTTGGTAGTAATGATGATGAATCCATTGATAGATGTTAAGTATTATGAATAACATATGGGTGTATGTATTGTTCAATAAAGTTTTGATTAAAACAAAATTATTTGAGTTGTTGGATCATTCAGGAAGATCCTTGTTGTCGTTAAATTAGATTTGTTGTTTATAGTTAACTTTATCTATAGTGGACTTTGAATTGGGTTTAAGATTCATACGAATTGGTTTTCAATTTTATGTTTGTTATTTAACTCGTTCTAAATGTGTTAAGGCCGAAACAACCTGATCATTTTCAACTAAGAACATTTGGGCCTAGTTCAAATCCTAAATCAGTTTGATTCACACTGTCTCTCTCACGTGGTCTCTATACGTGTCATATACAGTGGTTTAATCATTGTTTACATATACGTTTACTGTGCATAGGAGCTTATTTCTCCGAGTTCACTTTTTCTCTCTTAATTTGTTATTTTCTCTTTAAATCGCAAATCCTCTTCTTTCTCATTAAAAATTCTTCTTTTCCTCCAAAAGAAGAAGGAATTCTAGGATTCTGCAATTTACTATCTTAATTTTTCCTTTCTATTTACTCTTCTTTCATCTCATCATGGACCCAAAGTACCAACACCTGAGAAAGTATTTCCCATCACTCTCCCAAAAGATTCTCAGAAAGAAATACAAGGCTAGAATTACTCGGTTGTGGATTCTTATGCGTTTTGGTATCCCTTGTGATGTGAGAATGTTAATAGAGGGGAAGATCCGTCCGAGTGACTTTAGTCAAGATGTCGGTTTACCAGGAACAGGTACCAGTCGTAGTGCAATGAAAAGAAGAGCTCGTGCCATCGTGGTCACTTGTAACAAATATGGAAGACAAAATTGTAACGGTAAATGTACTTCACCTGGTTATATGTCTACGAATAGAGAGGATAAAATAAGGTTTTGTAGGGATGGACTTTCAAAGGAGAACTTGGATAGCATTCATCCTCCTCTCCACGGTCACCCTAGTGGATATGTTCAAGGAGCTATTTTTAAACTCTGGCCTAAATTTTATACAGAAAGACAACGCCTCAGGAATATGGTATTTCTAGATCCTGTTTGCCAAGCCATAAGAAAACTGGATGGGGAATAAGTCATCGCTCTATAAAGGTTATTCAGTCTTTACTTATTTGAAGCAGTTTTAGCTGATGTTCAACAGTTTGTGTTTTTCTTTTACTCAGAATATTTGCTTTTGTGTTTGAAATAATTGTGATTATTAGATTGATACAGTAAGTGTTAATATCTTATTTAATTTATGATTTTCTTAAATATATATATATAATAAAATATATTATCTTATCAGACACGTCACATACGGTACAGTAATATGTTTGAATTTTGAAAAGCTTATCTAGATATTTCAAGATTTGTGTCTCAAATTTCAAAAGTTCTACAGTATTTGTCGTTTATATTAAATTTCTAGACTTGGTGTATATTTGTCAAAAAGTCTACAGTTGTGTCATGAGGGTCTTTTGTCGAATTGTTCTCAATTGTCAAAAGTTATACAATTAGAGTCTAATCTTTTTCAAAAAGTGAATCAGATTTTCTGTAAACTATCAATCACCTTATCTTACTTTCTTATCCGCACAAGATTTTGTTTAAATCTTTGGATTACCTTTTCATTACCTACTCGTCTATCTCTTTAGCCCTTCTTGTATATTTCTCATCTTTAAAATCTCATATAGAACCCGAAGTCTAAGTGGAGCAGACATTAAACAACCACTTCTATAAACCAAATATGTCTACCTCCCAGTCCACGAAGAAAATAAAGAATGTCTGTGTCTTTTGTGGTTCCAGCCTTGGAAAAGATAAAGCTTATTTAGAAGCTGCAAATCACTTAGGGCAAGTCCTAGCACGCAAGAAGATTAACATAATCTATGGGGGTGGTAGTATAAAAATGATGGTAAATATAGCACTAGCAGCTAGGTCTAGCGACGCTACTGATGTAAAAATTTGGCCTCATATTCCAGTTGAAGGAAACCTTTGTAAGGAAGCCATAGGTAAGGGAGAAGGAGTCAGGAGTATCCCTAAAAATTTTAAAGACATAATCTATAATTCTGATGCTTTTATAGCATTACCTGGTGGTCTAGGTACTCTTGAGGAAATATTTATAGTTGCTTGTGGGCAATTGTTGGGCTTTTATTCCAAACCTTTGGGACTGCTGAACGTAAAGGGTTTTTATGACGGTCTTTTGAAATTTCTAGATTACGCTGTGGAAGAAAACATCACTACAGAATCGGAGAGACAAATCTTTGTTACTACTTCAACAGCTGAGGAATTGATAGATAAAATGCAAATCATACATCCAGAATCCGACACTGCAACATCCAAGCTTGAATGGGAAAGGGAAAGCCGGGAGCGGCCAATTGATTTGAATCTCCATTTGTAATCTTTTTGTTTTATCTTTGGCATGTAGGCATGTGTGTCCGTATTTCGTGTGTTACGAATAACCGTTTGCCTTGTATTCTGTGTTTCTTGTGGTACGTCGTTGTTCAATCTTTTAGATTCATTGAGCCTAATGCCGGGATGGCTGGATACGGAGTACTTGATGCTCTCGAAACGCATCCTTCTTAAGGTCCGATCTTTTGTTTATCGATGTTTTTGTATCCTCTAAGCATGCATGATATGGATAGCTGGTATACGGAGTGCCTTGTACTCTCGAAACGTATCCGTATTATGTTTGTAATGTGTAATATTCTGTTAATATTATGTGGAAGTACCAGAGTCAGTTATGGGGATATTCCATATGAAATATGAGTATATTATTTGGGTTGAATGTTTGTGTCATGAGGATAGCTGTTTAATGAAAAATATGTCGGGTAGTTTGCAACTCTGAGATTCCGTTTAATATCTCTATGAATAAGTTTAATGTATGGTTTTGAATAGAAGTGTTTGTGATATATGTTTTATGATTATGTTTTAGTTTATTAGTTGAGGTATGAAATCAAATATATTTGACTTTTCCTTACTCAAAAAGGAAAAGGAACCTAAAGATGAAGTATATAAAATTTCTCTGGCAATCTCCTTAAATGTGATTGTAAATCACAGTCCATGGACAATGAAGGACTGGAATCATGGTATGGTCAATATGTATGCCTGATCAGATTCTTAGACTATTACACGGTGTTATAAGTTGAAACTTGTCAGAAATACTCTTATTGAGGGATTTAGGAGTAAGATTTATTATGCAAGTAAATAAGTGGAGATACGATAACTTAAATTTGGAGGACAAACAACATTAACGGTTTAGACTCGGAATTGGAATCATAATGGAATCAAAATTTTTACTAGTATTGCTAGAATTGAAATTTCGAGGACGAAATTTCTTTAAGGGGGGTAGAGCTGTGACACCCGTTATTCTCCTAACGGGTATTGAGGTAATTAAATTAATTTTTAATGTATAAAAAAAAATTGCTTCATTTAAATTTATTTTATAATATTTATTTTTATCTATTTTTAAGTTTTCTAAAATTCTCCTATATTTATTTAGTATGATTACTAAAAAGCCTTAGAACTTCTAATAAATCTCAAAAATGTCATATTGGCATTATGTGTGTTAAAGTCTTTAGATGAGACATAAGGATATCTTTTCCAACTACTCTTGACCCTCATTTTCTTTATTTCCTCCGTGACATGCTTCAACATGTCTCCTCTATAATTGTTTCCATCACTTCTCTTCAAAGACTTCATCTTTTCTTCCTTTCTCTTCCACGGTTCCCACACTCTTCTTCTCATTTCTTTGCTGAAGCAAAATACTTAGAGAACTTCTTCAAGGCAGCCATAAAAATCAGCCACCATCACCTCCATTTGAGTAAGAATTTCAGTCATACCGAAGTAAAGGAACCTGTTTGAAGCCATTTCAAGCTTCCAACTAACCATAATCCGAGGTTAGAATCTTATGAACAAATTTAGTCTTTCATTTATAAATTTTCTTTTATACTAAAGGATTATTCAAATTTGCGTTCTTAAACCTAAGTATATGTTTGTTGCTATTTTGGAGCATATGTATGAAGTCTAAGTGTATATGCCCTAGACAGAAAATTTATATTGTTAAACTTTATAATACCTCTATGGGCAGTGGTTATTTCTTGAAATTCTAAGATTAAATTAAAATAAATTTTATGAATGTAGTTGTATGTTGTGCTTTAGTTTTAATTGTCCTTATGCACGCCTTAGGATCAAGGGAGTATGGAGCTAACGTTAATTGATTCCAGGATTAAGAGACTGTTGATAAGCTTAAAAGGTAGGGATTCTATTACTCATCTTTTGTGAGGTTTTTATAGAATTAAAATTGATTGTTTTGCCGCAATATATCTATATCTATGTTGAACTGATATTATATGAGTATCACATATGAAACTATGACATGGACTCGTCTTGTATTGTACGGCGAGGAACATAATGAATTGACACATGTTATAAATTGAGAAGCATGGTTAGGAAAACTGACTATATTAATAATGATTTAATATAGAGAAATGGTGAGACATGAAGAGGGCGACGGTTACGTCCTTGGGCATGAATACCCTAAAAGGTAAAATAGGGGGAAGGCGATGACGCTTCCTTGGGTTGAAAGTCCCAGAACACACTGTACAGGAATCGATTTGGTGAGGACTCGGGGCTTGATGTCCCCTCACCGGAACACCCTTGGAATGTTTATAGGGTGATCAAGTGCGCCCATTTGGGTTTCGATGAGTTGAGTGATACTCAATTTAACATGGATACCTAGGAACAATGATGATTGTTAATATTTGTATAAATGTGTAATTATGACACTTGGTAATGATTAACTACGGTATCCATAAGATGTGATCATAATAAACCTCATAATCTGGAATATGATGTAACTTATTAACCATGCAGATTTTAATGTGGTAATGATAAAAACCTAAAGGTGAGTAATGGCTTTTTCTACTGAGCATAGTGTTGCTCATACCCTTATATTTTTATCTTTTCAGGACTCACTAAGTGTGAGGTGGCTACGAGAAATATAGTTGAGGAAGTGATGTAGCTATATTACATTGGGACTGCTTCAATTGTTGAGAATGTTCTTCATGATAATGTAAGCATCAATTGTTACTTTCTGTGACTGTATTACAATGTGTTGAGGGTTAAAATGATGATGACAACAGTTTATATTATTAAATTTAAGGTGCTACATTAAAACTGTGGTTTATTTATCGTTTATATTTTTATTTTTGAGTTGAGAGTTTTCATTTAAGTCCCGGGTAAATTTTATTTTTAAGGTTTTACTTTTATTATTTATTTTTATTTTATCTCATTAAAAACTGTTAACCCCCACATAGGGGCGTTACAGTAATAGAACCCACCGAAACCCCCTCTGATTGCCATGCAGTTGCTAGATTGTAACCCATTAGGTTTCAAAGTTGGAATCTACTAGATTCTAATTTATTTTCTTTCAAAAAAAAAAAAAAAAGATAATGGCCTCCATTCATTGGCATAGGTGCTAGATTGTAACTTGGTAGGTTAAGTGGAACATATCAGACTCCAACAAATTTCTTTTGAAGCAAAGAAGCATCAACCACCTCTGATCACCAACGGGGGTGCTGAATTGTAACCTAGTAGATTCCGTCCTGGAACTCACGACAGAACCTTCCGGAACCACCAAATTCCATCATGGAACCTGCCAAGTTCCAAAGTGGAACCACTAAATCTACAAGCGGAACCACCAGATTCTAAATCGAAACCATTAGATTTATAAGCGAAAAGGACAAATCCTATTCATTTAAACCAAAAACAAAAACTAAACTCAATAATAAACCATTTCAGCAAAAGTAATGCAACATTAATAACAAGAAAAAAAATTGATACATTTAATTCACATCTAAACTCATGAAAAAATGCCAAGCTTCTATTAACGAAAAATCCTTAACTCCTAAACAAAAAAAAAAAAAAATTTCAACAAATCTAAGTTAATCTCCAAATTCCATCAACAACAAAAGCAATATAGCACAAAAGAAAATCTGACAACAAAAAAACTCTATAAAAAGCAATCCACAATCCAAATACAAAGTCTATAAAAGGATAAAAATAATGATATGAACTCAGGCTCACCGTTGTGAAGAAACTGTGCTCCCGTCACGATCTTTGTTGAAGAAGTCGAACGCCTCTCTCAGCTCCAAATAGCAGGCAGCAGCCGAGCTAACTCGGCTCATCAATGCCTCCATGCTGATGCATCCCTTGCCATCATTGCCATCTACCTCGCTTAGCATCAAAGCCACCAAGTCCTGGCTCATCAATCCTTCATCGACGCCAGCACAAATCCAACTCAACAACGCCTTGAGACGATCCTGTCACTATGGCTCCAACGGTGCCGCCACATATCTAACTCAGTAGTGCCTCAAGCTTTCCTCGAGACGATCTAGTCGTTGTACTCCATCGATGCTACCATAGATCCAACTCAACAGCGCCTGAGATCCCGTCACTTCAAGCTCTTTCCTCCAGACAACCCGTCCATATGGAGCTCTTCTGTCGTGATCCTCAACGAAGTTCCAAGTGAATATCGGCTGAGAATGGTGAGAGAGGGAGGAGAGAGATTACAAGAAGGGAGGGTGGAGAGAGAGGGAGATTTTGGGGAAGGGAAAAGAGAGAGAATGATTTTAGGGTTTCTAATTTTAGAATTAAGGACAAAAGTGTAAATTAATAAATTAAATTAAAAAAATAAATTGTAAAGGGACAGTTTTGAAAAGTCGGAAGAGCATTTTGAATACAAGGTGCTTACAAAGGGAATTTTATGTAGTTTTCTTCTATTGTTTTGGCCTCCCTTTCTTCTCGTTAATTGAAGACATGAGTCTTTTCTTTTCCTTTTTTCCTTTTTTGATTATTCTATTTTTTCCTTCTAATTTTCTACTTTATTATTGGTGAATTTTTGGTTAGAGGGTAGTGGGGTGGTTCCAGGATTTTCCTTTTTTTTTTTTCACCCTTTTTAGACACAATCAATTGATCAAAAGGATAAGATTGAAACAAAATCAGCAATTTCATAGGATTACCTAGCATTTTATTAAAATATATGGGAGAATTTTTTATTTTTTATTTTTTATTTTTGGAAAAGGAAAACTAGAAGTTCTATTAGGCCGTTTGGAGGAATGGTTATAACCATCAGTTGCAACTGTAAACAATGTAAAGCTCTCACATGCTACGGTATAAAGCAAAAAATTGCTGCAGTATAAAGCTCTCATATGTTAGTATAGTTCCCAAACCAAAACTGTTAGTTACAACCATTCTTCCAAAAGGCCTAACATTCTAAATTTTAGACGTATCCAGCTGGTTTAAAGTTTCATGGTGTAGGATTAATCTTAAAAGAAAAAAAAAATAGTTACATTGTGCATTACCATTGACTTTCACAAGTTGAAGAGTTTAAATTTGCATTGCAATAGTTTTATTGATGAACGTTTACGTGGAGTGAATTATTCAACTTTGATGTAAACAATTAATAGAATTATATATATATATATATATATATATATATATATATATGTATGTATGTCTATTAAAATCACATTAGCATCTGTGATAAGTTGTATGTCTATTAAAATCACATTAGCATCTTTGATAAGTTATATGTGACCACGTTTCACTCACTGTTGTTTAAGGAGGATTTAGTTTAGCATAAGGATTGCTTGGAATTAGACGCCCAAATTATATGATGAGAAAAACACGAGAAGATTATAAGTAAAAAAGGAGCACATAAAATTTATAGTAATTCATCCTTAATGTGAGAGCTACATCTAGCTTTAGTCAATGCAGAAAATTCATTATGTTGAAGTTTATAAGAAAATTAATAGTCTACACATATCTATGTGCAGGTAAAACTTCAATATGTATCAGAACTAAGGAATGCACTTTACCTGTATATTTCAAAAGTGTCAAAATGTATAGGTAATGTCGTGTGGAGAAAGGTAATCGTCTACACATTTTGATGTAAAAGATACATTTTACTCGCACAAAAACATGCAAGTAATGATCTCAAAAATACGTAGAAAATTAAATCTAAAACCTAATGTATCTTTCTGGGCTTTTTTCTATAGAGCCTAGTATATACTGTCTTTCGGTCTTAACTACTACTCGAGTTTATTAGTGGAATCGATTATATGTCCCGGGTGTTTATTGTAATAGGAGGCCATGGATGAGTCTTTGCATATTGTCCTTCTTGCTTTGTAATACATTTCCCTTTTCAAAACAAAAGGGCCAAATGAAGCCAAATATAACTTCACATTATAGATGCTGATATGAAAAAGAAGCACTGAAAGGAATATACAAAATCAGGTTTTAGCTACCAAGATTTTCTAATACACAATAATGAGTCATGGCACGGAGAACACGTAGATGGTAATGCTAGACGCACATAGATCCGTCAGCGTTGAACCAATCTTAAATTTCTATTATTTTCCTTTCAAAAAAAAACAAAAAAAAAAAATCTTAAATTTCTATTGTTCTTTTCTTAATTCGTTGTCAGAATACTTTTGAAATACTTGCACGTATGAGAAATATTTATTTTTAAAATAAGAAATAGTTTTCTTAATGGAATAGTAGATTATAAAATTTCTTTATTCAATAAAAATCATAACGTAAATGGTGAATTTACCCATCTTTAATCTTTAATGTTGGTGTTTAAAGTTTAGAGGCGGCATTAAGTTTAAACAAAATTCTTCTAAAAAGAATATGTACTAAAAAGTGTTTGTCACGACAAGATTTGGACTCTATATAATTCCTTGAGGTTCTTTGTTCTTTTTTTGAAAAAAAGAAACTTATTAAGACGTATGATATCGAGTGAAAAGAAGCACATTCTAATGTTAGTGAAACTATATCCAGCAAAAAGGACAAAAGAAAAAGTTATAGAGTGTTTGGCAGGGTGGTTAGAACCGTTGGTTAGAACTGTTTTTACTGTAGCATGTGAGAGTTTTATACTGTAGTATTTTTTTTATTGTTTCTATAGCATGTGAGAGCTTTACACTGTTTATACTTAAAAAGTGATATAGATCACTAACTATCAAAACATAAGGTTAGTTGGAATCTATGGAGAAAGAAACAATGGAAACTTATAATTCTAAGCATACACTTCTATATACTTGTTAGATCCAATTTTCTATCCATTTTTTTAAATTTTTGGAAGAATTGCATGAGGGTTAGTAGTTGACAAAGTGGAGTTTCGTTTAAAAAAGAAAGGGGAAAAAAAAAGACAGAAAGAGAACCATATTGTAAAATTGAAGTCTCTATTTTTGGGAGATTCTCAAAATATACTTATTATTGTTGTGCTATGTTGTTGCTTTTGTTATGTATAGGTAGGTGTTTAGTATATTATTTTTAAAGTGCTGTGAACATCATAAGTAGAATTGTAAGTGTTTGGTAAACAATATATAAAATTGTTGTGGAGATGTATAATGATGCAAATGGACATACTTTACTAAGCATGTTTATAGTTCTAGTTTTTAATTTTAATTTTAAGATTAACATACGTAATTTTTCTACATTAAAATGCTAAAAGTATAATTTTATTTTTATTTAATAAATTTTATGAAAAATATATTATTTTTATTAAACGAGATAAATTTTATGTCCACGCAAAATAATCACTCTAGAAAAAGCATAACAACATTAAAAAGGATACCTTCTAAATTAATTCTAAACTTCTTATATTGCGGTTATTTTAATCTTTAAGGAAAAAATGGATAGATTGGGATTTATCCCTTATTATTAAGGTTAGTTTAGTAATTTTGAATTACGACAGCAAAAGGTACAGTAAAAAAACCTCTAACCTGCTTCTCAACTTTTCCTATTGGCAATAGTTTTTAGAAGCAACTTTATAAGAGCAGGTTTTACCAAACACCTTAAACTACTGCAGATAGTTACAAAAACTAAAAGCAATGCCAAATAAGCATAAAATCATGCACTATCACACCCGACTATACCTAAAGGTGAAGAGTCACTAGTAGAAATTGTAGATTACACGACGGTTTAAAACCGTCGTGGTATGTTTTCACGACGGTTTAAAAACCGTCGTGTAATCGTTTGTCGTAGTATCAACAAGACTTTTTACGATGGTTTTTTACCGTCGTGGATTCCTTATTTTGGTGGGGTTATGAGATCTTAGGACGAGGCTACCACGATGGTTTTCACTAAAAACCGTCGTGAAAAGCTAAGCTTACATGACGGTTTTTATGAAAACCGTCGTGTAAGGCCCCAAGGCTTCACGACGGTTTTTATAAAAACCGTCGTGTAAGACTCTTGTTTCACGACCGTTTCACTAAAAACCGTCGTGAAAAAGTTGGTCTGAAGCTAAAAAAAATAACCAGAATTTCTGGTTTCCCACGGGATGAATGGTCCCGTGTTTTCACCATTAATATAATTACCTAACTTCATAATCACATAATTATATTGAACTATAAAATTTTGACAAAATCATATATATATTTAAATTGTAAAGTCAAAACTCTTTTTATGCTTGCACAACAGTTGATGGGTTTTTGGTGTCTAAGTCCATGCATACTATCATGTGTGAGGTAAAGAAAGAAAAAAAATAGATATAATTAACAAAAATAATGAAAATAAATTAATTAACTAAAACACAAATAAAAATACAAACACACAGTCATAGAAGCTTTCATCAAACATGTGGTGGGCATTACAATAATACTTAGACATCACAAACATATAAAAAGTAACCTATTCTCACACCAAAATACTAAATGTTGTTTAAAGTTCTTTCAAACACCAAATACAAGTAATACATACTAAATGACAAATAACAAATTAATATAACTAATATTAAAACTAAAACTAAAACTAAATAATACTAAAATAACCAAATAATACTAAGTTTAGAACTAACAATAACGCTAAAACTAAAAGTAATTGTTTGAAATTTACCAACGGCGGTAGAGTCGGTGGAACGGCAAAGGACAAGTCGAACGATGGTGGAGTCGGTAGAATGTCAAGAGATGAGGATGAATGGTGGTGAATGGCGTCGGGTTTGTTAGGTGGGTCGTGGAGAGAGTGATAGAGGAATATCAACGTCGATGGAATGCTGTGGGGATTGGTTTCGTTGGTGGCTAGGTCATGGGGAGAGGAGTTAGAGAGAGAAATGGGTTTGAGAGTTAGTGGGTTTGAGTTAGAGAAATTTTGAATAAATAGGAAAGGCTATGTCGTTGGCGTGGGATTAAATTTCAACGGGATACTAAAAATTTTGAACATGCAAAACATTTCACGACGTTTTTGTAAAAACCATCGTGAAAAGCCCCGGCGGTTTTTGTAAAAACCGTCGTGAAAAGTCCTCATGTTTGAAATTTTTAGTATATCGTCAAATTTAACCTTTCACGGCGGTTTTTATAAAAACCATCGTAGAAGGTTTGTATGTTTGAAATTTTTAGTTTTCCGCCCAAATTTAACCCTTGTGAAAGATTAAATTTTGACGGGCTACTAAAAATTTCAAACATGCAGAACCTTCTACGACGGTTTTTGTAAAAACCGTCGTGAAAGGTTTAATTAGGTAAGATACTAAAAATTTTAAACATCCAAACCTTCCACGATAGTTTTTATAAAAACCATCATAAAACATTAAATTTTCTAAAGATTTTAAAACTTTCCACGACGGTTTTTATAAAAACCATCGTGAAAGGTTTTATCTTACACGACGGCTTTTTAAAAAACCGTCGTGGTAGCTCCCGCTAATACCACGACGGTTTTCGTCTTCGCGGGCGTAACTCACCGAGTTTTTTTTCCTCATTACGATGATTTTTGAGAAATGGTCGTTAAATAAAGGTCGTATAATCTTGAATTTGTTGTAGTGAGTACGAATTTTCTATCTCCAAATTCCCAAAAAAAAAAATGTGCACCACTAATATGCTTTCCCCACTATATAGGAGCACTCTTAATAGTATTTTTTAATGCTTTTGACAATTTACTATATGTCTAAAACTTATAGGTGAATATATCATTGCTGATATGTAAAAAAAATTTCAAATTGCTTTGGTCACTATCTGTCTAAGAAAGCCGGCAGAACTAACAGTTCTTGCAATGAAAATGGGAGGCCTGTAGAATTGTCTATTACCCTTTTAAGAGCTTACGCAAATTCTTTGTCTGTATGTGAACAAAGAAAGAAACTGCTTCAACACGCACATGCAATATATCACATCACGTGACGTTACAAGTGAAAGCCATAGTTGTTGTCACTTGTCTCAAACCATAAAGAATGCTAAAAATATGCAGTTTGGATTAAAATATCAACCTTAAAAGAAAAGGTCATAAGACTAACTTCAGTCTTCACTTAATAAAAATAATTCTTTGTTTGAAGTTTGATCAACTTAATCTCCTATATATATTAACCTCTATAGTCATGTATTTTATGTGCACTAACGAAACTAGGATATGGAATTAGGTAGTTGTCAAAGCACATTTTCTTTACTTGTTTTCTCTGTCCTGCTTTGTTCTTATGCAGGTAAGTTGTTTTAGTTCTATATGTAACTCTAATCTTCTATAGGTTATGTTTTGCACAATCAGAAGTGTCACTCCCGTTCATCTATGCCCCTTTATTAACGTTGTTCTAATCAATGGCATAAACTAAAACTAATAGCAACACATTGTCATAATTTTAAAGAACTTTCTGCAGTAGGATGTCTCTACTGATAGTGCATATTTCTAAACATTAGATATGATCAAATCACATTAAAATAAAAAAGGGTATGCAAAACTAATAAAATCTTTTACAAATTTTGATGCATTCAAAACAGAACCCTACCGTATAGTTATTTTTCATGTCCTATGGAATTTTTTTTTTTTTTTTGTAATGTTTCTCGTAATGTATCATCGTCTTGGTATCTCATTAGTTTAACTTTCGATTTGTACCCTTATGTTTATAGTGACTTATGATACATTTGATCCGTATGGAAGCATAAATGTCAGATGGGATGTTGTCTCTTGGACCCCTGATGGCTATGTGGTGAGTGTCCTTACATGAACTTACTTGATTTTCAAATTTTCTTGCTTTCTGATAGAACACTTGATTAGTTAAACATATTTAAAGAGCAGTTCTAAAAGTAACAATTACAATGGAATATAGAATATGTGGTTCATTTCTACACTGAGTGAAATGGTGCATTTGAAATGAAAAAAAGCCTTGCAATAACAAACCTATTTTCTTAACCAGAAGAACAATATAGACTTTGCTGACTCTCATTTAATACGCTTATAAAGTGACCATTCAACAGTTAAGAGTTAAGAGTTAAGAGCTTAATCTCAAAAAGGAAAACATTGACTATAACAGTGAAGAGTTAAGAGCTTAATCTCAAAAAGTAAAACATTGACCATCATGCTTATTTTTTGCCTATTCACATCTTAGTAAGAAACAACTTAATTGCTTTTGTTGAATTGGTCTCTAACGAGTTCTACAATAATCCGATGATTAGGCTTTGGTGATGATTCAAAACTCGCAAATGTACCGCAGATTATGAGTCCTGGGACCATAGCCTGGACATGGGCTAAGAAAGAAGTGCTATGGTCAATGGTGGGAGCTCAAGCCACTGACCAAGGAGACTGCTCCAAGTTCAAAGGCAACATTCCACATAGCTGCATGAGAAGTCCTATAGTAGTTGACCTACTTCCCGGAGTCCCAAACAACCAGAGGTTTTTCGATTGTTGCAAAGGCGGTGCCTTGGCATCTTCAGGACCAGACCCTTCAGCTGCAGTCTCCTCTTTTCAGCTAAGTGTTGGGCTTTCAGGCACCTCTAATAAGACTCTGAAACCTCCTAAGAACTTGTACTTGCTTGGTCCTGGACCTGGCTATACATGTGGTGCTACAACCATTGTTGCACCCACGGTTTTCTTGTCAGCTGACGGACGTCGAAGGACTCAAACAATGAGTAAGTTTTAACTTTCCTGACTGAAGTTTGAACATGATTCCCTGTTGCCTTGGAATGACTTTTCGAACATAATCAATGGTTTAGTATTTCTCAATAGTGAATTATACATTAAAATTGACAAAATATGCCTTCAAGTTATACACATATTTTGGAACAACTCGACTCAAAAGAATATGAATGTTCCTCCTTTGTTTATCATACATCCAAATCTTTACATACATAAATATATATTGATCTGGCTATTGAAATTCTGCTGCATAGCTCTCTGATATTTGATTCTTTGTTTATTCTTTGCAGTGACATGGACCACAACATGCAGTTATTCCCCCTTTCTTGCCACTAAGAACCCAACCTGCTGTGTCTCCTTGTCATCCTTTTACAACCCTATGATCACACCTTGTCCATCTTGTGCTTGTGGATGTCAGGATTCGAACAATTGTGCGACGTTAGTGTAAGCCTTTCGGATTCTCGGTCATTTTGCTTATTATGACAACATTGTCTCTATCGTCTTGATTTTTCCCTTCATTTTCTCAGATTGAATATCATATTTCTGAGTCCTTACTAGACTGAGATTGTGATGCAGACAAGATTTGAAGATTTCAAGTGTCGTGACACCAGACAGAACAGAAACGAAACAGAATTCACCAATGGTGCAGTGCACACAACACATGTGCCCTGTTCGGGTTCATTGGCATGTCAAGACTAACTATAAAGAGTACTGGAGAGTCAAGATCACCATCACCAACTTCAACTACTGGAAGAATTACACAAAGTGGACACTTGTTGTTCAGCATCCTAATCTCAACAAGCTTGCCAAGGTCGACAGCTTTCTCTATGAGCCGCTCGATCGATACAGACTCTCGAGTAAGTCTAGCAAAGATTTGGGCGGACAAAATAAGTATATACATATGGACAATCATTTAACACATGTATAATTGTGCATTGTTAATATGCAGATGATACTGGGATGTTTTATGGCGTTAAATATTACAATGACTTGCTAATGGAAGCTGGGCCTAATGGACATGTCCAGACAGAATTGCTTCTTAAAAAGGACAAGGAATCAAACCTCCTTCTCAAGGGAGATTATGCCGCTAGTCCACCACTCAGGTGAGTCTGTTTTTCATTAAAGAAGGGCTTCTCATACATTTATTATGGTTTTAAAGTTTTGAAACAAGAAAAAAATTTCAAGTTTTAGATGTTGCAAGGAATCAAACCTCCCACCTAAGGGAGATTATGCCGCGAGCCCACCACCTAGGTGAGTTTATGTTTTTCATTAAAGAAGGGCTTCTCATGTATTTATTATGGTTTTAAAATTTTGCAACAAAAGTCTCATATCGAAAACAAAGAAACACTTTATCCCTTTTTTCCTCTATATAAGTGATGCCTATTCCCTTTTATTTCAAGGTGCTGGCGTCCCTTGTGTTTCCAGGTGTTGGCCTTAAAATTAATTTTTATCCAATCTTAATTAGTTAAAATTTAAAGATTTGAAGAAAATACAGTTTAAAATATTCAATAATTAAATGTTGTTAATATTAATGGAGACTTCTTAGTTTATAGTAAAAAAAATTATACGGTAAAAGAATTAATTTTTAAAATTGTGATAGTCAAAATTGAAAAATATTATATAATAATTTTTTTTAAGTGTGTCGTGTCGTGTTAAACGTGTTTTAAGTGTGTCGTATTTGTGTTTGTATTTTAAGCACGTTTATTAATCGTGTCGTGTTCGTATTTGGTTTAATCGTGTCGTGTTGTAAACGTGTTGACACGAATACGACACGCGAACACGAATTGCCAGCTCTAGTCACATGTACTAGATCAAAATTGGAGAAGTAACTAATAATGTATGCTAGAGAAAAAAGTATATGACCATCGGTGGTGATGACATCGCAACAAGAAGATGACCTAGTATGACTCTCTCTTTAATCATCCAGAGATTGATTCCCCACATCAATAATGAGGCTGCAATTATATCTTATAATAGGCCTATCGAATATAGCTTTGGCCGATATTACTTTGGCTCCCTGGATGCTAGTAGGAAAAAGCATAGGCCAGATTATCTTTTCGTTCCACGTTAGGTCTCAATATATTACTCTTAAGGCGTTGATGTTAGAAAAATAATACGCAGTGAAAGTTTTAAAATTTTTAATTAGAGTATTTTTCAAAACACAAGTTTGATACGCTATATGAATAAATTAACCAGATCTTACTAACCTTGTATACCGAAAAGCTCCCGCAATCCGTGAAGAGAAGAACATTCCAAAAGAGCCTCAGCCAACTAATCTTTTTTGCTTTCTCTATCGATGATCGGTGTGTGTTTGGGCACACCTCGTACAACCTTTCCTCGGTAACTCTCCTTCCAACCAATTGAGAAATACCCAAAACTACAGTTTGTGATTTGTGAACAATAGTTCTTTAGGGGAGTTTCAAAGACTCACAGTATAGAGTGCTCACTCTTGATTTCTTAACTGATCTTCATAACTTATGAGTCTCACTCCCTATTTATAGAGGTTAGATCCAGGGGTTAGTCCTTATTAGATAAAACCTCAAAAATTTGAATCTAGATCAATATCTAATAAAATCATGTGAAAATGTGCAATCAATTTATTGATCAGTCGGCAGGCCAAACTAGCAGATCGGCCCTTCAAACTTACTCTTTCGGCAAGCCAAACCTAAAAATCGGCTTGCCGAACTTACGATAAATGATCCCTACGAATCTTTTATTTTCTACCCAAGATTCTTTAGATAAATATTTAGTTTTAATTCAAATAACTCAATAGAGAAGTTATATGATTAAAACAACCATATCTAGATAATCTCTAGGAAAATAAATGTTTCCGATAATTCAACAAGTTTATCTTGAATTAATTTTTCACAAAATTAATTCAACTGATAAACAAACATTAATTATTTGATTATATCGAATCAGCCAATCTAATAATTTAACATAAGTCACTAATTTATTAAAAAAGCACGCCGTATCATTACAGAATTTATTATGAGCTAGCCAAAGAGACCTGATGGACCTATGTAGTTCAAGCTCCCGATAATTATGAAACCCAATATCCCAAATATACATTTCATAATTATAAACTCTAACGCTACTCCACTAAAAGCTTAGAGCTGCACTCTCGAGCTATATAGAATTACGAAGCCTAAATAGCTAAGTCTCTATGACATATCATAATGTATTGTATCCCCATAGGATTATCCATAATCGGCTTAAGGATAAATTCTGTCTTACCTTCTCGATTATTTTTCTCTTACGTTCCATGATCTCACCATCAGAAAACTTACCATCCAAAGACAGTATACCATTCGGTTACACCTCTGTATCTAAATAGTTGAGCGCTCTAGTTTTTCAATTACAGGATAACGCATATAAGAGAATATAAATGGCTCTTAAAGAGAAGCTATAGATTCCATATCTATGAATAACAAGTCTACGCTATCAAAGTCATGCCTACAACATACCGGCATGCGTACCAACATAAAATGTGGATGTCACCCTTTGGTACATCAAAAGACATAAGTCAAGACAATGGGCCCACTATTCATCTCGGGATTGAGATACAATACATATGATTATCTAAAGTGAATTGATTTGCCAAGACAGAATTATTAATCCAAATCAATTATACTTTATATCCCGATCCAATGCATCGTCACCTATGATAAAGCACCAATGTTTCTATTCACGAAGTCCATCTCTGATGACCAAGACAAACCATCTCCTGTTACAGATATAGACAACATAACAATCTTTGCATGAATAAAGTGCCCAACTTTATTCTCTCGATTGCAGATCTTATAATTTAGACCGTCACTTTTAGAAATATATCTTTCGCATAATCTGTCTATCCTATGCCTGATTTTAAACGTTTAAACCGACAGTCTCAGACTTCTGTTTACTTATCATACATTCAACAACTATGAACGTAAAGAAGACAATTATTTGATATATGAATAATAAATAAATCCTTTATAGATAAAAATGTCTCCAAAAACTTATTACATTTTTACTCCTTAGGACATATATGTCTAACAATTGAGTGGGGCCATGAAGACACCGCCGATTCTTTTTTTATTGAGGAAAATAAAAGTGCAAGAGAAAAGAGTTTCTGGGGATTTCAAATATGTTAGAGTAATAGCAATATTTATGTTTATATATATGAATCTTCTAAGCTCTTCTTACCCTGAACCATAAAACTATCTTGCCTTGTCATAGCCAATTGGTTTTAAAGTCAACACTTTTTTATGTTTTGATCTTCATCAAAATGATAGCATATGACGAAAAGGAGTTAACTCTAGAACAAGTGAATATATTGACAAGGACAAGGAAGTCTAAATATAGGAACAATACTTTGAATAAAATGTGAAATTTTTTTTCCCGAAAAGAATGTGATTTCTGTTAGGACAGCATCCTAATACGTGTGTTATTTCCAAAATCTACATCATCTACCTAATTAGCGCATGTGTATCTTTGGGAATATATCCTAGTCTACGTCCTGATGCTTGGCATGGCAATATTGTGAACTAAGCTAGAGAATGAGTTGCAATTGACAAATATAAAAACACAAGTTGGTGGGCAAAATAAACAATTTATTTTTTGGGCGTTCATCAATTTGATTGTACATAAAGAAGAGAGTTTGGTAAGATGTCTTCTATTCCAAAATAAACAACCATGTGGGGTATTTATCTTTTATGCTTTCTATTTTAGGTTAATTTAAAATCTATTTTTTATTTCATCAAATGTATACCTTCACATTAAGTTTATTATACAAATCTATACTTTACCATAAGTCAATAGTTAATTTTGACCTTTAAAATGACATATTATCTTTAAGCAAAAGTGAAATAAATTAAAACTTTCAAAAAGAAATAAGAAAACAAACACACAAACACACATTTTTGAGGTTATTTTATACATTTTTGAAGTAAAAAAATCTTACTATAAAGTTTTTGTTAAGTTTTTAAAGTTTTCTTCTTCTTCTCTTCTTCTTCTTTTTTTCAATTTAAAGATAGTTTGGGCAATTTTTAAGTCAAAATTGAATATTAATTGGGAAAAAAATATAAATTTGTGTCTTAAATTTAATTTAAAAGTATATATTGACAAAACCGAAACTATAGTATTTGAATAAACCTATATAAGGTATAAGAAGTAAATAACCTTAAATGTATTCCATCTGATTTGGCAGGAACGCTATTTGATTCGTAACCAACTTTAAACTTGTCTGCAAGGGAACTGAAAAAAATAGTACAAAATTTGTAATACCTTTTGTAATTAATCTCTATTGTACTTTTTTTAATCTGTTCATATCTTCTTATAGTTAAGTATAATTGAATATAGTTTGGTTTTAAATTTTAAGTAATAAAATATACGTATTTTAATTCATTTGGGGTTTTAAATAAGAATAGGGGCTAATCTTTTTTAGTAGGTGACTAAAGTTTTGTAAAATTAAAAAAAAAGTGCTTTTTTTTTTTAAAAAAAAAAGATTAATCAATGATGTTCTAGTATGTGCTTAACACTGATTAATTTTGTAGTTTATCACTAGTTAACTAATATCAATTAGTGACTGACCAATTTCATTTAATAAATTACCGGTTTATCAATAATGAATCAATAAATTGGTTTATCAACAACAAACTATGTGTTTGTTGTCGATTTATTAAGGGTTATCATTGATTTACCTCCGTAAAAAAAATGTCTGTTTGCCAAAAAAATTCAACCCCAATTGCCCAAAAAAATATTCAACCATTTATTAAAAAGGTTAGCCAAACCAATTATTTGCCTATTTTTTCCTAAAGATAATGTGCATAATTAAAAGCAAAAAAAAAAAGCATAATAAGACACTTTTGATAATTCTATTATAAACTTTGGAATTAACTAATTTCAAGAGGGGCAAAAGAAAGGAATGTCGAGTAAAAATAATTAAGGAAAAATTTCAGTAGAGGCCCTTGGGACTAAGTTGGCTTTGTCGGTGGGCCGGGGTCTTAATTCTTTGTTTGGTTGAACGGAATAGAGGAGGAAAAGGAGAAAATAGAAACAAAGAAGGAGACTCTCTTTCTGACCTACCATGTTGCATCCTTTCACCATGAACGTATTCATGCAATCCGTTAATTAAAATTTTACAAATACTATTTTATCTTTTAAAAAAGTAAGCATGAAATAATAAATGGACAATATAGTAAATAATTAAATAAGGATTAATTTATCATTTCAACTCTCCTTCTTTCTTATCTAACAACATAAAGAATTATACCCTTCTAGCCCATTTGTTTTAAGCGTTTGAAATTAGTTTGGGTTCAAACTCTTTTTGTTAGTGCTTTCTCTCTTAAAAATTCAAACAAATTTAATTTTTTTTTCAAACTTTATATTCAAACCTATAAAGCAAACGGGTTCATATATTCTCGTCCATCTAATTCTCTTCATTCTTTCTAATTTCTATCCCTCTTGCCAAATATAGCGTAAGGGAATAGATTATATTGCAGGCAACGTTTTTTTGAACCTAATAATAAGAATAGGATTATTATGCAGGCCAAACTAGACTACAAGAGAAGGGGACAAACAAAGCCTGTTAAAAGTGTAAGACATAAAAAATACCTTAATAATTCTGATATTTGAACTTAATAATTGATTTTTGGTTCAAATGATGAAGAAATGCCAATTAGGGAAATAAGTTGTTACCTTACGCGAATTGTATTGCTATATAAGAAATTGTATCATCCTCAGAAGAAACAAAATCTGGAGGTTGAAAAATCCTTATCTGATGAGTTAGAAAAACGCCAATAATTGCCTTTAAAATAATCAAAGTAATGATAGCATATTAATATACAGATTTTTTTATGGATTTCTCATCCACATGGTTCATCTCATAGAGGCATTTGAGCAGGGAAAAAAATAAACAAAAATAAACATACCCACATACTTTATCAGTTAATAATTTGAACTTCATTTATGTAATGATTGGCTCCGAAGCTTCTTATCTTTCGTTTTGTAAACCAGTTCGAACCAATTGATTCAAACCAATAACAATGAAAATTTTCACATGTTACAGTTTTTGAATCAGTTTTTTTTTAATTTTAACTGGTTTACAAAATACCCTTTGAACCATACTCCAGTTCAATCAGCAAAATATACAGGTCAATAGATATGAGCTCAAATGCTGTTCAGATTGCCTCATCACTTGAATCATTATAGTTGGTAACATATATATATATATATATATATTATACCAATGTAACAACACCTCATAATATAGAAAAAATAAGCATGATTTTGATCATTCAACAGCTCATTCAAATGGGCCCATTTTCTCTTGGGCAATTGACAAAGTCAACAGTTTTTTTTTTTTTTTTTTTTCCTTTTCCAACAGGGCATAGCGGTATGGTATCAAGAGCCAGTTAATGAGTCATTATCACAAGGAGCAGTTGACTAATATTTGTTGCAGCTCTCGCAAATTTCCTTGATGTTATATCAAAGGCCTCACCAAAAAAGTAATATGATAAAGGACATTTGTATAAAACAAAGGAGGATAGAGAACACACATAATGCATAATAAAAAAGGGATTTTTGTTTTTTCTTTTAATCCTTTTTCTTTTCAGAGGTTGTAACCTTGTGGGGTTAGTAGAGCTTATACTAGATTACCATAATACCCTCAACCACATATATTTATATGCTAAACTAAAATGCTACAAAAGGTAAATTCGTTAATTCAGAAGTTAAAATCATTTGTTGATCCTTAAAAATGTGAATTCGATATGAATTTGAAATTTAGAGGGCGCTTGTAAGAACTACATTACAAGGTATGCCATTTTGATGAAATCACAATGGAAAGTGAGTAACCCTTATATGAATACCAATTGGGGCATCAAAATGAGCCTTATTATCAGATGAAGCTTCATTAATAGAATAATAACAGCAGGTAATTTCTTTGTTGCCTGAGGTGACCACTTTTTTTGTTTGACAGGTAGTTTAAACAATTGGAATTGTGATTTAAAGAAAACTCAAAATTGGCAACATACTTGAGAGACCTATTCACAGATTCCTAACTGTTGAGCTTTTGCATTTCAATATTCCAAAAATGCTAGCGTGTTCCAAGTCCAACCTCTAACATACATATCATATAAAATTGAATACAATCTGCCAAAGAAAACGACATAAACTCCGAAACAAACCAGTAGTTAAGCTTGAGACAGTTCATATACGATTCAGCATCATTGTTTACACAAATACAAATCTCTGCTTCATTGTTTGAACGGCACCCAAACTTAGAAGCATGGCTTCCAGCAAACATGCAAGTCAAGTTATTTCAGCTGTTCTTTTTGTTATCATGTTTTCTCATGCAGGTAAGCGTTTAGTTGAGAAAATTCAATGCCATAAGATTGATTTTTCAAAATGAAATTTCAATTAATGAGATTTCTCTTTTTACAATTTTTAGCTGCATATGACCCATTGGATCCAAATGGCAACATTACAATCAAATGGGATGTTATTTCCTGGACTCCAGATGGCTATGTGGTAATTACTGGTGTTTCAAAAAGAAAACACCTTGTTAGATAAGCATCCTTCTCAACGTTGATTTTTATGCTCTAATGCTCCCCTTTATCTGTAGCCTCGTATATGAAAACTTAAGAGACTATAAATCAGATAGTCTTATTCATAGTGATTAAATAAAAAACCTTCGCTCTGATACCATGATAGAGATGTGCACACAAATTTAACATATTTAACAAAAAGAAAATTAGGAACCTTTTATAACCATGGCAAATAAATTTTTCAGGCAGTGGTGACAATGACCAACTTCCAAATGTACCGGCACATAATGAGCCCCGGCTGGACCTTAGGGTGGGTTTGGGCAAAGAAGGAAGTGATATGGTCAATGGTGGGAGCTGAAGCCACAGAGCAAGGGGACTGTTCCACGTTCAAAAGCAGCATCCCATACTGTTGCAAGAAGAACCCCACAGTTGTGGACTTGCTTCCTGGAGTGCCTTACAACCAACAGATTGCCAATTGTTGTAAAGGCGGTGTTGTGTCCTCTTGGGGACAAGACCCTTCTGCTGCTGTGTCCTCCTTCCAGGTCAGTGTTGGGCGCTCGGGCACTTCCAACAAGACTGTGAAGCTGCCAAAGAACTTCACTTTGATGGGTCCTGGCCCTGGCTACACTTGCAGCCAGGCAACGATTGTGCCCTCCACGGTTTTCTTCTCGTCTGATGGTCGTCGAAGAACTCAAGCTTTTAGTAAGTGTTTTTAATAGTTCTATATATTTATAATTTATAGGCAATCACTAGAGAAATGTTGGGGAAATTTCATGATTATTATTGTTATTTAGTACGATACAATTAAATCATGATTAGAGTTGGCTACTGAGTATAAGATTATAAGGTTACTTTTTGTCTCGTAATGATATGGGCATTAGATTTCTTTTGTGTAACATATGGACCTGTCAACTTAGATCATTATTGATTCTTAAAACGCACTTGATTTTTTTTAAATGATGTGTCCTTGACAAGCTTTTAATTTGTGTTATATCAATAATACTCTTAATATTACATGAAATTTGTATAGTGGGCCCTGTTACTAAAATTACGACCAAAACACCTAAACAATTAAAAATCATTTTTTCTAGTTGTTAATTTAAATGTGGTATCTGGTATAACTTCAATCCCCTACCAAAACCCTCCAAAGAGCGACTTTAACAATACCTATTGACTAAAACAGAACAGAGCTTCAAACATCATTCTTTCTGTCCGCCTAATAGCATTCCTGAACAAGACAACCCTTTAGTTTTTTCATGTTTTTAAGAATGTTTCTCGTGTCATTTGCAGTGACTTGGAACGTAACATGCACGTACTCGCAGTTGCTCGCTTCTCGGTACCCGAAATGCTGTGTCTCCTTGTCATCATTCTACAACTCCACCATCACTCCATGTCCAACTTGTGCTTGTGGTTGCCAAGACAAGAGCAAATGCGTCGAGTAAGCCCTCATTGCTTACCTCTAATTACTCCATCAAATTTACACACATCATAAGTCACATTTATATCTTCAACCTTAAATACCTTACACAAAATCAAAGAAGTTGAAGGCAAATCTTGATTTCAACTTCAAGTGCTTTCTCTTCTCCATGTCCCTGTTTAATACATACTAAAGTTGTTTTGTCTATATTCATAGAACTATGTATATGTTTATGTGTATATATTGTCAATTTATAATCAATATTTGACATAATGCAGGAGTGACTCAAAGCTGTCAAGTGTTGTGGGATTGCACAAACCAACTAAAGATAATACCCCATTGCTTCAATGCACAACGCACATGTGCCCAATTCGAGTGCATTGGCATGTGAAGCTTAACTACCAGCAGTATTGGCGTGCCAAGATTGCAATCACAAACTTTGATTATCGCTTGAATTACACACAGTGGACACTTGTTGTTGAGCACCCAAATCTTAACAATCTCACCCAAGTTTTCAGCTTCAATTACAAGCCAATAGCCCCCTACAAATCCAACAGTAAGTCTGATAAACACACGCGCACACGCATATATTCCAGAAAGCTATTTTGTGATAAATTCCTATTTGTGAAATTCCCTACAAGACACCTGCACTCCATTTGGTAGCACATGGAAAGAAAAATGCAAAAGGTGGGAAATAAAAAAACATGCAAGGGCTTTTAAAGAAATTGTTTTTCGTTTATTTTATTTGGTACAACAGAACGAAAGGTGTGGAAGGATCAAGTGAATGACTATTTTAACCGATAATATTATTTTAGTTTTAAAACAAGGATAAAAAAGTAATTTGACCTTCCATCCAAGTTGTAACGATTTCTCTCCAAAAAAAAAAAAAAAAACTCTATTTTTGGGTGGAGTAAATATAGTAAGACTTGTGGGTCCTTTTATGTCTTCGCATCTCTCTCCCACCAAACAACATGCACTTATGTTTTCTCTTCAAAAATCCTTCTATTCTTTTCTTTCCATCCATTTTTTTGAACTTGGAGGTGGGGAATTTGAATTCTTCACTTTGTAGTGGAATCATATGTGATTTTACCGTTAGATCATGCCCATGATTTCTTTTCCATCAATTTTTTACTTCTTCTAGACATAGTTTTACAATAATGAAAAATACATGGGTAACTATTATGCTAAAGGATGACTCGATCAATATAATTATGGGATATTACTGCCTCGTTATCATATAATACAATCTCCCTTTTTGAGTATACTACTAATTGAAAAACATGCTATCTTCGCTTATTATTTTCCCTTTCTAATTGAAGATATAAAACATTGCATAACATATAGTTGCGGACCTAGCCTAGTGATAGAAACTATATCCGATTTCACCTAAAAGTAAAGAGTTTGAATCTTTCCTCTCTTAAGGTCAATAAAAAACATTACATAACATTGTTATACATTTTTTCATTACAAGGGATAAATGTAGCAAATAGAAGAAGGTGGAAGTTCAATCTAATAGTACTTATTCTACTCTTCTGATTGTGCACAGATGACACTGGTCTGTTTTATGGGCAAAAATTCTACAACGATGTCTTAATGGAAGCTGGGCCAGATGGGAATGTTCAGACGGAATTAATACTTGAGAAGGATCTAGATTCATTCACATTCAAGGAAGGCTGGGCTTTCCCGCGCAAAGTCTACTTTAACGGTGATGAATGCATGATGCCCCCACCTGATGCCTACCCATATCTTCCCAATTCGGCTCATCCAACTCTACTCAAAATCTCCCAAAGTTTGGCTCTCTTTTGGGTTCTTGTTATTGTGGCATTTTTGTGATCGTTTAGTTGGATGGGAATATGTATAGAGGAAGCCCACATAGTGAATTTTAGTGTGATTGGTATTTCAAAGACAACAAAGGAAAGAAAAAGAATAAAAATTATATGTTCTTGAAAAGGAAAACATACGGTGGTTGTAGACATATATTAGTAATAAATCTACAATCGACTTTATCAAAAGGTGAAAAGTTAGAATCTCCACCTCTAAATTCAAAAAAAAAAAAGAAAAGAAAATATATTTGTGATATTTACCATCGCTGCATTAGTCTAATGTAAACCAAGTCAGCTAGATTTGTGCAACTACTTGCAAAAATTAGTTTGAAGGCAAGAAAATGTATTTTGCATGGTGATCATGAAATGCTTTTTTTTTTTTTTTAGAGTTCAAATATTCCATCATTTGAATGTTCATCAACTGTTGTTGTGAGTTGTTACTGTCACGTCTCAGAATACGGGAGGTGACGTGGCGGATTATTTAAATTAATTAAAAGAGAAATTTAATTAAAAAAAAAGAATTTTAAGGGTTAAATTAAATAATAAAAATGTGGAAGTTTCAAAACTAATTTTTATAAAAGAATTCATAAACATTAAGCAGGTGAAATCATTAAGCGAATAATAAAATAATAAAGAACTGCAAGTATGGGTCCCACTGACCCACAACTTGTGCACACATATAGTACCGATAATATAATAATACAACCACAGTCCAAGCATAAAGAAAGTTAAAAACATTACATGCCTTGATCAAATAATACAAATAATCTACTAGTTCTTCTACTGCTCTTGAGTTCTGTCCGTTGAGTCCTCTCGAACCTAAATGGGAATCCACATAGAGGGGCAAATTTAAGAAAAACAAGGAGAATGTGAGCGAAAGGCTCAGTAGGACTATATTTTAATAAATTATTTAATTTAAAGAAAAGTATCATTATTCAGGGAATTATTTAAAAGAAACCTTGAATAAATAAATTTAAATAAAACTGTTCTTACCCAAAACAGTTTATTCGGTCGACCAGAAACATCATTTTCTTTTCCTAGGCAAACCACATGAATATCACCACCGTAGTGGCCCAGTTGGGTTTTGGGACCTGCCCCCAAGGTCGATCGCTACACGACCCGATCTCTGATATGACATCATGCCCTTATATTCATTTCTATTATCATACAAAGCCCATTTACCAGATATTCTCATTAACATTCATTATGAAGTTCACTTCAATTCACGGTTTATAAAAATAACCGATAAAATCTCATTTTTCAATCAATCGTTGAAAACATTTTTAGAGAAACCCTTTTCAAAGCCAAATCATTTTGAAACTGGGTTACCAAAGAAAGAGTAGAAGTCCTACCTCGATACTCGTGCTGGTGCCCTACACCGTCATCCCGGTCCGCTATACGTTAGCTCCGCGGAACCACAAACGATCCTAGATACGTGCTAAGTCGATCAATATCTAGTTTGAGACATTCTATGGTACTAAACCATTTCATAACGTCCTAGTGTGCTGTTTGTATATTTAAAATCATTTTACAAGGTTGAAATTTCAATCGGGGTTCAAAACAGTGAAAACGGGTGAAAAACCACAAAATTTCCTATGCTCTGCCGGCCTACCGGACGCCTTGCTTCGGCCGGCCGAACTGTGCAGTCCAGCCTGCCGGAAATCAAGTCCGGTCGGCCGGACATTTCCCAGGTTCGGCCTGCCGAACGGATGAGTCCGACCTGCTGATCCTTTGAATCTGGCCTGCCGAACTAGAGAAAGCCATAAATCCTAGCCACGGGTTTCGGTTATCCCAAAATCCAAATCTTGATTTTAACCTGTTTTTCTCAAATCTCAGGCATGGAAAATATTCATAGACGATAGAAAAACATGTTTGGACACTTTTGAACTCATTTAAACAAGATTTAAACACAAAAATCCCAAAAATCCAAAAATAGGAGAAAATGAGGAAAAATGAAAAATCTTGAATCTAATCCGTTTTTCTACAATCCAAGCTTAGATTCTAAGTGTTTTAAGTTCCTTTAATTCAAAACAAAGGTTTTCTAAGCTCAAACAAACTTAGATTTCAAAAATGCACGAAAATTGAAAATTTTGAAAAAGTTTAGAAATTTCAAAATTAACCTCGAATCGAAGCTTCAATCTGCGTTCTTGGTTGCCAAATCACGTCCCCGAGCTTCCTTCTTGCTAACCCGAAGCTTGGATTCGAATTTTGATTTAAAAATTTGAAGAGAAATTGAGAGAGAAGAGAGAGACCGAGAGAGAGTGTGAGAGAGATCACACGGGAGAGAGGAGGAGAGAGAGAGTGAAAGCTGAGAGTGAAGAGAGAGGAAGAGGAGAGAAAATAAATAGAGAAAAATGGTGGGCGGTTTTACTGTGCGAAAACCATGTGCCACCCACGGTTTTATAAAAACGGAATGTTTTTTTTTTAACATTTTATAAACGGTTGTGTTTTGAAACTCAAAACAACATTTTAAAACAATAAGAAATCATTAGAATTTATTAAATTAACAAAACAACCTAAAATTCAAAATTTAATCAAATGATCAAATTAACGTTGAAACTTTAATTATGGCACACTAATTCATCATTTTACATTGCAATAACATTAATTAAATTTCAGGGCGTTACAACTCTCCACCCCTAAAAGAAATTTTGCTCTCGAAATTTACAACTCAATTTAGAAACAAAATAAATGCGGATACAACTCCCGCATACTCGACTCTAGTTCCCAAGTGGCTTCATCAACCCCGTGATGCTGCCACACGACCCTTACCAATGGTATCTCACGACGACGCAAACTGATCACTTTCCGATCGATGATCTGAATCGGCACCTCCTCGTACGTCGTATCTTCCCAAACCTGCACATCACGAAATGAAACTATCTTACCCTGCTCAGGCGGACACTTCCTAAGCATCGACACATGGAACACATCATGAACATGAGAGAGCTCGGGCGGAAGGTCAAGCCGATAAGCAACCACACCAATACGCTGAGTGATCTCGAACGGCCCAATATACCTCGGTGTAAGCTTTCCACTCACTCCGAACCGCATAGTTTCTTTACAAGGCGATACCTTTAAGAGAACGAAATCTCCTACCGTAAACTCTAAGGGTCTACGTCTTCTATCCGCATAACTCTTCTGTCGACTCTGAGCTGCCCTCAATCAATCTCGAATCACAGCGACTTTCTCGTTGCTATCACGGATCTCATCCGGCCAAAGAATAACCCTGTCTTCTGGCTTAGCCCAACACACCGGTGACCGACACGGTCGCCCATACAACGCCTCAAATGGTGCCATACCAATACTCGCCTGATAGCTGTTGTTGTACGCGAACTCCGCTAGATGCAAATATTTCTTCCAATTCTGCCAAAGTCTAATGCACAGGCACGCAACATATCCTCGAGAATCTGAATAACCCGCTCAGACTACCCATCAGTCTGAGGATGAAACGCCGTACTGAAGTTCAAATCCGTACCTAAAGCCTCCTGAAAACTCCTCCAGTACTTAGCATTAAACCTGGTGTCTCGATCAGAAGTGATGGACAAGGGAACTCCATGCAACCTCACTATGTTCTGCAGATATAAATCCCTGAGAATCCTCCTCGAACATGTCGACCTGAACGGAATAAAATGCGTCGATTTCGTCAACCTGTCGACTACGACCCAAACTGCATCATGTCGCTGCTCCGTCCTCGGCAAACCTGTGAGAAAATCCATCGTCACATGCTCCCATTTCCACCCTGGAATAGGAAGCGGCTGAAGCTGACCTGCAGGCTTCTGATGCTCGGCTTTCACCTGAAGACACGTCGTACACTTGGCCACATACTCTCGAACATCTTTCTTCATGCCTCTCCACCAATATTGCCTCTTCAAATCACGATACATCTTTGTGCTCCCTGGATGAATGCGAACTGAGACCTATGAGCTTCGTCCAAAAACGGCTTCCGTCACTTCGACGATAGCTGAAACTGCGAGACGCTCCCAGAAATACAACGATCCATTTGCATGAACTCTCCATTCTTCAAACTGCTCTCCATTCTGAATCCGCATCCAAATCTCCTGCAAATGCTGATCTTGCCACTGATTTTGCTTCACCATCTGAACAAGAGCTAGGGTCGCCTCCACATGATACACCAAAACTCGATCATAGTCTTCATGATACCGTAGTCCATACTCGCTCACTGTCGCATCCCTGTTCCAGCCCTCAAAAGCCAAACAAGCGAGAATCCCTGAAGACTTCCTACTAAGCGCGTTCGCGACCACATTAGCTTTCCCGAGATGATACTACAACGCAAAATCATAATCCTCGATATACTCTATCCATCTACGTTGCCTTAAATTAAGATCCCTCTGAGTGAATAGATACCTCAAACTCTTATGATCGGAGAAGACCTGAAATGTTGCCCCATACAAATAACACCTCCAAATCTTCAGCGCATGAATCACTGTCGTGAGCTCCAAGTCATGAGTAGGATAATTCCGCTTGTGAGGTCGTAGCTGTCTCGATCCGTACGCAACCACACGTCCGTGCTGCATCAACACACATCCAAGTCTACGCCCTGAAGCATCTGCGTAAACCTCATACGGCTCGTCACTACTAGGGATAACTAACACTAGGGCTGAAGTCAACCGGTTCTTCAATTCCTAAAAAGAAAGCTCACATTCTTCACCCCACTCAAACCTGACATTTTTCTTGATCAATCTCGTCAACGGAGCTGCAATCTTCGAAAAATCCTTTACAAATTTCCTGTAATAACCAGCAAGACCTAAGAAGCTGTAAATTTCTGCTACATTCCTTGGTCGTTTCCATTCCACTATGGCTTCAATCTTGGACGGATCCACAGAAATACCATGCTTAGAGATGACATGACCCAGAAATTTGACCTCAATCAACCAAAACTTGCACTTTTCCCTCTTTGTATACAATTGGTGCTCCCGTAGAGTCTAAAGCACGATCCGAAGATGCTGCTCATGCTCTTCCCAAGTCTTAGAATACACCAAAATGTCATCGATGAACACGATCACGAACTGATCCAGATACGGCCTAAATATCCTGTTCATCAAATCCATGAAAGCTACCGGAGCATTCGTCAACCCAAACGACATAACCAGAAACTCAAAATGCCCATACCGAGTCCTGAAAGCTGTCTTGGAAATATCCTCTTCCTTAATCCTAAGCTGATGGTACCCTGAACGCAAATCAATCTTTGAGAAGTATCGCGAACCTCCCAACTGATCAAACAACTCATCGGTCTAGGGCAAGGGATACTTATTCTTCACTGTAACACGATTCAGCTGCCGATAATCTACACACAACCTAAGAGTCCCATCATGTTTCTTAGCAAACAAAACCGGTGCTCCCCACGGAGATGTGCTATTTCGAATATACCCTCTATCAGCAAGCTCTTGAAGTTGCTTCCTCAATTCTTTCATTTCTGTCGGCGCCATCCGATAAGGTGCTATAGAAATCGGTGCTATCCCCAGAAACAACTCAATACCAAACTCGATTTCTCGATGCGGTGGTAATCCTGGCAACTCGTTGGGGAAGACATCCTCGAACTCATCAACCACCAGAATTGCTACACTTCCTATCAAAGCATAGGGCTAGCACTCTAGATTCGCAAGAAAAGCGCAATAAACCAGATTTCTTCGCCCTCTTAGACACGACTTCATAAGACGCTCACTCATTAACCAATCACCACCACCCTAGTAGGTGATCATCGTCCCCCTATCAGACACTAGGGTTACTTTTCTAAGTTGGCAGTCTACAACTGCATTATACCTGGACAACCAGTCTATCCCTAGAATTACATCATATGAGCTCATGGGGAGTATAATCAAATCACTTTTCAAAATCTCATCCCCAATCTTTATTTTACAAGACTTACATACACAATTCACACACACCCGCCCCAAGGGAGAAGTTATGACTAGGGGTTCATTAAACTCTTCTATCTCTAATCCCAAGGCATGTACAAAGGAACTCGAAATGAGAGAATGAGAGGCACCTGTATCAAATAAAACGCGAGCTAAAGATTGGGAAACTAAGATCATACCATCGACAACCGCGTTACTGGTCTGAGAATCTAAACCTCCAGATGCCATTGCATGAACCTGCACTGGTGCCTTCCCTTTTCCTCTACTAACATTGCTAGGTCCTAGATTATTCTGCCGATACTGCTGAGACGGAGTTGACTACACACTAGGTGCACTGACGCTCGATACAGAGAGACGCTACGCTGGAAATACTGCGGCTGCTGCCCTCATGCTGGATATGAAAACTACTGAGGAGAGAACTAAGGATACTGCAACTACGGATACTGTTGAAGCAGAGGTAGGATTTGAGGCTGAGACTGAGACTGACGACTGGCATCTTCTTCGATTTGAGATCCAAGACGGGCACTCCTGATCGGGCAATTCCTCTTGATGTGTCCTGGCTGCTGACAAAAATGACAATGGAAGCTGTAGGGATTGCTGCGCCCGCTACCAGACGAACTGCTGCTACCACTGTTCGCGCCACCCTGCTTGCTCTTCCTGGGAGTTGGACGGCTACTGGTGCTCTTCCTACCGCTCCTCTATGATCCTCCTGAAGCCTTTGCTCGATCCTCACAATACTGCGCATAATCATTCTCCACTGATATTGCTAACGACACAAGCTCTCAAAAACTCCTAAGTCACAGAGCAACCACCTATCGCCAAATAAGAGCCTTGAGCCCGTCCTGAAACTTAATGCACCTCTCGCGTTCCGATGCCACTACCGATGGAGCAAACCTGGCCAACTCATTAAACCTTGCCTCATATTCCCGAACTGACAAATCACTCTGCTGCAACCAGTAGAACTCAACTGCCTTTCGATCTCTATACCCCTGCGAAAAATAATGGTTATAGAACAGCTCCTCGAATCTGTCCCAACTGATATCACCACTGCGTTCCAAACGCTTAGCTTGTTTCCACCAAGTATTAGCACCACCCTCGAGCTTATATGCAGCAAATTCCACACGGTACTCATCAGGCACACCAAGGGTATCCAAATGCTTCACGATCGAGTCTAGCCAATATTCTGCAAACTGCAGATCCCCATTACCATCAAAGTCGGAATACACGCACGCCGAAATTTCCTAAAATATGTATTCCAATGACCAACATCAGAATGCTCCAGTCTAACCGTGGCTGCCATCTACTGAAAGGCCGCAAACATAGACCTTATCATGCCCTCATCATATTCAAACTCGACGTCAACTGTCAAACGACGTCTAGGTTCCATTCTCACTTCTAAAAACAAAATTTGGACTGTCAGAGGTATTTCACTATCAAACCTATGTGTGCATAATTCCCAAGGTTCATAACCTTGAGCTCTGATACCATTCTGTCACGCCCCGGAGTACAGGAGATGACGTGGCAGATTATTTAAATTAATTAAAAGAGGAGTTTAATTAAAATCAAGAATTTTAAGGGTTAAATTAAATAATAAAAATGTGGAAGTTTCAAAACTAATTTTTATAAAAGAATTCATAAACATTAAGCAGGTGAAATCATTAAGCGAATAATAAAATAATAAAGAACCGCGAGTATGGGTCCCACTGACCCACAACTTGTGCACACATATAGTACTGATAATATAATAATACAACCACAGTCCAAGCATAAAGAAAGTTAAAAACATTACATGCCTTGATCAAATAATACAAATAATCTACTAGTCCTTCTACTGCTCTTGAGTTCTGTCCGCTGAGTCCTCTCTGAACCTAAATGGGAATCCACATAGAGGGGAAAATTTAAGAAAAACAAGGAGAATGTGGGCGAAAGGCTCAATAGGACTATATTTTAATAAATCATTTAATTTAAAGAAAAGTCTCATTATTCAGGGAATTATTTAAAAGAAACCTTGAATAAATAAATTTAAATAAAACCGTTCTTACCCAAAACAGTTTATTCGGTCGACCAGAAACATCATTTTCTTTTCCTAGGCAAACCACATGAATATCACCACCGTAGTGGCCCAGCTGGGTTTCGGGACCTGCCCCCAAGGTCGATCGCTACACGACCCGATCTCTGATATGGCATCATGCCCTTATATTCATTTCTATTATCATACAAAGTCCATTTACCAGATATTCTCATTAACATTCATTATGAAGTTTACTTCAATTCACGGTTTATAAAAATAACCGATAAAATCTCATTTTTCAATCAATCGTTGAAAACAATTTTAGAGAAACCCTTTTCAAAGCCAAATCATTTTGAAACTGGGTTAACAAAGAAAGGGTAGAAGTCCTACCTCGATACTTGTGTTGGTGCCCCACACCGTAATCCCGGTCCACTATACATTAGCTCCGCGAAACCACGAACGATCCTAGATACACGCTAAGTGGATCAATATCTAGTTTGAGACATTCTATGTTACTAAACCATTTCATGACGTCCTAGTGTGCCGTTTGTATATTTAAAATCATTTTACAAGGTTGAAATTTCAATCGGGGTTCAAAACAGTGAAAACGGGTGAAAAACCACAAAATTTCCCATACTCTGCCGGACGCCCTGCTTCGGCCGACCGAACTGCCAGAAATCAAATCCGGTCGGCCGGACATTTCCCAGGTTTGGCCTGCCAAACAGATGAGTCCGACCTGCCGATCCTTTGAATCCGGCCTGCCGAACTAGAGAAACCCAGAAATCCTAGTCACGGGTTTCGGTTCTCCTAAAATCCAAATCTTGATTTTAACCTGTTTTTCTCAAATCTCAGGCATGGAAAATATTCATAGATGATAGAAAAACATGTTTGGACACTTTTGAACTCATTTAAACAAGATTTAAACACAAAAATCCCAAAAATCCAAAAATGGGAGAAAATGAGGAAAAATGAAAAATCTTGAATCTAATCCATTTTTCTTCAAACAAAGCATAGATTCTAGGTGTTCTAAGTTCCTTTAACTCAAATCAAAGGTTTTCTAAGGTCAAACAAACTTAGATTTCAAAAATGCACGAAAATTGAAAATTTTGAAAAAGTTTAGAAATTTCAAAACTAACCTCGAATCGAAGCTTCAATCTGCGTTCTTGGTTGCCAAATCACATCCCCGAGCTTCCTTCTTGCTAACCCGAAGCCTAGATTCAAATTTTGATTCAAAAATTTGAAGAGAAATCGAGTGAGAAGAGAGAGACCGAGAGAGAGTGTGAGAGAGATCACACGGGAGATAGGAGGAGGGAGAGAGTGAAAGCTGAGAGTGAAGAGAGAGGAAGAGGAGAGAAAATAAATAGAGAAAAATTATGGGCGGTTTTACTGTACGAAAACCATGTGCCACCCACGGTTTTATAAAAACAGAATTTTTTTTAACATTTTATAAACGGTTGTGTTTTGAAACTCAAAACAACATTTTAAAACAATAAGAAATCATTAGAATTTATTAAATTAACAAAACAACCTAAAATTTAAAATTTAATCAAATGATCAAATTAACGTTGAAACTTTAATTATGGCATACTAATTCATCATTTTACATTGCAATAACATTAATTAAATTTCAGGGCACTGCAGTTATTGGGAAAACTGCAGACTTCACTATTCCCAACAATCAATATGGGTTGTTTGGGTTGTCATCATCAAAGCGTTGCTTCATTAAACACCCCAAAGCATTTTTTTCCCGGTCATGCCTCTCAGTTCCTCTGAGATATTCGGTGACATTGGTTGTAAATTTTTGTATTTTTCTATGAAAATATTGTATTTTCATATCAATATAGTATTTCTCAACTAGTGATGTGTTTTGACTTTGTCGGTTAATTATATTTACATGAAAATATGAAATTAATTAGGAAATATTGTATTTCCTAACCATAAGTGACGTTTCAGGTGTCGGTGATATCCAGTGACATTGTCACTAAATTTTTATATTTAGATGAAAATATAGTATTTACATATTAATATAGTAGTTCCCGGTTGGTCATGGCATCTAACGATGTTGCCAGTAAATTTTTGTATTTCCATGGAATATATAATATTTCTAACCACCAGCAACATCGTTGATGCTAATGATGTCGTTAGTAATTTTTTGTATTTACATAGTAATAAGATATTTCTATGTAAATATAGTCTTCTCGGTTGTTGACAGTCTTATGAGATTGCTGGTAAATTTTTACATTTACATGGAAATACATTGTTTCTCGGCCACTGGCAATATTGCTAGTGCCGGTGAGAGCATTGTTTCTGGTAAATTTTTGTATTTACATAAAAATACAATATTTGAAGTGACACTGACTATGTGGCCGTTACTTAACTGCTTAGTATATACTTATTAAGATTACTTAAATGTGTGGAACTTCTTTTTTTACATTATTAATTTAGATAACCTAACTAATTAATTTTAATTAAACTATTCTTACTTTTGTTACAACAGAAATTATAACATATTATACTAAGATAATAGTCTAAAGGTTATATGGACTAAGGCAGTAGGACTACAACTTCAGTCTGATCCAAAACATACATCTATAATTTTAGAGATATCGTCTGCACAAAATTAAGAAGCCATAATTGACAAAAACTAATTGTGGAATTAAATGCGTGTAGTATCTATTTCCCATCTTCACTAATCATCCACTGCTATGTTAATGTCCATCATACATTAAACATACTTAGATGAGCTTACACTCAGCAAATAGAAACTATGTCTCGCAAAACATTTAAGAAGACATATATTAAAATATACATATGCAATTATTCTCATTTATAATCATGTCTTGTTACACTGATAGGCCACAATGTTAGTACCAGTTGAGTATGATCATCAGGAAGTTAAGGTTTGTAAGGTCCCCAGCAAGACCATGATCTAAATTACTACATTAAAACATAAGCAACCTCGTAGGTTGAGAGGTTGGTATGATACTCAAACTTAACTTGTTATTATATGTTTCTCTGGACTTATTAGTTAGTGCATAGTATGACATAGCATCGCACACTATAACATAAGGTATAAACATGCATTTATAATTTTTATAAAATACATAAAACATTTTTTTTTTGGAAATTATTGATATAGTAGGCAAGATTGCAAATTATATGTTTTCCAGCAATATGATTCACTACTCTTTAAAGTTTCCTATCCGCAATTATAAAATTCTACAGCAGAATACCCTTTAAAAGTATAAGATTAGCTTATCATATGCTATTTAATTTAGCATAATGTTGAAGGAATCTAATCCTTTCTTAGAACATATTTTTCTTTTATTAAAAAAAGCATGAAATTATCATATTTGTTACAAGGATTAATTGATCTAACCCTGATCATTTAGTTTTCCTTAATTGTCTTTATTTATTTATATTAAAGTTGATAATTAATTAATTAATTTAATAACTAATTAATTATCTTATCCATTAACCATGTCTAAATGAAGCCAATTACTTAATTTAATAATTAATTGATTTTCTTATCGATGAGCTAAGTCTTAAAAAGTTTCTTTATTACTTTTATTGGACTCATGAATGTATAAAGGCTCATATCTAGATATTTATTTATTTCATAAGCCAATATAGCCCACTAAGTCTAGAAGCATTTATGGTGTTCTAAACATTAGACTGTCGGAACTTAAATCTGAAATGTGGCTTTTGAACTAGTATGGGTGTTGGGCCGGTATTTGGCGTCGTGATGTTAGGGCCTAATATATTGGGCTTTTATTACCTTGTTTAAGAATTCATTAGAAACCATTAAAGTTTGTAGAAAAAATCATATTCGTATATATAAAGTTTCATGTTAAAAATCATATTTTAAAATAGTCATAATTTGGTGAAATTGTAAATTGTAGATTCATATAGTTTTTCGAGTGCTAAACTTCCTCTTTTGGTCTTGAATTATAATTATGTTCCTAAACAAGGCATTTTGTTTGAAAACCAGTATCGAAAGGTTTTTTTTTGGTTAGTTTTAAAAGTCACCGTATAATTTATGTTAAAGACAATTTTCTTAAAAAAATTTCATAAAAGTTTCTCATTGAACGAGGTTTAAAACTTTCCTATTTATCAAAATTCTATTTTCTATTTTGAACATACTCGTTTTGGGTTATTTTTGCAAACTTTATCGGTTAAATAGTTTTCCATAAAATGTTTTGACTGTTTTTATAAATATGCTTTAAAGTCCAATTTAGTTGTAGATTTTTAAAAAATTTTCTTCATCAAAGTTCTTTATCTCATCAAAATCTAACACTTTTATATTTTGCAAAAATTGTGATTTAGAATTTTTGAAGGTCGTTTTATCAAAAATAAAAAACTGCATTATTTTAAAACTTTAAAATATCAGTTTTCTAAATCTGCCTGTAATATTGTCTTAGAGTGAGAATTTTAAAAACAATTTCTCCCCAAAAATTCTTCATCTCGTTGAGATCTAAAACTTTCATTTTTTACAAAAATTATGATTCGACCTCGAAATAGTCCATTTACGCTAAAATAATGGTTGTCTAACTTTCTTGACAATTTTTTTAAAGTAGCCTGAAAACCATACTAGAGTCATAACTATAAAAATATTTGGTCATTGTGATTTGTTCAAATCATTAAAATCTAAAAATTTTATGTTCTAGAAAATTCTTAAATCGACCTCTAAAGGGTCCTTTTATGCTCAAATTAAACAGAAAAATATTTGAACGTAAACTACAAACTAGTCCTACACATACTTACTTCCAATTTGCATAAACTTAAACCACAAAAACATAACTCATAGAAACCATGAAAAATATGTAAATCAAATCACAGGTTATTTACAAACCAAAATGTACAACCATCATGAACCAAACTAAACTTAAAATAAAGACAGAAAGAGATTAGTGTATACCCTTGGAGATCAAACTTTGAGTTATTCCTCTTAGATCCCCTTCTCCTTCTTAGTTTTTGACTAGTGATTTGTTAGTGTAGGATTGGAATATTTTTGAGTGAGAATGGGAAAAGGGAACTAGTTTCTTCAAGAAAAATGGGGAAAAAAAAAAAGAGAAAATAGGCTCTTGATGTGTAAGAATCTATTTACAGACAAATGATTAATTGTACTTGGTTCCATATCCCCGTGTTGCTAAGCCTCTAGGTAAGCTTATTTGGGCTAAATGTTTGTTAATGAAGGCCGAATGGTGGCCCTATTTTGGAGGAAAAATATGGAGGGAATCTCATATTTACCTGAAAGGAAAATCATCAAATCAAATATTAATCAAGGTCTATTCTAATCCTTTTATATATCTACCAAATATTCCATAAAATAGCGATAATTTATGCTGGTTGGAGGTGATTAACTTAGCTGACATAGATTTTGTTTTATGACATGTCCGATTCTCATTGCTTATTCATAATCCAACACTAATATCCGGCCAAATCGATATGGATATTGTCTTAATAGCAAAGTAAAATTGGACTGTTTTAAATCTTAAAATTATTCCTACACTCTTAAACTTGACTTTGACTCTTTTGCACTTTGACTTGGTAATGACGTAGTCTTTGAAAGTGTTGTTAAGTATGATTTGGACGTACCTAAATCCAATTTAAAAGACTAGGCCCAGCGAAAATGTGATCCAACGTGTGTATCGAACCAAATAGACCTGTCAAGCATGCTCGTTATATATTCATCAAGTAGCAAAGTAAATATGTGTTTGTTGCGCTCGTCGTACACAGATCGAAACCGCGCCATTGAAAGCATCTATTGTGTGTTCAATATGCTCGATTCAAATTTATTGGTAAAATAAGCGTTGAATGGAAGAGTCCAACTTTATACTCATTTTGCCCATTATGTTCGATTTGGAGTTAGGAATACGTGACATGAAGGTTGAAACCCGCAAATCCGCGATGCGGATCAAAGAGAGGCGGCTCCAAACTTGCTACCAATAAACATATGACCCATGTCCCACATCAGGAGCCATTGTTTAGACCTATTTTTCACTAATTGAGGCTCATTCTCTCAAAGGAGCCTAACGGGCTAAAGGCGTCATTTGAAGGGATTCCAGGTTCTTACGAGAAGCTCTTTGCCAATTCATCTTATTATGTAAAATTCCTATTTCTTATTTATTCATTTTTTGTTGTAGAGAATTATTGTAATTTTTATCAGGTTCTATATATAGAAAAACACACCACAATAGTAGATGCAGCTCAATTTCGAGTAAACCATTATAGATTTTTTGTGTGGTATTTTTTATTTTGCTTTGTTATTTATACTTCGTTTTCCACTTATTGCTAATATTTCTAAATATTAACAAGGATTTAACCTGATATATGTGTTTTCTAGGACCTAATAACAATGATCAAAGGGCTCAATCTACTTAAGTGATTATCCAGACTAAATCTTAAGTCAGTTTGATTTAATTATAAATCTAACATCTACAATTGTTAATTCCCGAACTTGAACAACATTTTTTTTTCCAAAAATACTGCTCTCGTGGCCCTTATTTTTAATTAATAGATAATTAAGGACTTATTATATATTATAGTGTTTCACTATACACTATTAGTATCATGCTGCACTTGAAAATTCTTATAAATTAAATTCTCAAGTTATTTATAAATTAAAATTTCTTTCACTTTAAATTGCGGTAAAAATTATCAATCGAACTATTCAATCACAAAAAGAATAAATTTAACTTTAATATTTATTGTAGAATTTTGAAATATTTATATTAATTCCATAAATTCTTCAACCACAAAAATTCAAACATGACATTTTCTAAAAAAATCCTCACCTTAAATATGTAAAATACATTATTTAATTATAGGATTTTCTTAACCATTACACTATTTATATGTTAATACGGTATTTCTCAAGTCTGGCAAGATTGTCGACAATATTTCCTAATCGCCGGTGAATATTTCCTGGCCATTGATGACGTCATCAGTGCCAATGGTAATTGGCAACTTCGCCGGTAAATTTTTTTATTATTTGGAAATAAAGAATTAACATGAAAATATTGTATCTCCTAGCCACTGCTTGTGCTAGAAAGGGAGGACAGTGAGAGATGGAGAAGCAAAAGAGGTAAGCATATTAGGGTGTTCGCGAATCATTTTACATATATTAGGGGTCAATCCATAATCCAATTCATATATATCGGATTGAGAATTTGGAACCAATTCGTGAACACCCTCAATTCAATCTGAAAATCAAAAATTTTACGGATTGGATTTGATTGAGCCTTTAAATTCATTTAAAAAATAAAAAAAAAATTAAAATTAACACAATACAACATAATATATTTCAAAAAAATAAAATATATTACAACCTAATCAAATACAAGTCTTTGATAATAAATTAGATTGTAGCATCACAAAACATTATGACTAATAAACTTATATAAACTTTATACATGAGTAAATTTCACGAGTAAATGATGTTGGTCTTTGCTATTGGGATAAGCTTTTTTTTGTTCCCCTTTTTGAGCAAGTAAACTTTAGGAGTAGTACTATAGGTATATAGATTTACACATTGATTAATATTATATACGTAGACATATATGTACCAATATGTATATATGTTTATGTAATTTATACAATATGTATAAAATTTGAATTTATAGATTACTCGGATTGAGAAATACTCAATCTATAATCTAATCTGTATATATCGAATTGACAAAATCTCAATCTAAAACTAATCCATATTTTTTGTAGTCTAATCCAATTTGATGGATTGGCTTAGATTGAACGAATTGAAAAGATTGATGAATTCTGTGAACTCCCTTAGTAAGGGTATTTTTGGGTTTTTATTTTCAATTTTTTATTATATACTATTTACTTTTTATTTTGAAAACATATAATATTATTTACTAATTCTTATCCTAGATCTGATATTTGGCCTCACCCTCTTTTGATAAATATTAGATGTTTTCAAAACAATAAACAGAAATTTTGTTATTTATTTTAGAAACATTTGAGATAATGAATTTTAAATTATATACTTTTTTTCCCGAATTTTGGTGTAAAAAAATTATATATGTTGACCTTAATATTAGAAATTAAAACTAAAACAACTAATACGTGTATTTTTTTAATGAACTGAAAGCAGAGCATGTCTATTTTAGTCATCAATCATCATACATATCTTGTCAGTTTAATCCATAATTTATTAAGCACCTAAATTCTACTTTAGACATTGACAGTAACAAGGAAAAAAAAATACCTAATTTTGATCATGGTAACTTTTGACTAACAACATAACTTGTAGCAAATATTTCAACAACGACTAAATTGGCTCTAAAATATACATCCTCCAAACATTTTACCAATAGAAGTTTTGGTCAATTCTTGATGAAAAGAGTAGGAGCAAAATAAGATCCATCATCACAACATACATCATATTAATGTAGATACATACACAAACGTATACTTATAATGCAAACACACACATGATCATTCTACAATGCAAAGAGCAAAAAAAGTCCCCTAATAGTGTGTAGGGAATTATTACACGCATTGGTGATTGGCAACAAATGAGTCAATTGCCAACCAACCAATGGTTAAACACATGCAACACTTGATCAACTTGCCATTGACACTAGTTAGGCGCAGTGAACTGATAGGAGGAATAAGACACGCAACCGTCGCTCCAGCTATTGTGGATGAGCTTCGCCTTGGCTTGGTCGCCCGCCGCGCCCAATGCCACATGCAGCGTGTAGAAATGATCTGGCTGCGGGTGTGCCAATTTCGCGCATGGCGCCTTCTCTAGGTAGTTGTTCACATCTTCATATCTGCAATCATAACATCAAGGAAAGAAGTAACACTAGCTTGCAAAGTGGTTCTCAAGAGATGAAGAAAACCAAGGAAATCATTCCATTTTGGGCACAATATTTTTTAATAATGAAAAATACGGCCGTATTATAGTCACTTCAAGATTATCTTATCACGAAAATTTCAATATGTATGCCATGAATGAAGATAAGGAAAACTTTATTATCATGTACAATTATCTAGAGATCAATTTTGACTAGTTAGAGATTCACTTCATTTTGAGACATTATAGCATAATATCATACATAATTCAGAATATAAAATTTTCAAGAATTAAACCAACATTGTAACATGTAATATAGAGGATGTAATAAAATATTCATTTTTATATTGACTTTAAAAATGTGTACCACTGGTATAAGATAAAAACACCCTCAATTTTTACGTGTTACATGCAGGACAACGACAATTTACCTAAATTTCTAACTAGTTGGTAACATGCACTTTTTTTTTGGTTGAGAAATTATTTATTTTTGCCTAGAAATTATAGTAAATATCATTTTTTAAAAGCTAATTGTAGTAAATAATAGGTTTTGACAATATTTGTAGAAAATAATAATTTATGGCGAAAATAATTTATTTACACTCTTATTTATAGTATAGGTAATTCTTATTTACATAGTAAATATATTTAAGATGCGTATAAATAATTTATTTAACCTTTTATTTACGGTATAAAAAGTCCTTATTTATACAGTGAATAAATTATTTACATTCTAGATTTTTCATTTACTATAAATATTTTTAAAACCTCTAATTTATTTGAATTTTAGAAATTTGTTATTTCTCTCCTCTCTTATTTACCTTCCTTCCTCAAGGGCATGTCGAAGCCAAGTATCAAAGTCCACGGCCCAAGAAGCAAGCGAGTCATCGTTGACTGTCATGGCCCCCAAGTTGTGAGTAGAAGTTCCGGAACCAATTATGAGAACACCTTCGTCTTTGAGAGGGGCCAGAGCCTGGCCCAAGTTGTAGTGGTAAGTGGCATCTTCTTGGGTCTAGACCGAGAGTTGGCAAACTGGAATTTGGGCCTCAGGGTACATCAACATCAGTGGAACCCAAGCTCCATGGTCCAGCCCACGTTTTTTGTCTTCGTCTACCCGGTCGATCCCAGATGCCAAAAGAAGTTCCTTCGCTCTCTTTGCAATTTCTGGGGCCCCCGGAGCAGGATGCTTGAGCTGAGGTCAAAATTTACATTCTTCATGTGAGAAATGAGATTTCTAAAAAAATTATACTTTTATATGTTGATTTTAAAATTTTATTTTTTTCAAACATAGAAGTAGGGAATTTGAATTCTAGGCCTGAACCTTTACCGTCTGTAACTATACAATTAACAAAATTTGATATGAAAGAAGAATTTAGTTGATAATTTTCTAAAAAATAATAATGGGTAAAAAAAACAGTAATAATAATTAGTTCTAGTTATGTTTGGTATTTTTCCAGATAAATTTACTCCAAAATGTAACGAGAAACAATAGAGAAAACAAATATAATGCTAGCATTAATCCTAGTTTGAATATATGACACAATAATTTAGTCTAATTACAGTTATTTAGACCATTAATTCTTAATTTATCACTTTATTAAAGAAGAAATTCTTACTTAATCACACATCAAATCACATATTAACTTTATGAGATTTCTACTATAAGGTGAGAAATCAGTTTTTTTTTTTTTTTTTAAATGAGATTTTGGTAAAATATAACTAAGAAATATGCAATACATGCCAGAAATAATCCTACCATATAAGGCTCCCTAGCATACAGTCCTTTTGAAAACATGATTTAACTTTTAATTAAAAAGTTTTAGTTCAAGCCAACTTGAATGTAGTATTTTCTCACATAAAACTTTGATTGTTATAATGTTTTAGGTTTCAACTCTTGGTTCGAATTATGCTTTGAATCGGACTTTGAATAACTTATATAAGTTTTTATTATCTGTTGAAAAATCTATATTGACGCTATAGCATTGGTTAGTTCTTGTAAAAAAATAAAATAGGTGCTCCATTAAGGGACATATTCACACAATTTAGACACTTGATAAATATGATGCTTGATAAACTTAATTTTAACTTAAAGTGTATAAATCTTTTTATATGCTACAATATAAAACAAAAATATATTATAATATAAAACTTTCATATATTATGGTATTTTTTTAATTTATTTCTCAAACGCTTATTAATGTTGTATAAGCTCTGCAGTTTACCAATACCATTTAAAAAAAAATGACTCCATGGCTGAATAAAAAAGAGTACATTGAGATTGGTTAAAATAATAACATTAATCAATGTTAACCTGCCCTGGGAACCAAAAAATCAAATTTGACCGTATTTTATTGGAAAATGGTGTTCCGAGTGAATCAGCGCAGTGTGACTACCAAGTAATTTTTTTTAAAAAAAAAAAAGGGTCAAAAGGATAATATTATTTAGATGTGCGAAAGAAAAATCAAAACCAAAAATTACCATAAAAGGACAGACCACCAACCCACTTCTGACTTTTCTTTAACGGAAAAAAATAAAAAATAAAACATTTCCGCAAGCAAATCATCTTTAAAGTTTGAATCCAATATTCCATTCCATTCCATTATCTGAAACCCAAAAAATTTTCCACAAAAATAAGAATTAAAGCCTTTGTCATGTTCCCCTAAAAAAAAAAAAGATTTTAGATGTGTCCTGGATCATATTCTCTTTAAAGAAAAGACATATATATATATATATATATATACTAGAGTACACCTGGGTGTTTTTTTCCCATGTGCACCAGCTGTCACTTTGCTAGGCACATTAAGCTTTCTTGTTTGTCCTCATTTCTTACGCGTGGCATATTGATGGGCCATTAATAAAGTGCAATCGGTATGCCACCGGTTGCAAGCAGTGGATGGGATGATTTGACTACTGAAATTCATAAATGGGGAATTTTTTTAAGAACTAAAACTTATTTGTATTAACAAATATTTCAAACAAATATGTCAAATACAGCGGCCTATTAAGCACCAAAAAGTCTTAAAAATTGACTAAACAACCAGATTATAATAAAAGTGTGGAATAATTGATAACGTCGAGACCTATAAAGACAAATCCGCTTGACACTAAACAGAGCTTACCAATTGCTCAGCAACAGATTTCAAAACTATTGGTAAATATAGTCAATCCACTAGGACCCAATCCACCCAAAGGGTTATATATTTTCATTATTTTTTAAATAACGTGGTGTGCGACCCAACACTTCATTCAAATCCCCGTTTCCATTGCCCCAATCGGATTCAACTTTTACACTAACAAACTTGAATTACATAACAAAACTATATCAATTAGTATCGATTAGCTTGTTCGCATTGCTTCAGTAGTGTCTTCCAAACCAAAAAATTCAAATTATTCCCACCTTCCCAGTGCTTGCCATTGTTGGGTCTACATTTACTCTCTCACAATCACTATACACATTACTTACACTTAATCGAATTACCAATTTTGCCCCTGTCTTCTAATGTATTCCCTAAACTTTTTGAGACACATGACACACAAAGCATATTCTTACACATAATAATACCAATAAGTCAATAACTACTCATTGACGACAAGCAAAAGTTGAAAACAAAACCACACTAATAGAAATCACCTCAAGTCAATGCTAACCTAATACAAAAATTGATAGAAAACAACGATCGGATAAGCTTAGTGAATACACGATTGCGTGCATAATATCTAAAACGGTGACGTTGAAGTAGCCTCCTATTAACTGAGACTCAATATTTAACGACGAACACGGGTCACTTGGTCCACTTCGAATTTATTCTCAAGTAAACAAAGCCCAAATAAAAACAAAGCTTGATCAGTGAAAGGTGGAAGATCTTTTAAGGGCCCTGAAGAACCAGAAAGGGTAGACTAGAAACATAAGAGGGTAAAAACAAAATATGCCGCCTAAGACATGCTGCTATATGGGCATTAAGGTAGGGTGACGTGGGTATTGGGTTATTGGAAAGAAGTTATTCTCCGTTTGCACAAAAAAGCAAAAAAAAAAAAAATTTGGTTTTTGTTCTTAAAACTTTTGAAAACGTTTTCGTATATTTTTTAAAGTAAAAATTTTAAAACACCCTCGATATAATTTTTAAAAAATTCTTGATTTTTTAAAATAAAATATTTTTACTTATTTTAAAACAATACCAAATGAATCAAAATATGCCGACTAAAACATGTTGCTCTACTGGTATTGGGATAAGGGTGAGGTGGGTATCGGATTAGGGAAAGGAGGTTCAATCCTCCGTTTGTATACTAAAAAACACAAAGAAACAATGATATATACAAGGACAAAAGGAGATAGAGAATTAATTTCAGAGAAATCAATTATGAAATTAAAATTTGAAAAAAAAAAAGAAAAATTATGAAAATTAATTTACAAAACCTGGTACAATGGTTTAGGAAAGCCAGAGAAGTCGTAGATTGCGTCGTTGGTTTAGGGGGGAGAGATGATGTTGAGGGTGGGGACATGAGTTTCCCAATGGCCAGATATTATGAGGATGGAATTGGGTGTGTGCAGATACACCTTATCTTTCCACGACTCAGGAAGTGCGTCGCTGGGAGGCTGTCGTCGACCGACATAGTCGGTGGCCTAAAACAACTAATACGTTTATTTTTTTAATGAAATGAAAGCAAAGCATGTCTATTTTAGTCATCAATCATCATACATATCTTGTCAGTTTAATCCGTAATTTATTAAGCACCTAAAGTCTACTTTAGACATTGACAGTAACAAGGAAAAAAAAATACCTAATTTTGATCATGGTAACTTTTGACTAACAACATAACTTGTAGCAAATATTTCAACAACGACTAAATTGGCTCTAAAATATACATCCTCCAAACATTTAACCAACAGAAGTTTTGGTCAATTATTGATGAAAAGAGTAGGAGCAAAATAAGATCCATCATCACAACATACATCTTATTAATGTAGATTCATACACAAACATATACTTATAACGCAAACACACACATGATCATTCTACAATGCAAAGAGCAAAAAAAGTCCCCTAATAGTGTGTTGGGAATTATTACACGCATTGGTGATTGGCAACAAATGAGTCAATTGCCAACCAACCAATGGTTAAACACGTGCAACAATTGATCAACTTGCCATTGACACTAGTTAGGTGCAGTAAACTGATAGGAGGAATAAGACACGCAACCGTCGCTCCAGCTATTGTGGATGAGCTTCGCCTTGGCTTGGTCGCCCGCCGCGCCCAATGCCACATGCAGCGGGTATAAATGATGTGGTTGCGGGTGTGCCATTTTCGCGTATGGCGCCTTCTCTAGGTAGTTGTTCATATCTTCATATCTGCAATCATAACATCAAGGAAAGATGTAACACTAGCTTGCAAAGTGGTTCTCAAGAGATGAAGAAAACCAAGGAAATCATTCCTTTTTGGGCACAATATTTTCTAATAGTGAAAAATACGACCGTATTATAGTCACTTCAAGATTATCTTATCACGAAAATTTCAGTATGCATGCCATGAATAAAGATAAGGAAAACTTTATTATCATGTACACTTATCTAGAGTTGAATTTTGACTAGTTAGAGATTCACTTCCTTTTGAGACATTATGCCATAATATCGTACATAATTCAGATTATAAATTTTTCAAGAATTAAACCAACATTATAACATGCACTTTTTTTTCGGTTGAGAAATTATTTATTTTTACCTAGAAATTATAGTAAATATCACTTTTTTAAAACTAATTGCAATAAATAATAGGTTTTGAAAATATTTGTAGTAAATAATAATTTATTGGTGTGAATAATTTATTTACATTCTTATTTATAGTGTAGGTAATTTTTATTTACATAGTAAATATATTTAAGATGCGTGCAAATAATTTTTTTATCCCTTTATTTACGGTATAAAAAGTCCTTATTTATACAGTGAATAAATTATTTACATTCTAGATTTTTTATTTGTTATAAATATTTTCAAAACCTCTATTCATTTGAATTTTATAAAATTGTTATTTCTCTCCTCTCTTATTTACCTTCCTTCCTCAAGGGCATGTCGAAGCCAAGTATCAAAGTCCACGGCCCAAGAAGCAAGCGAGTCATCGTTGACTGTCATGGCTCCCAAGTTGTGAGTAGAAGTTCCGGAACCAATTATCAGAACACCTTCGTCTTTGAGAGGGGCCAGAGCCTGGCCCAAGTTGTAGTGGTAAGTGGCATCTTCCTGGGTCTGGACTGAGAGTTGGCAAACTGGAATTTGGGCCTCAGGGTACATCAACATGAGTGGAATCCAAGCTCCATGGTCCAGCCCACGTTTTTTGTCTTCGTCCACCTGGTCAATCCCAGATGCCAAAAGAAGTTCCTTTGCTCTCTTTGCGATTTCTGGGGCCCTCGGAGCATGATACTTGAGCTAAGGTCAAAATTTACATTCTTCATGTGAGAAATGAGATTTCTAAAAAAATTATACTTTTATATGTTGATTTTAAATTCTTTTATTTTTTTCAAACATAGAAGTAGGGAATTTGAATTCTAGGCCTGAACCTTTACCGTCTGTAACTATACAATTAACAAAATTTGATATGACAGAAGAATATAGTTGATAATTTTCTAAAAAATAATAATGGGTAAAAAAAACAGTAATAATAATTATTTCTAGTTTGGTTTGGTATTTTTACAGATAAATTTACTCCAAAATGTAACGAAAAACAATAGAGAAAACAAATATAATGCTAGCATTAATCCTAGTTTGAATATATGACACAATAATTTAGTCTAATTACAGTTATTTAGACCATTAATTCTTAATTTATCACTTTATTAAAGAAGAAATTCTTACTTATTCACATCAAATCACATATTAACTTTATGAGATTTTTACTATAAGGTGAGAAATCATTTTTTTTTTTTAAAAAAAAAATGAGATTTTGGTAAAATATAACTAAGAAATATGCAATACATGCCAGAAATAATCCTGCTATATAAGGCTCCCTAGCATATAGTTCATTTGAAAACATGATTTAACTTTTAATTAAAAAGTTTTAGTTCCGGCCAACTTTAATGTAGTATTTTCCTACATAAAACTTTGATTATAATATTTTAGGTTTCAACTCTTGGTTCAAATTATGTTTTGAATCGGACTTTGAACAACTTATATAAGTTTTTATTATTTGTTGAAAAATCTATATTGACACTATAGCATTGGTTAGTTCTTGTAAAAAAATAAAATAGGTGCTCCATTAAGGGACATATTCACACAATTTAGACACTGGGTGCTTGACAAACTTAGTTTTAACTTAAAGTGTATAAATTTTTTCATATGCTATAATATAAAATAAAAATATATTATAATATAAAACTTTTATATGTTGTCGTATTTTTTAACTTATTTCTCAAACGTCTATTAATATTGTATAAGCTCTGCAGTTTACCAATACCATTTTAAAAAAAAATGACTCCATGGCTGAATAAAAAAGAGTACATTGAGATTGGTTAAAATAATAACATTAATCAATGTTAACCTACCCTGGGAACAAAAAAAATCAAATTTGACCGAATTTCATTGGAAAATGGTGTTCCTAGTGAATCAGCGCAGTGTGACTACCAAGTAATTTTTTTAAAAAAAAGGGTCAAAAGGATAATATTATTTAGATTTGCGAAAGAAAAATCAAAACCAAAAATTACCGTAAAAGGACAGACCACCAACCCACTTTTGACTTTCTTTAACAGCAAAAATAAAAAATAAAAAATAAAAAATAAAACACTCCCGCAATCAAATCATCTATAAAGTTTGAATCCATTCCATTCCATTATCTGAAACCCAAAAAATTTTCCACAAAAATACGAATTAAAGCCTTTGTCATGTTCCCCTAAAAAAAAGATTTTAGATGTGTCCTGGATCATACTCTCTTTAAAGAAAAGACAGATATATATATATATATATATATATACTAGAGTACACCTGGGTGTTTTTTTTCCATGCCCACCAGCTGTCACTCTATTAGACACATTAATAAGGTGTTTGAAGAGGTGATAGAAATCAATGGTAGGAACCACTTTTATTGTAACATGTGAGATTTTATATTGTAGTATATTTTTTTATTGTTACTGTAGCATATAAGAGTTTTATACTATTTATAACTGAGATTATGATAATAATTGAGTGGTTTTTACTACTACCAAATACTTCCTAAGCTTTCTTGTTTGTCCTCATTTCTTACGCGTGGCACTTTTGATGGGCCATTAATAACGTGCAATCGGTATGCCACCGGTTGCAAGCAGTGGATGGGATGATTTGACTACTGAAATTCATAAATGGGAATTTTTTTTTTAAGAACTAAACCTTATTTGACCAACAAATATGTCAAATACAGCGGCCTATTAAGCACCAAAAAGTCTTAAAAATTGACTAAACAACCAGATTATAATAAAAGTGCGGAATAATTGATAACGTCGAGACCTATAAAGACAAATCCGCTTGACACTAAACAGAGCTTACCAGTTGCTCAGCAACAGATTCCAAAACTATTGATAAATATAGCCAATCCACTAGTACCCAATCCACCCAAAGGGTTATATATTTTCATTACATGTTATGCTCATATGCACGTCATGAATTCCCATTCCATAGTGACCATAATATTGAGAAGAAAGTAGACATAAACTATTTTTTAAAATAACGTGGTGTGCGACCCAACACTTCATTCAAATTCCCGTTTCCATTGCCTCAATCGGATTCAACTTTTACACTAACAAACTTGAATTACATGACAAAACTACATCAATTAGTATCGATTAGCTTGTTCGCATTGCTTCAGTAGTGTCTTCCAAACCAAAAAATTCAAATTATTCCCACCTTCCCAGCGCTTGCCATTGTTGGGTCTACATTTACTCTCTCATAATCACTATACATATTTCTTACACTTAATGGAATTACCAATTTTGCCCCTGTCTACTAATGTATTCCCTAAACTTTTTGAGACACATGACACACAAAGCATATTCTTACACATAATAATACCAATAAGTCAATAACTATTCACTGACGACAAGCAAAAGTTGAAAACAAAACCACACTAATAGAAATCACCTCAAGTCAATGCTAACCTAATACAAAAATTGATAGAAAACAACGATCGGATAAGCTTAGTGAATACACGATTGCGTGCATAATATCTAAAACGGTGACGTTGAAGTAGCCTCCTATTAACTGAGACTCAATATTTAACGACGAACACGGGTCACTTGGTCCACTTCGAATTTATTCTCAAGTAAACAAAGCCCAAATAAAAACAAAGCTTGATCAGTGAAAGGTGGAAGATCTTTTAAGAGCCATGAAGAACCAGAAAGGGGAGACTAAAAACATATGATGGTAAAAACAAAATATGCCGCCTAAGACATGCTGCCATATGGGCATTAAGGTAGGGTGACGTGGGTATTGGGTTATTGGAAAGAAGTTATTCTCCGTTTGCACAAAAAAGCAAAAAAAAAAAAATTTGGTTTTTGTTCGTAAAATTTTTGAAAACGTTTTCGTATATTTTTGAAAGTAAAAATTTTAAAAACACCCTCGATATAATTTTTAAAAAATTCCTGATTTTTTAAAATAAAATATTTTTACTTATTTTAAAACAATACCAAACAAATCAAAATATGCCGATTGAAACATGTTGCTCTACTGGTATTGGGATAAGGGTGAGGTGGGTATCGGGTTAGGGAAAGGAGGTTCAATCCTCCGTTTGTATACTAAAAAAAACGAAGAAACAATGATATATACAAGGACAAAAGGAGATAGAGAATTAATTTCAAAGAAATCAATTATGAAAATAAAATTTGAAAAAAAAAAGAAAAATTATGAAAAATAATTTACAAAACCTGGTACAATGGTTTAGGAAAGCCAGAGAAGTCGTAGATTGTGTCGTTGGTTTGGGGGGGAGAGATGATGTTGAGGGTGGGGACATGAGTTTCCCAATGGCCAGATATTATGAGGATGGAATTGGGTGTGTGCGGGTACACCTTATCTTTCCACGACTTCATGAAGTGCGTCGCTGGGAGGCTGTCGTCGACCGACATAGTCGGTGGCCTAAAACAACTAATACGTTTATTTTTTTAATGAAATGAAGGCAAAGCATGTCTATTTTAGTCATCAATCATCATATATATCTTGTCAGTTTAATCCGTAATTTATTAAGCACCTAAATTCTACTTTAGACATTGACAGTAACAAGGAAAAAAAAAAAAAACCTAATTTTGATCATGGTAACTTCTGACTAACAACATAACTTGTAGCAAATATTTCAACAACGACTAAATTGGCTCTAAAATATACATCCTCCAAACATTTTACCAATAGAAGTTTTGGTCAATTCTTGATGAAAAGAGTAGGAGCAAAATAAGATCCATCATCACAACATACATCTTATTAATGTAGATTCATACACAAACGTATACTTATGACGCAAACACACACATGATCATTCTACAATGCAAAGAGCAAAAAAAGTCCCCTAATAGTGTGTAGGGAATTATTACACGCATTGGTGAGTGGCAACAAATGAGTCAATTGCCAACCAACCAATGGTTAAACACATGCAACACTTGATCAACTTGCCATTGACACTAGTTAGGCACAGTGAACTGATAGGAGGAATAAGACACGCAACCGTCGCTCCAGCTATTGTGGATGAGCTTCGCCTTGGCTTGATCGCCCGCCGCGCCCAATGCCACATGCAGCGGGTAGAAATGATCTGGCTGCGGGTGTGCCTCTTTCGCGCATGGCGCCTTCTCTAGGTAGTTGTTCACATCTTCATATCTGCAATCATAACATCAAGGAAAGATGTAACACTAGCTTGCAAAGTGGTTCTCAAGAGATGAAGAAAACCAAGGAAATCATTCCTTTTTGGGCACAATATTTTTTAATAGTGAAAAATACGGCCGCATTATAGTCACTTCAAGATTATCTTATCACGAAAATTTCAGTATGTATGCCATGAATGAAGATAAGGAAAACTTTATTATCATGTACACTTATCTAGAGATCAATTTTGACTAGTCAGAGATTCACTTCATTTTGAGACATTATGCCATAATATCTTACATAATTCAGAATATAAAATTTTCAAGAATTAAACCAACATTGTAACATGTAATATAGAGGATGTAATAAAATATTCATTTTTATATTGACTTTAAAAATGTGTACCACTGGTATAAGATAAAAACACCCTCAATTTTTACGTGTTACATGCAGGACAACAACAATTTACCTGAATTTCTAACTAGTTAGTAATATGCACTTTTTTTTTGGTTGAGAAATTATTTATTTTTACCTAGAAATTATAGTAAATATCACTTTTTTAAAACTAATTGCAGTAAATAATAGGTTTTGAAAATATTTGTAGTAAATAATAATTTATTGGTGTGAATAATTTATTTACACTCTTATTTATAGTGTTGGTAATTTTTATTTACATAGTAAATATATTTAAGATGCGTGCAAATAATCTATTTAACCTTTTATTTACTGTATAAAAAGTCCTTATTTATACAGTGAATAAATTATTTACATTCTAGATTTTTTATTTACTATAAATATTTTCAAAACCTCTAATTTATTTGAATTTTAGAAAATTGTTATTTCTCTCCTTTCTTATTTACCTTCCTTCCTCAAGGGCATGTCGAAGCCAAGTATCAAAGTCCACGGCCCAAGAAGCAAGCGAGTCATCGTTGACTGTCATGGCCCCCAAGTTGTGAGTAGAAGTTCCAGAACCAATTATGAGAACACCTTCGTCTTTGAGAGGCGCCAGAGCCCGGCCCAACTTGTAGTGGTAAGTGGCATCTTCCTGGGTCTGGACCGAGAGTTGGCAAACTGGAATTTGGGCCTCAGGGTACATCAACATCAGTGGAACCCAAGCTCCATGGTCCAGCCCACGTTTTTTGTCTTCGTCGACCCGGTCGATCCCAGATGCCAAAAGAAGTTCCTTCGCTCTCTTTGCGACTTCTGGAGCCCCCGGAGCAGGATACTTGAGCTGAGGTCAAATTTTACGTTCTTCATGTGAGAAATGAGATTTCTAAAAAAATTATATTTTTATATGTTGATTTTAAATTTTTTTATTTTTTTTAAACATAGAAGTAGGGAATTTGAATTCTAAGCCTGAACCTTACCGTCTGTAGCTATAATTAACAAAATTTGATATGACAGAAGAATGTAGTTGATAATTTTCTAAAAAACAATAATGGGTTAAAAAAACAGTAATAATAATTACTTCTAGTTATGTTTGGTATTTTTCCAGATAAATTTACTCCAAAATGTAACAAGAAACAATAGAGGAAACAAATATAATGCTAGCATTAATCCTAGTTTGAATATATGACACAATAATTTAGTCTAATTACAGTTATTTAGACCATTAATTCTTAATTTATCACTTTATTAAAGAAGAAATTCTTACTTAATCACATCAAATCACATATTAACTTATGAGATTTTTACTATAAGGTGAGAAATCAGTTTTTTTTTAATGAGATTTTGGTAAAATATAACTAAGAAATATGCAATACATGCCAAAAATAATCCTACCATATAAGGCTCCCTAGCATACAGTCCTTTTGAAAACATGATGTAACTTTTAATTAAAAAATTTTAGTTCAAGCAAACTTGAATGTGGTATTTTCTCACATAAAACTTTGATTGTTATAATGTTTTAGGTTCCAACTCTTGGTTCGAATTATGTTTTGAATCAGACTTTGAACAGCTTATATAAGTTTTTATTATCTGTTGAAAAATCAATATTGACGCTATAGCATTGGTTAGTTCTTGTAAAAAAATCAAATAGGTGCTCCATTAAGGGACATATTCACACAATTTGGACACTTGGTATATACGGTGCTTGACAAACATAGTTTTAATTTAAAGTGTATAAATCTTTTCATATGTTACAATATAAAATAAAAATATATAATAATATAAAATTTTTATATATTATCGTATTTTTTTAACTTATTTCTCAAACGTAAATTAATATTGTATAAGCTCTGCAGTTTACCAATACCATTTTTAAAAAAAATGACTCCATGGCTGAAAAAAAAAGAGTACATTGAGATTGGTTAAAATAAAAACATTAATCAATGTTAACCTACCCTGGAACAAAAAAGTCAGATTTGACGTATTTTATTGGAGAATGGTGTTCCGATTGAATCAACGCAGTGTGACTACCAAGTAATTAAAAATAAAAAAAAGGGTCAAAAGGATTATAGTATTTAGATGTGCGAAAGAAAAATCAAAGCCAAAAATTACCGTAAAATGACAGACCACCAACCCACTTCTGACTTTTCTTTAACAGAAAAAATAAAAAATAAAACATTCCCGCAAGCAAATCATCTATAAAGTTTGAATCCATTCCATTCCATTATCTGAAACCCAAAAAATTTCCCACAAAAATAAGAATTAAAGCCTTTGTTTGTCATGTTCCCCTAAAAAAAAGATTTTAGATGTGTCCTGGATCATATTCTCTTTAAAGAAAAGACATATATATATATACACTAGAGTACACCTGGGTGTTTTTTTCCATGCGCACCAGCTGTCACTTTGTTAGGCACATTAATAAGGTATTTGGATGAGTGATAGAATCAGTAGTAAAAGTCACTTTTGTTATAGTATATGAGAATTTTATACTGTAAAATATTTTTTTATTGTTATTGTAGCATATAAAAACTTTACATTATTTATAACTGAGATTATGACGGTAACAAACACCTCTTAAGCTTTCTTGTTTGTACTTATTTCTTACGCGTGGCACTATTGATGGGCTATTAATAACGTGCAATCGGTATGCCACCGGTTGCAAGCAGTGGATGGGGTGATTTGACTACTGAAATTCATAAATGAGATTTTTTTTTTAAGAACTAAACCTTATTTGTACTAACAAATATTTCAAATACAGCGGCCTATTAAGCACCAAAAAGTCTTAAAAATTAACTAAACAACCAGATTATAATAAAAGTGTGGAATAATCGATAACGTCGAGACCTATAAAGACAAATCCGCTTGACACTAAACAGAGCTTACCAATTGCTCAGCAACAGATTCCAAAACTATTGGTAAATAGAGCCAATCCACTAGGACCCAATCCACCAAAGGGTTATATATTTTCATTATTTTTCAAATAACGTGGTGTACGACCCAACACTTCATTCAAATCCCCGTTTCCATTGCCCCAATCGGATTCAACTTTTACACTAACAAACTTGAATTACATAACAAAACTATATCAATTAGTATCGATTAGCTTGTTCGCATTGCTTCAGTAGTGTCTTCCAAACCAAAAAATTCAAAGTATTCCCACCTTCCCAGTGCTTGCCATTGTTGGGTCTACATTTACTCTCTCATAATCACTATACATATGTCTTACACTTAATGGAATTACCAATTTTGCCCCTGTCTACTAATGTATTCCCTAAACTTTTTGAGACACATGACACATGACACACAAAGCATATTCTTACACATAATAATACCAATAAGTCAATAACTACTCATTGACTACAAGCAAAAGTTGAAAACAAAACCACACTAACAGAAATCACCTCATGTCAATGCTAACCTAATATAAAAATTGATACAAAACAACGATCGGATAAGCTTAGTGAATACACGATTGCGTGCATAATATCTAAAACGGTTACGTTGAAGAGCCTCCTATTAACTGAGACTCAATATTTAACGACGAACAAGGGTCACTTGGTCCACTTCGAATTTTGGGTTAATTACACAATTGGTGCAATTACGTTTTTTGAATTAAAATGACTCTAATTTGTAAAAATTTTACAAATGTCTCAAAATGATACTATTAAAATTATTTATATATAATTATATAGTATAGAATGTAATATCATTAAGATAATTACTATATCATTAAAGATATTATTAAGATATTTTAAATATTCTGTTAGATTTTAATTTTGTAAAAATAATTTAGGCAAGTATCGTAATTTTTTCTTTATTCACAAGTAAACAAGCCCAAATAAAAACAAAGCTTGATCAGTGAAAGGTGGAAGATCTTTTAAGAGCCCTGAAGGACCAGAAAGGGGAGACCAAAAACATACGAGGGTAAAAACAAAATATGCCGCCTAAGACATGCTGCCATATGGGCATTAAGTTAGGGTGACGTGGGTATTGGGTTATTGGAAAGAAGTTATTCTCTGTTTGCACAAAAAAGCAAAAAAAAAAAAAAAAAAAAATTGTTTTTGTTCTTAAAATTTTTAAAAACGTTTTGTATATTTTTTAAAGTTTTTTAAAAACACCTTTAATATAATTTTAAAAAAATTCTTAATTTTTTAAAATAAAATATTTTTATTTATTTTAAAACAATACCAAGCCACTCAAAATATGCCGATTAAAACATGTTGCTCTGGTGGGTATCGGGTTAGGGAAAGGAGGTTCAATCCTCCGTTTGTATACTAAAAAAAACAAAGAAACAATGATATATACAAGGACAAAAGGAGATAGAGAATTAATTTCAGAGAAATCAATTATGAAAATAAAATTTGAAAAAAAAAAGAAAAATTATGAAAATTAATTTACAAAACCTGATACAATGATTTAGGAAAGCCAGAGAAGTCGTAGATTGTGTCGTTGGTTTGGGGGGGAGAGATGATGTTGAGGGTGGGGACATGAGTTTCCCAATGGCCAGATATTATGAGGATGGAATTGGGTGTGTGCGGGTACACCTTATCTTTCCACGACTTCAGGAAGTGCGTCGCTGGGAGGCTGTCGTCGACCGACATAGTCGGTGCTCCGTGTGATATATAGAACGTCTCCTTTATCATGATTCTGATCCCCCTCTTCTCCCTCTGTTTTTTCTTTGAAACCACTTTCTTTCTCTAGAGGCTCTTTTTGCTCGTTTCTTTTGGTCCTCTGAGGTGGGTATTTATAGGTGTAGATTTTAGCACACTGTTTCGTGGGATGTTCCACACATGCCCAAGAACCTAAGTATGGTGGGAGGGAAAAGAGAGCAATAGTAAAACAGTGACAAAAATTATACATTATACCATATTTAAAAAAATTGTAAATATATATATATATTATATTTAACAACATTTATGTCGCATTATATTCATATTTAATCCTAAGTTGACATATGTAACATTTATAAGAAAATAAATATTAAAAATACTATTTATGAAAATTCCTTTAAAACAAAATAAACACATGCAAAGTGTTTTCGTAAAGTTGGAAAAGAAAAGACACCAAATTATTTGGATTGGTAATTTTTTTTTGGTAGGAACGAAAAAAAATGGTAGGATTTTTTTGTTGGTTAAATTTTTAGAATAAAGTAAATTTTTATAGGATTCTAGCGACTATTATAATTTGGGTGAAAAAAATGTTATGTGAAAAAGTTAGGGAATATTGTTTGAGAAGAAATTTATCGGAGATATCTAGAGAATTCTAGTAGTGATGGTAAGACACGGAAGTTGAGAAACACCATAAAATTTGCTTCTAGAAAATCAAATTGTCAGCTTGTAAGAAAGTAAATTACACATTGGACTAAGTCAAGCCAAGTTTTGTTAGAGTTTTCAATAATAATAATAATAATAGTAAAAGAACAGATTTTACTATACACCAGTTTCAATTTAGAAAGGGTCACTGCAAAAGAAAATTCAAACAAATCGAAAATAAAGCACGACCTTTTCTTGGACCAAAAATATATATTCCTTGTCAAAGAAGAAACGAGGCTCCAAACCTCATGGATGACGGTTAAACGAGCAGACAAACGTTACGGATGACGTTGTGAACCTTGAGAAAGAAGAAACGAGGTGATATTTTTTCTTTTTTGTCTTGTTTATTTGGGTGTATATGTGGGGGTAAATACTCTTTCCCCACCCGTAGAGTAGAGAGTGTAATCCAAGGTTTCGTATTGCGCATCAAGGGGCTGTAAATAAATTTTATATTCCACTCAATTATTTTCAACATTAAAAAACTTGCAAAATATTAAAAGGGTAATTGAAAAGCTGGTATTTGAACTAATTGAACCTTGTGAAAGCTTTATATTATAGCCTATTTTTGTTTGATACTGTAGTAAAGTTTTGGTTTTAGCTGAGAACGCTAAACATACTATAAAATTAAAAGACTTATCCGGCGGGCTCCCGTTGATGGTGCATGTTTTGTAATCATCTTTTTTTTTTAGTATATCTAACAATAAAAAAACAGATAACCACAAATAGGTATCTTTTTTAGTTCTTATTAGAAAAATTGCCTTAATAATAAGGATTCAAAACAGAGTTCTGAAGCATCTGTTGCTCTTTATGTAAATTAGAGTTGCTTTAGTATTATTCAAAAATTCCATAAAGACTTTATATTTTTTCTTACAATTTTGTAAAATATTTATTTTGTCAAGTGTATCCTTAATAATATGTTTTTTTTAATTGCTCCGCAAAAATATTTTTTTCCTAAACTATGTTTTTTCAAACTTTTTTTTTCCTTTTTCATATGTACACCACACGCTAATTGGTTTTTTTTTTTTTTTTTAAAAAAAAAAACAACTTATAGTCTTGAATGTGCAACATCAAAATACTTTTATTCACCAATATGCTGTATTAAAACGTGGCATTCCCAAATGTATTGTCTACATGAATATTTTTTTCTTGCAATAGTCTAAAAGATTATTATCAATCTGACTAAATTGCTTTATCTCTAACACTCTGTAATACTATTCTCATATGTATTCTTAAGTAATTTACCTCTATTAAAATATTTTCCTTTTTGAAAATAATTTACCAGAAACTAAGGGTGTTCACAGAATCCTCCAATATGTTCAATCCATTCAACCTAATTCAACCTGCTTATATAGATTATGAATTTGCGATGGATTGAGATTAGGTTATGTAAAAAATCTACTTACTTGGCCGTTGTTTAACTACATAAATCTTATAATTAAACATATCTTATCGTGAAGTACTTAAATTTGCAGAATAATTTTTTTAAACATAATAATAATTTCTTAAAATATTTTCTTTTTAAAACATTTCTTATCTTAATTTAAATTAAAACCTTTAAAACATTTCTAAAATTAAATATCTTTATAGTTCCTTATTTGAAACTTACATTTATTTGTTGCAACATTCTAAGCCTCAAAATTTTCTGAACTAGGGTTGTATGACCTATAATCTTGGTTTCCAAAACACACTTATGTAATATCATTTAATCATTTAAACATATATAATTTATAAAAATTATACTGCAGAAATTACATTTTGCGTAAGCGATATCGATTCTCATCTCCACCATTCATCCGTCCCTTGCCACTGCCCATCACGCGTTGCTGACAAGTTTTTTACCTACAGCATGAACATACTTGAATAAGCTTTCGCTTAGCAAGTAAGAAATTATACTCACACAAAATTTAGCTTAAAAAATTTATCAAAGTATGCATGAGCTGAATATGCTTCATTATGAATATATTTTATATACATATTTTGTCATATTGAATGAGCCCAAATGTTCATACCGATTCCGTGCAATTCTTGGGAGGTAAGGTTGGCAACATTGCCAATGGCATCAAGATAATAAACTAAACTGAACTGAATTGAATGTTGTGACACCCGTTATTCTCCTAACGGGTATTGAGGTAATTAAATTAATTTTTAATGTATAAAAAAAAATTGCTTCATTTAAATTTATTTTATAATATTTATTTTTATCTATTTTTAAATTTTCTAAAATTCTCCTATATTTATTTAGTATGATTACTAAAAAGCCTTAGAACTTCTAATAAATCTCAAAAATGTCATATTGGCATTATGTGTGTTAAAGTCTTTAGATGAGACATAAGGATATCTTTTCCAACTACTCTTGACCCTCATTTTCTTTATTTCCTCCGTGACATGCTTCAACATGTCTCCTCTATAATTGTTTCTATCACTTCTCTTAAAAGACTTCATCTTTTCTTCCTTTCTCTTCCACGGTTCCCACACTCTTCTTCTCATTTCTTTGCTGAAGCAAAATACTTAGAGAACTTCTTCAAGGCAGCCATAAAAATCAGCCACCATCACCTCCATTTGAGCAAGAATTTCAGTCATACCGAAGTAAAGGAACCTGTTTTGAAGCCATTTCAAGCTTCCAACTAACCATAATCCGAGGTTAGAATCTTATGAACAAATTTAGTCTTTCATTTATAAATTTTCTTTTATACTAAAGGATTATTCAAATTTGCGTTCTTAAACCTAAGTATATGTTTGTTGCTATTTTGGAGCATATGTATGAAGTCTAAGTGTATATGCCCTAGACAGAAAATTTATATTGTTAAACTTTATAATACCTCTATGGGCAGTGGTTATTTCTTGAAATTCTAAGATTAAATTAAAATAAATTTTATGAATGTAGTTGTATGCTGTGCTTTAGTTTTAATTGTCCTTATGCACGCCTTAGGATCAAGGGAGTATGGAGCTAACGTTAACTGATTCCAGGATTAAAAGATTGTTGATAAGCTTGAAAGGTAGGGATTCTATTACTCATCTTTTGTGAGGTTTTTATAGAATTAAAATTGATTGTTTTGCCGCAATATATATATATCTATGTTGAACTGATATTATATGATTATCACATATGAAACTATGACATGGACTCGTCTTGTATTGTACGGCGAGGAACATAATGAATTGACACATGTTATAAATTGAGAAGCATGGTTAGGAAAACTAACTCTATTGATAATGATTCAATATAGAGAAATTGTGAGACATGAAGAGGGCGACGGTTACGTCCTTGGGCATGAATACCCTAAAAGGTAAAATAGGGGGAAGGCGCTGACGCTTCCTTGGGTTGAAAGTCCCAGAACACACTGTACAGGAATCGATTTGGTGAGGACTCGGGGCTTGATGTCCCCTCACCGGAACACCCTTGGAATGTTTATAGGGTGATCAAGTGCGCCCATTTGGGTCTTGATGAGTTGAGTGATACTCAATTTAACATGGATACCTAGGAACAATGATGATTGATAATATTTATATAAATGTGTAATTATGACACTTGGTAATGATTAACTACGGTATCCATAATATGTGATCATAATAAACCTCATAATCTGGAATATGATGTAACTTACTAACCATGCAGATTTTAATGTGGTAATGATAGAGGTGAGTAATGGCTTTCTCTACTGAGCATAGTGTTGCTCATTCCCTTATGTTTATATCTTTTCAGGACTCACTAAGTGTGAGGTGGCTACGAGAAATATAGTTGAGGAAGTGATGTAGCTATATTACATTGGGACTGCTTCAATTGTTGAGAATGTTCTTCATGATAATGTAAGCATCAATTGTTACTTTCTGTGACTGTATTATAATGTGTTGAGGGTTAAAATGATGATGACAACAGTTTATATTATTAAATTTAAGGTGCTACATTAAAACTGTGGTTTATTTATCGTTTATATTTTTATTTTTGAGTTGAGAGTTTTCATTTAAGTCCCGGGCAAATTTTAATTTTTAAGGTTTTACTTTTATTATTTATTTTTATTTTATCTCATTAAAAACTGTTAACCCCCACATAGGGGCGTTACAGAATTTTTGGTATCAGAGCCTAGGTTCGGTTAACCTAGGGAGTGTAGCACCACTTTAAAAAAATATATTTTTGAGATGGTTTTGAAGCTGAATTTTCATTGTCATCATCAAAATGAACCTTCACATTGATTTATACAGTCTAGAAGGATGTAACATGGAAAGGCCATAGAATGAAAATACTAATGGTTATATGAGTACAATAATTATATAGAAGGAAAGTATTAATAGTTATGAGGGAATGATAATTATATGAAATGAGTTTATAAGTAGAATGCTTATGAGAGATTCGTATAATATTTGGATCTATAAGCATATTTAATTCGTATAAACGATGAGAAATTCATATAGATACGAGGATTTAAGAGCCTTTTGTCTCGTGAAAAACAATAAGAAATATAAGGCTTGATTTATTGATTTTAAAGTTTGACATAGATATGCCAAATTTTTCGTAATTGATTCAAACCTAAGTAATGATTATGTGTGGATTCGATGGAGCACATAAGTGTCAATGTCTTTTCTTAAAAGTTCTATTTATTTGAGGAATATGATATAAGTTGGGAATCATGGTATTGAATCTTGAGAGAGATAAATGTTAGACTTTTGGTCTGTTGAGACTGTGTAAAGTCTAGAATGCATGAATCTCAAAATTGGAATATTTCGTTATGTACATTGTATTTAAGTGTATCAGTGAATCTTTTGGTTACCTAAGGTTTTGTTATATGAGGAAATTATATATTGTATAAGTAGAATTGTGGAGATTGTAGATGTTCCTAAGTAGTAACATCTAGTGTCTTTGTTCATTGATATGGTCTACGTTGAAAGACGTAAATCGTATTGATTTCAAGGTTAGTCACATTCTAAACCCTTGGTAGTAATGATGATGAATCCATTGATAGATGTTGAGTATTATGAATAACATATGAGTGTATGTATTGTTCAATAAGGTTTTGATTAAAACAAAATTATTTGAGTTGCTGGATCATTCAAGAAGATCCTTGTTGTCGTTAAATTAGATTTGTTGTTCATAATTAACTTTATCTATAGTGGGCTTTGAATTGGGTTTAAGATTCATACGAATTGGTTTTCAATTTTATGTTTGTTATTTAACTTGTTCTAAATGTGTTAAGGCCCGAAACAACCTGACCATTTTCAACTTAGAACATTTGGGCCTAGTTCAAATCTTAAATCAGTTTGATTCACACTATCTCTCCCACGTGGTTTCTATACGTGTCATATACAGTGGTTTAATCATTGTTTACATATATGTTTACTGTGCATAGGAGCTTATTTCTCCGAGTTCACTTTTTCTCTCTTAATTTGTTATTTTCTCTTTAAATCGCAAATCCTCTTCTTTTTCATTAAAAATTCTTCTTTTTCTCTAAAAGAAGAAGGAATTCTAGGATTCTGCAATTTACTATCTTAATCTTTTCTTTCTATTTACTCTTCTTTCATCTCATCATGGACCCAAAGTACCAACATCTGAGAAAGTATTTCCCATCACTCTCCCAAAAGATTCTCAGAAAGAAATACAAGGCTAGAATTACTCGGTTGTGGATTCTTATGCGTTTTGGTATCCCTTGTGATGTGAGAATGTTAATAGAGGGGAAAATCCGTCCGAGTGACTTTAGTCAAGATGTCGGTTTACCAGGAACAGGTACCAGTCGTAGTGCAATGAAAAGAAGAGCTCGTGCCATCGTGGTCGCTTGTAACAAATGTGGAAGACAAAATTGTAACGGTAAATGTACTTCACCTGGTTATATGTCTACGAATAGAGAGGATAAAATAAGGTTTTGTAGGGATGGACTTTCAAAGGAGAACTTGGATAGCATCCATCCTCCTCTTCACGGTCACCCTAGTGGATATGTTCAAGGAGTTATTTTTAAACTCTAGCCTAAATTTTATACAGAAAGACAACGCCTCAGGAATATGGTATTTCTAGATCCTGTTTGTCAAGCCATAAGAAAACTGGATGGGGAATAAGTCATCGCTCTATAAAGGTTATTTAGTCTTTACTTATTTGAAGCAGTTTTAGCTGATGTTCAACAGTTTGTGTTTTTCTTTTACTCAGAATATTTGCTTTTGTGTTTGAAATAATTGTGATTATTAGATTGATACAGTAAGTGTTAATATCTTATTTAATTTATGATTTTCTTAAATATATATATATAATAAAATATATTATCTTATCAGACACGTCACATACGGTACAGTAATATGTTTGAATTTTGAAAAGCTTATCCAGATATTTCAAGATTTGTGTCTCAAATTTCAAAAAGTTCTACAGTATTTGTCGTTTATATTAAATTTCTAAACTTGGTGTACATTTGTCAAAAAGTCTACAGTTGTGTCAAGAGGGTCTTCTGTCGAATTGTTCTCAATTGTCAAAAGTTATACAATTAGAGTCTAATCTTTTTCAAAAAGTGAATCAGATTTTTTGAAAACTATCAATCACCTTATCTTACTTTCTTATCCGCACAAGATTTTGTTTAAATCTTTGGATTACCTTTTCATTACCTACTCGTCTATCTCTTTAGCCCTTTTTGTATATTTCTCATCTTTAAAATCTCATGTAGAACCCGAAGTCTAAGTGGAGCAGACATTAAGCAACCACTTCTATAAACCAAATATGTCTACCTCCCAGTCCACGAAGAAAATAAAGAATGTCTGTGTCTTTTGTGGTTCCAGCCTTGGAAAAGATAAAGCTTATTTAGAAGCTGCAAATCACTTAGGGCAAGTCCTAGCACACAAGAAGATTAACATAATCTATGGGGGTGGTAGTATAAAAATGATGGTAAATATGGCACTAGCAGCTAGGTCTAGCGACGCTACTGATGTAAGAATTTGGCCTCATATTCCAGTTGAAGGAAACCTTTGTAAGGAAGCCATAGGTAAGGGAGAAGGAGTCAGGAGTATCCCTGAAAATTTTAAAGACATAATCTATAATTCTGATGCTTTTATAGCATTACCTGGTGGTCTAGGTACTCTTGAGGAAATATTTATAGTTGCTTGTGGGCAATTGTTGGGCTTTTATTCCAAACCTTTGGGACTGCTGAACGTAAAGGGTTTTTATGACGGTCTTTTGAAATTTCTAGATTACGCTGTGGAAGAAAACATCACTACAGAATCGGAGAGACAAATCTTTGTCACTGCTTCAACAGCTGAGGAATTGATAGATAAAATGCAAATCATACATCCAGAATCCGACACTGCAACATCCAAGCTTGAATGGGAAAGGGAAAGCCGGGAGCGGCCAATTGATTTGAATCTCCATCTGTAATCTTTTTGTTTTATCTTTGGCATGTAGGCATGTGTGTCCGTATTTCGTGTGTTACGAATAACCGTTTGCCTTGTATTCTGTGTTTCTTGTGGTACGTTGTTGTTCAATCTTTTAGATTCATTGAGCCTAATGCCAGGATGGCTGGATACGGAGTACTTGATGCTCTCGAAACGCATCCTTCTTAAGGTCCGATCTTTTGTTTATCGATGTTTTTGTATCCTCTAAGCATGCATGATATGGATAGCTGGTATACGGAGTGCCTTGTACTCTCGAAACGTATCCGTATTATGTTTGTAATGTGTAATATTCTGTTAATATTATGTGGAAGTACCAGAGTCAGTTATGGGGATATTCCATATGAAATATGAGTATATTATTTGGGTTGAATGCTTGTGTCATGAGGATAGCTGTTTAATGAAAAATATGTCGGGTATGTTTGCAACTCTGAGATTCCGTTTAATATCTCTATGAGTAAGTTTAATGTATAGTTTTGAATAAAAGTGTTTGTGATATATGTTTTATGATTATGTTTTAGTTTATTAGTTGAGGTATGAAATCAAATATATTTGACTTTTCTTTACTCAAAAAGGAAAAGGAACCTAAAGATGAAGTATATAAAATTTCTCTGGCAATCTCCTTAAATGTGATTGTAAATCACAGTCCATGGACAATGAAGGACTGGAATCATGGTATGGTAAATATGTATGCCTGATCAGATTCTTAGACTATTATACGGTGTTATAAGTTGAAACTTGTCAGAAATACTCTCATTGAGGGATTTAGGAGTAAGATTTATTATGCAAGTAAATAAGTGGAGATACGATAACTTAAATTTGGAGGACAAACAACATTAACGGTTTAGATTCAGAATTGGAATCATAGTGGAATCATAATTTTTACTAGTATTACTAGAATTGAAATTTCGAGGACGAAATTTCCTTTAGGGGGGTAGAGCTGTGACACCCGTTATTCTCCTAACGGGTATTGAGGTAATTAAATTAATTTTTAATGTATAAAAAAAAAAATTGCTTCATTTAAATTTATTTTATAATATTTATTTTTATCTATTTTTAAATTTTCTAAAATTCTCCTATATTTATTTAGTATGATTACTAAAAAGCCTTAGAACTTCTAATAAATCTCAAAAATGTCATATTGGCATTATGTGTGTTAAAGTCTTTAGATGAGACATAAGGATATCTTTTCCAACTACTCTTGACCCTCATTTTCTTTATTTCCTCCGTGACATGCTTCAACATGTCTCCTCTATAATTGTTTCTATCACTTCTCTTAAAAGACTTCATCTTTTCTTCCTTTCTCTTCCACGGTTCCCACACTCTTCTTCTCATTTCTTTGCTGAAGCAAAATACTTAGAGAACTTCTTCAAGGCAGCCATAAAAATCAGCCACCATCACCTCCATTTGAGCAAGAATTTCAGTCATACCGAAGTAAAGGAACCTGTTTTGAAGCCATTTCAAGCTTCCAACTAACCATAATCCGAGGTTAGAATCTTATGAACAAATTTAGTCTTTCATTTATAAATTTTCTTTTATACTAAAGGATTATTCAAATTTGCGTTCTTAAACCTAAGTATATGTTTGTTGCTATTTTGGAGCATATGTATGAAGTCTAAGTGTATATGCCCTAGACAGAAAATTTATATTGTTAAACTTTATAATACCTCTATGGGCAGTGGTTATTTCTTGAAATTCTAAGATTAAATTAAAATAAATTTTATGAATGTAGTTGTATGTTGTGCTTTAGTTTTAATTGTCCTTATGCACGCCTTAGGATCAAGGGAGTATGGAGCTAACGTTAACTGATTCCAGGATTAAAAGATTGTTGATAAGCTTGAAAGGTAGGGATTCTATTACTCATCTTTTGTGAGGTTTTTATAGAATTAAAATTGATTGTTTTGCCGCAATATATATATATCTATGTTGAACTGATATTATATGATTATCACATATGAAACTATGACATGGACTCGTCTTGTATTGTACGGCGAGGAACATAATGAATTGACACATGTTATAAATTGAGAAGCATGGTTAGGAAAACTAACTCTATTGATAATGATTCAATATAGAGAAATTGTGAGACATGAAGAGGGCGACGGTTACGTCCTTGGGCATGAATACCCTAAAAGGTAAAATAGGGGGAAGGCGATGACGCTTCCTTGGGTTGAAAGTCCCAGAACACACTGTACAGGAATCGATTTGGTGAGGACTCGGGGCTTGATGTCCCCTCACCGGAACACCCTTGGAATGTTTATAGGGTGATCAAGTGCGCCCATTTGGGTCTTGATGAGTTGAGTGATACTCAATTTAACATGGATACCTAGGAACAATGATGATTGTTAATATTTGTATAAATGTGTAATTATGACACTTGGTAATGATTAACTACGGTATCCATAATATGTGATCATAATAAACCTCATAATCTGGAATATGATGTAACTTACTAACCATGCAGATTTTAATGTGGTAATGATAGAGGTGAGTAATGGCTTTCTCTACTGAGCATAGTGTTGCTCATTCCCTTATGTTTATATCTTTTCAGGACTCACTAAGTGTGAGGTGGCTACGAGAAATATAGTTGAGGAAGTGATGTAGCTATATTACATTGGGACTGCTTCAATTGTTGAGAATGTTCTTCATGATAATGTAAGCATCAATTGTTACTTTCTGTGACTGTATTATAATGTGTTGAGGGTTAAAATGATTATGACAACAGTTTATATTATTAAATTTAAGGTGCTACATTAAAACTGTGGTTTATTTATCGTTTATATTTTTATTTTTGAGTTGAGAGTTTTCATTTAAGTCCCGGGCAAATTTTAATTTTTAAGGTTTTACTTTTATTATTTATTTTTATTTTATCTCATTAAAAACTGTTAACCCCCACATAGGGGCGTTACAAATGTCTTTCCATAGGTCGAGAGGTTGTTTCATTTATCTTATTGTGTGTATGCAAAATGACATGTTATTACATAACATCACATATTGTATATTATAAACATGCTTAATTGAAAGTGAGTAAGCAATATAATTTAATACTGCATACATCATATACCGCATAGAATATAATCATAATATTGTTTGGATCGATGCCCTAAGGAATAAATACTATTGTATTTATGATTTTTGTTGAAATAAATAATAATTCGAATATTGCATGTATTAATAATTATCCTCATATTACTTGCATATTAATGATTGTTGATAAGACTTAGAAAATGCACATTTCTTAAAGTTAAAATCAATCATTTTGCATTAATATTTCTCGTAAAATCCCTTAATTAAAGTGATTATGTGCTAAATAGAATTTTAGTGTCTTTGTATAAAAACATATTTAATTATGAGTTTGTAATATGCTTTTATATCTAATAATATTTTTAGTAATTTTTAAGGTCATTTTCGTATGTAAAATATTAGTTTACTTTAAAATTAATTCAAATCATAAGAATAATACATAGTACTTTTATTTTGAGTCTTAATGTATTTTATAGTGTGTTTTAAGTTTGTAAATATGTTCTATAATATTTTTAGTAATTTCTTAAAATATTTTTAAGTCTTAAAAATTATATCTATGTCAAACCAAAAAGGGCTTAAATTTTGAAAGTTTGTAATTATTTTTGTGTGTTTGTAAAATAGTTAATTTTGTTTTAATTTTTTGTCTTTATATTTGAAATCTGGAGGAAAAAATAGCATTAAAATGGGAAAAATTGGATAATAAATGCGTTAAAAATTCAAAAATACTCAAATTCTAGAAAGAGGAGTCCATGTGTCGTAACCAGCTTGGTTGGCATGTGGAACGCACACACCGACAACAGAGAGTATGGCTTAGGGGCGTGTTCGGCACCTGGGTTCTGGTGTGCAATGTTTAATCTGTGTGTGAGCTTCGAGTCATCTAATCTATCTACCTTTGACCGATCCAACGGTTCAAAATCTATCCTCAGTCCCATACATTCAAAGCCTTTTCGGGCCGTCATTTAGCTTTCTTAAACATCATTTTTTAACTTAATCTTACTTTCTAGTAAGAAAAATACTGAGTAATTTAATTAATTTTTTTTCTTAAATATACTTTAAAACATTCTTGAAACTGTTGCAAAATTTGTTGCAACGTAAATTGAAACTTATCTTAAAACTTAACTTTATAATTCTTCAAAACCTTTTTTAAAATATATCTTTTAAAATTTTTTGTTAAACATTTCAAACTTATTTTCTTATAAGACATTTCTACAAACATAAACTTTCTTGAAACTCTTAAAAAAATTTCAAACGGTGAAACTTTTTCTTAATATAGCAAAAGACTTTCTATAGTGGTATCCATACCTAATTTTTGCATCTGTATATCGCAACACCAAGCTCATTAACCAGTCATATTAGTCTTCCGTAGAATTACCTATAGCAGTAAGGAACTTCTAATGAGTTTTCACTCAATAAGTTCAAACATAATCTCAATAACATAGCCTTTAAACTTTTCTCATAAAACTTTATTCATTGACCTTTTCTTGTAAACAATTTTCATAAAATGTTTTTCACAATATTTCTCATAAACATTTCGTAAAGTGTTTTTCATGAACATCTCTCATAAACATATCATGAAAAGAAATGCAAGCAGGATCAATAGGCATGATTCTATTTGTGCTCATTTACGAACATCCAATTATGAACCACCTTTTTTTATCATTTATAACTTACTTAAACTTCTTATCAACATTTTATCTTACTTGAACTTACAAGCTAAAGTGTTCGCACCAACAACATCGATCATGAGATCATATCTTTAATGTAACATGATGCTTTCTTTGTGGAAGACTTAAGACCATCAAACAATGAGGTCATAATTTATCATAACTTTTAAACCTCATATCAAATAGGCTAGTATGACACTTTCCTTTTAGCTTTTGGGTTTAGATTACTAATCTTGTAATCTTAGTGAACATTATGTGTCGTATAATTTAATGTTTGAAATATTAAACATAATAATTGCAAATACATTGCAAAACATGACTTGAACTTTAAAACATTATGCATCATCAATACAAACATACTTTAAGTATAACAATTGTAAATATATTGTAATTCATAAATTGACTTTTAAAACTTTATGCACATCATAGCATAACAACTTAAAACATTATGCATAACAATTGCAATGTATTTCAAACATTTTTAAAGCATTTAAAATTCATTTTTTTCATGCTATAGGTGAGGTTTGAAACTTACCTAGACATATTTCTAGCGTTCCCATTTCACTTCTTTTTCCTTTAGTTGGCTTTTGTGTCCTGTTTCAAATAAGACCTGATTATTAGCTAACCTTTCTCATTATCGAATTACTTAATCGATAACAAAACTATGCATTTTTCTTCATATCTTTTTGAAATGGCTTCTAAGTTGAGCAGACAAGTGTCAAACAAATCAGTAAAGGCAGCCAAAGCATCCATAAAACTTCCATAATCTTCTCAACCATGCATCTTTGAAATATAGTAGGAGCGTTATAAAGTCCAAATGGTATATGTTGAAAAGCATAAGTACTGAAAGAACATATAAACGTGGTCTTTTTCTAATCCTCTAATGCTATCTCTATTTGATAATATCTTGAATATCCATCGTGAAAGCAATAGAATGGATGACCAGTAATATGTTCTAAGATTTGATCAATGAATGCAAGTGAGAAATGGTCTTTCCAAGTGGCAACGTTTAAATTTTGATAATCAATGCATATTTGCCATCTAGTGACAACTCTTGTAGGAAAAATATCTCCTTTTTCATTCTTTACTATAGTTACACTAGACTTCCTGGTACAACTTAAGCTGGACTGACCCATTTACTGTCCACAATGGGGTAAATGATACTTGTATTTAACAATTTCAAAAATTCATTCTTCACAACTTTTTTTATTGTTAAGTTTAGTCTTCCTTAGAGGTCTCTTCTTGGATTAGCACATTCTTCCAATTGAAAATGATGAGAGCAAATCAAAGGATTAACACCCTTGATATCGGTTATTGTCCAGCTCAATATAGTTTTGTGATCACACAACTTATTGATTAACTGTCACTCTTGTGATTCATCGAGTTTGGATGAAATGATGATAGGAAAGAATCATCAACTCCCAAGAATACATGTTTCAGTCCTTAGGAAGTTGGGCTAGCTTAATTTTTGGGATCTCTTCAATGGATAGTTTTGGCTTTTCTCCTTCTAGAAACAACTTTTTAAAACATGGCTGCCGAAACTTTATTCCTTTATCTAGTGAATGTTTAGGAATATCAGAAATGGCATCAGGATTTTCAAGATCAAAACTTTAGAAGATTTCTTCAAGCACAGTGGTTTGCATTAGAAATTCTTCCTGGGCAGCTTCGTCAATGATTTCAGTGTAAAAATACTCATCATTGCTTTGAAATTGCTTCCCAAGATGGAAAATATTCACTTCAAGAATCATGTTTCCAAAAGAGATTTTCATGAGACCATATCTACTGTTAATGAGAGAATTAGCTACGGCTAAGAAAGGTTTTTTGAGGATGATGGTAATTTTTGATTCCATGTCCACCTCATATTGAGCATCTAAAATGAGAAAATCGACAAGGTAATAGAACTTATCAACTCACAACAAAACATATTCAACTATCTATCATGGTTCCTTTTTAGATTGGCCTGACAATTCTAAGACCACAGATGTTCGCTTTATCTCTCCAAGTCCTAGTTACAAGTAAATAGAATAAGGCATGAGATTAACGCTTACTCCTAAGTCTAACGAAGCTTGAGTGATTTCATGGGTTCCTATGTGACAAGTGATTGTGGGACATCCAAGATCTTTGTACTGATCAATGTTCTTTGCTTAAGAGTTGCACTTAATTGCTCAGTCAAACATGTAGACGATATGACATTGTGCTTCCTTTTCACAATGCATAAGTCTTTCATCACTTTGGCATAAGTTGGCATTGGTTTAGTTATTTATAACAAAGGAAGGTCGATCTGAACTTACTTCAAGTGTTTCAAAATTTTTTTACAATTTTCTGGTACCTTTTTAGTGGAATAAATAGCTTAAGGGAAAGGAGCTTTTACTAGAAGCTCATTCACTTCTCTTCTTCTCTTTGCAAAATAACTACTTCACCATTCGCATTCATAGTGTGATGAATTTTTCAATGATTTACTGCTACGAGTGACAACATGACTAACCTCTTCATCATTTTTTCTTTTTAGTGTTAGAGGTTTGTATCATGTTTTGAGTTCACGATGAACTTTTTTTAGTCAATTTTGAGATTTCTTTTGTCATTTGGTGATAACAGCTTCAACTTTCTAATGTGACTTGCTTTATGCCTCAATGAATTCTTGTAATGTTTCTTTTAGAGATTTACTTAATGGGTATGAATCATGCTAAGGAGCATTATATTCTCTTAGATGCATTTCTTCTTTATTTTCCCATTGATATCCAAATGATTGTTCTTGATTCAAATTCCTCATGTCAAAATTTGAATTGTTTCTTCCATCAAGATAAAGAAATTCGTGATAAGGAATATAAGATTTATGACATGTCCGTAAGGCATTTCATTGTTCCTCATATTTTCTTATCATTTCCTGATAAGCATGATTGTCTAGTGGTCGTTTAATCCTTCCATTCACAAAATTTGTTCCTTGCAATTTAGCTTTTATGGCAGCCTGACTTCCTTTCTCACTTTTTGCTTTGAGGATTTCTAATTCCCTTGTGAGATTTTCAACTTGAACCCTAAGGTTGTAGTTATACTCTTCCTTCAGTTGATGAATTTTAGTTGATTGAGACCTATTAGTACCATGAGAAATATCTAATTCAGCCCACAAATGAACTTTTTCAACAAATTCATCAAGAAATTCATTGGCTTCTTCAAGATCCTTGTGTAAGAATTTCCATTGCATATCACTTTCATATATTAATAATCATGACTTGTGAGTCCTTTGTAGAAGAAGCTGATAAGATGCCAATTCTCATAACTATGGAGATGACATTGACTTCACAAATCCTTGAACATTTCCTAAGCTTCATAGAAATTTTAATGATCGTTTTGGAAAAAAGTCAGAATTTGTTCCTTAAGATTGTTGGTCTTTTGATATGGATAATATTGATGGAAGAAAGCAAACATCATGCCATCCCATGATTCGATGGATCGAGATCTTAAAGGATAGAGCTAGCTTTTGGCTTTATCTTTCAGAGAGAAAGGAAAGTATTTCAATTTAATGGAATCAGCGATATCAAGGTGGTTGTGGAAAATGGTGACAACTTCCTCAAATTCACGAATATGAACATAAGGATTTTTGCTTTCTAAATCACAAAAGGTTGGTAAAAGTTGAATCATGTCTAACTTTAAATTATGTTGTGGAAGATTTAATGGAAATACAATACATGAAGGAGTTAAAGTGCAAGTTGGGTGCATGTTATCTTTCATCAACATTCTTTGAGGATTCTCATCAAGATTCGCCATCACAAATAATTTGAAAATATTGGAGAATGTGGAGAAGAGTTTGACGATTTTTCACTAGGGTTTCCTAAGTTAGGAGCTTTAGCAAATTGGCCTAGTTTGTCTCTATGTCGAAGCATTAACTCTAAGTGTTTCTCCTTTTTTAAATTTTTAAATTTTTGATTTTTTTAATTTTTAATTTTTTTCTAATTTACAAAAGAAAGACGAGATGCGAAGCTTTTCCTTATTCAAGGAGAATGAAGTAGTGAGTGAGAAGCATTTGCCTTATTTATTTTGTAGATCTTGAGAATTATATGCTTTATGGATGTTCTCAAAAAAGATTAGTAAGGCAAAGGCTCCTTAAAAACCAACTTCTTAGTTGGAACAACATTCCTAGAATGATTAGTATTGGGTGAATCTCCAAATTTAACTAGTTATAGGAAAGGTTTCTGAACCAGTACCAACCTTCAGATAGAACTTTTCCAAAGAATACTCTTCACAAAACCACAATTTATTTTATGAAAAACCTAGCTCTAAAGTTTTATGAAGTTTTATTTCTAAGTTTGAGAAGTAAATCTAAACCTAAAACAAACAAATACAATATTATACAAATTATAATTAAAAAGAAAATATTTTTTATTTTTTAGAATTTTTATTTGTTGTTTTTTATAAGTAGTGAATAGTGTGTAAATAGTGACGTGAATAGTCTAAATAATTAAACTAAAAAATAAAATAACAATTTTTACATTATTTACAAAATAAGGACAAAGTACTTACTTGATTTCCTGCTTAATTTAGCAATCTACTAAAGTTACGGCACCTCCCTAGCAAACGTTTGTAGTATAAAAAAGTTGTCGTATTCACAATGAGATGAATTTTAAAAAAATTGAAAATTTAATAGTTGAAAAGGCAAGAGTGATTTGAACGAGATTTTAAATGAAAAAAATATTTTTAACAATTTTAAATAAGATTTTAAAATATAAAATTAAAACAATGAAGCTTCGAGAATTTTTTGTATGTTTCATAACTGATATGAAATTTTAACTCTGAATAAATTATCTAAAGCATTGATTTATTATATCTTTTCTTATTAATTGCAAGCATATTTACTAATTTTATAAATCAACCTAAAGCAACAATATAAGAAGCTATAATACACTAGGTGTTTTCCTATAAAAGTAGTAAAATAATCATCTCTTACTAATAATTTGGTGCACTAATTATAAAAATTATAACCGTTGTAAATATAATTATAATTAACATAATTTTAAGATAAAAAAGATAATAATAAATCAAAAGTATTATATTTTAGTGGAATAAATTTTTGCGTTAATTTTGGCAAAACTCCATCTTATGACATATATAAAATCGACAATATAATAAGTCATATTGTAGTAAATGATATTCTGTAAAATTAAGCATTATTTTATTATTATTAATATTAATTATGTAACATAATTAAATAACATAAAAAAAGCATTACTAAATTTATATAAAAATAAGCAGCATAACAATATTAACAATAATTGTTAAAAATATAGAAAATATAATTTATCCCATAAAAATACAACATTACAATACATATATAGAGCTAAATACCATATAAAGTACTATACATACAAGATCATCTCTTTACCTTACTAAAATCTTTATATTAATTTAGGTATTATTTTATTATTCATAATGGGGTCTAAGTAGTGTTCTAGTAGCATCTCCTTTTAAAATAAGGCTCGGTAGGAAAACAAAGCAAGAAAGGGGTGGGGTGTGTCGAATGAAGGGGGCACTGCCTTTCATAGTGAATAAAATTTCACTATTGGGAATTTTTTACAATTTTTTACTATTAATATTCTAACTTTTTTAGTTCAATTTGGCCATTTGTAAACATTTATCCTTTAATTTTCCACGCTGATTCCTTTCTTCATTATGTAAATCTTGGCATAAATTCCACTGTGGTGCGGCGACAGAAGGCATGGCAAACGGTTCAATCTGGGGCATTCATTTCGCAATCCTACAATGGACAAAAGCAGAGAAAAAGAGCCCCAAGTGGGACCCTGAACTCTCAAATAGGGACCACTAGATTAAGTCTAGTATGTTGATCCAAAGGCTGACAGAACAACTTCATATGGAGATGACCGAGCAAGATCAAACACTGCCCGAGATTCCACTAACAAGCGTGGGACCCACTGGCAGCTGTGTCTAGTCGCTACATTGAATAAATGACATGTGATACTAATTGAACAGCTTTGGGCTAATGATAGCTGGATTGAACAGCTCAGAATGTACTAAGGGGCCTATTCTTTTCAAAATTCAAATTTTGATGTGTTTTGAGTCATTTGATGTCTGATTTTATCCGTTGGTCTGAATTTGCTATGTTTTTAGTCTAAAATTCAAACCTAAAAACAAATAATTGAAACAAAATTAATTTTTTTTTACAAATATAAAATTTATAATAATTTTAAAAATATTTATTTTACATTAAACACACAAAAGTAATTACAAACTTCTAAAATTTCAGCCTCATCTAGTTTGACACAGAAATAATTTTTAAGACTTAGAAATATTTTTAGAAATTACTAAAAATATTATAAGACTCATTTACAAAGTTAAAACACAATATAAAACATATTAAAGCTCAAAATAAAATTATCACTAATTACTTTTTTGGTTTTGGTTAATTTTAAACTAAACTAATATGTTATATACGAAAATGATTCTAAAAATTACTTAAAATATTATTAAACATAAAAATTTATAAAAAACTTATAATTAAACATAGTTTTATACTAAGACACTACAATGTTGTTTAATATGAAATTGCTTTTAATAAAGAGATTTAATGACAAATAATAATACAAAACAAATTATTTTAGCTTTAGAAAATGTGCAATTTTATGTGTTCATCATGAGCGGCTTATCTTAGTTGTTGGAGTGGATTGACTCTATGGTAGAGACATTGGTGTGGTAAACCTGATGATGGTCGCGCATTGGACCAGGCCTAAAGTTGAATTGATTTAATGATAATTCCATTTTACCTAAATCAATTCACTTTGATAATCATTTATATGTCATCTTAATCCTAAAGTAGATCCATAACTTCATGTTTATAGCTTGTATCTTTTGATTAGGAGTTCCGATAAATGAAGGCTCCATTGTCGTTATGTTGGAGATGCAACCTATATTCGAAGAGAGCATAATCCATAGACATAGAATCTATAGCTCTCTAACAAAGAGTCAACATTATCCATTCAAAGGCATCATTCGAGTATTGGAAAATATAACAAGGCCTTGATTATTTGGATACATATAGTAACCGAATGATATTCTATTTGTATGTGTTATTAAAGAATGAATTTTTCAATAGTAAAATAATAGAACTTTGAGATAAAATAATCAGAAAGTAAAATAGAACTAAGTCCTTCATCCGATTGTGGATAACCTATAAGGATACACATAATATAAAAGGTCCTAGACAAGACTTATATTTCAAAAGTCTTGTAATGCGGTATATTATCAAAAGTGCAGCTTCTGGTCTATAGTGGAGTGACACTAAAGTTAATAATTAAATAGATAATTAATTAGTGATTAATTTATCTGTTGTTATTGGAGCCTGATAATATATATCTATCGAATCACAATGCTAGCTCATGAATTCCTTTATGATATATCAGACAAATATAGATTACCATGAATAAGACAAAAGTATACACGGTCAGGCCATTGGGCTTGATGGGGCGTGTGGGCCTTCGTCCAGTTGGACTACTGGTGGGCGCAGGCCTACTAGGGAATGGCACCAGCATTACATATTTTTGGAAGAATTAATTATTTAATTAATTCTTGAAAATAAATATGCAAATTGGTAATTGAGATTTCATATAATTAATTATTTAAATTTGTATTTGAATAATTAATTTAAATCCTATTTTAATTTGAATTAAGGATATAGGATAATTATTCATAATTATTTAAATTAGAAAGTTATCTTGAATAATTGAATTCTAATTTAAATTGAATCATTTAAATTGGAGTTATTTTGGATCATGCAAATAATCATAGATCCTTATATTATGATTGGTTGAAATTTTGGAGATAACTCTCCTAAGGGTGGCGCCAACTGCAGAGAGAAAATTTCTCTCCTTATCCTGATAGAATTCTAACTCCCTTACTACTTCTATAATATAGACCTGAAGTCTGCATCTAATCTTAAACTATTATAGTGCAAATTAGAGAGTAGATCTTTAATCTCTCCTTTAGTGTTCATAGTTCCTCTAGCACATAGTCCAATTAGAAGGAGTGTAGCTGTGGTGGAGATTTACTGAGTTGTCTCCACGCATAAAATGATCTGAAAGAAAAGAATAGCATTGAAGATTTTTTATAAGTTTATTTTAAAGTCTAATTTAGCGGCAGAATCTTAAATTTGTTTTTTTAACAAAGTTCTTTGTTTCATCAAGATCTAAAACTTTTTTGTTTCGCAAATGTGATTTGGACTTTTTGGAGATCATTTTTATCAAAACAAAAAATTGCACTATTTGAAAAACAACGCTGTACAGTTTTAGAAATCTGCCCAGAACGCTGACTTAGGGGCAGAATCGTAAAACATTTTCCTAACAAAAGTTCTTCATCTCGTCGAGATATAAAACTTTCATGTTTTGTAAAAATCATGATCTGGTCTCTAAGAGGCTTGTTTTCAGTAAAAACAGTGGCAGCTCTTCTTCGAAACAGTTTCTGCAGCATTTTTGATGGTCCTAAACCCCGTCTTAGAGTAGAAACCATGGAAAACCTTAGACACTTGTTTGTTCAGAATGTCGAGATCTAAAAATTTTATGTTCATGAAAACTCCAAAACTAACCTGTAAAGGGTTCGTATTTAAGCTTAGAGAATGCAGGAAATTTTGTTCTAACACACCATCTTCTAAATCTTAAATATACACACCTTAATCCCAACAAATCATCAACCTGCCAAACATAATCTTACAAAACCATCATAAACACATACTTAACCACTCATTACATGCCATAATCCGTCCATAAACATCAACTATTCAAAACTTAGAAAGAAGGATGGAGGGCTTAGGATTTTACCCGTGAAGACCAAACCTGAACAACTTCCTTTCTTTCTCCTTTCTCCTCTTGATTTCTGGCTAAATTATTGTAAATGTGAAAAGTGGAAAAATTTGAGAGAAAGGAACTAAGGAGAACCGGTTTTCTTAGAGGTGTGTCACGCCCCGGAGTACGGGAGGTGACGTGGCGGAATATTTAGATTAATTAAAAGAGAATTTAATTAAAAACCGAGAGTTTAAGAATCCAATTAAATAAAAATTAAGAAGAATTTCCACCACATTTTATAAAGAATTTAAAATCATTAAACAAATAACAATAATTGAATAAAAACCGCGAATATGGGTTCCACAACCCACAACTTGTGCACACACATGGATCTGACAATATCACAAATACAATTACAGTCCAAGTACAAATAAAGTTAAGTCTTACATGCCTTGATTAACAAATACAGAATGTAAACAAATTCTCCTATTGCTCCTGAGTTCGGTCCGAAGAATCTTCTCCAAACCTAAATGGGAAACCACCTAGAAGGGGGGGGAATTTAAAACAGTAAAACGTGAGCGAAAGGCTCAGTAGGACTAAGTTTTATAAAATAATTTAATGCAAAGAAACATAACATTATCAGGAGTTATACAGAAAGAAACTTGAATAAATAAATAAATAAATAAATTGAGTAGAACCGTTCTGACACAGAACAGTCTACTCGTCAAATCAAAACACCAGTTTACATTTACCTAGGCAAACCATGATATCACCACCGTAGTGGCCCAGCTGGGTTTCGGGACCTGCCCCCAAGGTCGATCACGACCCGATCTCTGATATGGCATCATGCCCATGTGTTTATTATCATTATCATTCAAAACCCAATTACCGAGTGTTGTCAATTACATTCATTATGAAATTCATTTCATGTCACGGTATATTAAAATATAACCGATAAAACCATTTCCAAACAACCGTTGAAAACATTTTGATAGAAATCATTTTCAAAGCCAAATCATTTCAAAACCAGGCTACCAAAGAAATAGGATAGAAGTCCTATCTCAGTACTCGTGCCAGTACCCCACACCGTAATCCCGATCCGCTATACGTTAGCTCCACGGAACCACGAACAATCCTAGATACAAACTAAGTTGATCAATATCTAATTCGAAACATTCTATGTTACTAAATCCTTTCATGATGTCCTAGTGTGCCATTTGTATCACTAAAATCATCCTATAAGGTTGGGATTTAAATCAGGGTTCAAAACAATGAAATCGGGTAAAAATCACAAAATTTTCCATGCCTCGGTCGGCCTGCCGGACGCCCTGCTTCGGCCTGCCGAACTGTACAGTTCGGCCTGCCGGAAACGAGGTTCGGCCTGCCGAACATTTCCCCAGATTCGGCCTGCCGGTCGGAAGAACACCGGCCTGCCGATCATGAACTTCGGCCTGCCGAACATGAACTTCGGCCTGCCGAACTGGGAAAATCCAGAAATCCCAGCCACGGGTTTCTCGATCCCCAAAATCCAAATCTGAATTCCAACCTGTTTTTCTCAATTCCCAGGCATGAAAAATAACTATAGTTGATAGAAAAACATTCTAAAACATGTTTGGAATCATTTAAACAACATTTGAACTCAAAATCCTCAAAAATCCGAAAATGAGAAAAAGAGGAGAAAAATAAAAATCTTGAATACAATCCGTTTTTCTTCAATCTAGGTTTAGATTCTAGTTGTTCTAAGCTCATTTAACACAAATCCACGGTTTTCTAAGCTTAAACAAACTTAGATTTCAAAAACACACAAAATCGAAAATTTTGTAAAAAGTTTAGAAATTTCGAATCTAACCTCGAATCGAAGCTTCAATCCGCGTTCTCGGTCGCCGAATCACGTCCCCGAGCTTCCTCCTTGCTGTTCCGAAGCTTGGATTCGAATGCGGTTTTCAAAAATTTAGAGAGAGATTGAGAGAGAGTGAGCTGCCGAGAGAGAGAGGGAAGAGAGAGAGAGAGATTTCGCGTGAGTGAGGAGAGAGAGAGAGAAGAGAGAAATAAATAGAGAAAATCGGTGGGCGGTTTTACTGTGCGAAAACCATGTGCCGCCCACAGTTTTGTAAAACGGAGTATTTTTAACATTTTACAAATTGTTGTGTTTTAAAACTCAAAACATCATTTTAAATCAATAAGAAATCTTTTGAACACATCAATTTAACAAAACAACCAAAAACTAAAAATCCAACCAAATAATCTAATTAAAGTTAAAACTTTAATTATGGCACACTAATTCATCATTTACATTACATTAATATTAAATAAATTTCGGGACGTTACAGCTCTCTACCCCTAAAAGAAATTTCGTCCACGAAATTTAGAACTCATCTCAAAAACAAAACAAATGCGGATACAATTCCCGCATACCTGACTCAAGTTCCCAAGTGGCTTCATCAACCCCGTGATGCCGCCACACGACCTTTACCAACGGTATCTCTCGACGACGCAAGCTAATCACTTTCCGGTCGATGATCTGAATCGGCACTTCTTCGTACGTCGTATCCTCCTGAACCTGCACATCGCGAAACGATACTATCTTACCCTGCTCAGGTGGACACTTCCTAAGCATCGACACATGAAACACATCGTGCACATGAGAAAGTTCGGGCGGAAGATCAAGCCGATAAGCGACCACACCAACACGCTGAGTGATCTCGAACGGCCCAATATACCTCGGCGCGAGCTTCCCACTCACTCCGAACCGCATAGTTCCCTTACGAGGTGACACCCTCAAGAGAACAAAATCTCCAACCGCGAATTCTAAAGGTCTACGTCTCCTATCCGCGTAGCTCTTCTGCCGACTTTGAGCTGCTCTCAACCGATCCTGAATTACCACGACTTTCTCGTTGCTGTCACGAATCTCATCCGGCCCAAGAATAACTCTATCTTCCGGCTCGGCCCAACACACAGGTGATCGACACGGTCGCCCATACAACGCCTCAAATGGTGCCATACCGATACTCGCCTGATAACTGTTATTGTATGCGAACTCTGCCAGATGCAAACATTGCTTCCAATTCCCGCCGAAGTCCAACGCACAAGCACGCAACATATCCTCGAGAACCTGAATAACCCGCTCAGACTGTCCATCAGTCTGAGGATGAAACGCCGTACTGAAGTTCAAATCCGTACCCAAAGCCTTCTGAAAACTCCTCCAGTACTTAGCATTAAACCTGGTGTCTCGATCAGAGGTGATGGATAAAGGAACTCCATGCAACCTCACAATGTTTTGCATATACAACTCCCCGAGAATCTTCCTGGAACATGTCGACCTAAACGGAATGAAATGCGCCGATTTCGTCAACCTGTCGACCACAACCCAAACTGCATCATGCCGCTGCTCCGTCCTCGGCAAACCTGTGAGGAAATCCATCGTCACATGCTCCCATTTCCACCCTGGAATAGGAAGCGGCTGAAGCTGACCTGCAGGCTTCTGATGCTCGGCTTTCACCTGAAGACACGTCGAACACTTGGCCACGTACTCGCGAACATCTTTCTTCATGCCTCTCCACCAATAGTGCCTCTTCAAATCACGATACATCTTGGTGCTCCCCGGATGAATAGCAAACTGAGACCTATGAGCTTCATCTAGAACGGCTTTCGTCACCTCGGCGATAACTGGAACTGCAAGACGCTCCCGGAAGTACAACGATCCATCTGCATGCACGCTCCATTCTTCAAACTGCTCCCCGTTCTGAATCCGCGACCAAATCCCCTGCAAATGTCGATCCTGCCACTGACCTTGCTTCACCATCCGAACAAGAGCTGGAGTCGCTTCCACATGATACAATAAAACTCGATCACCGTCTTCATGATACTGTAGCCGATACTCACTCACTGTCGCATCCCTGCTCCAGTCCTCAAAAATCAAACAAGCGAGAATCCCTGAAGACTTCCTGCTAAGCGCGTCCGCGACCACATTAGCTTTCCCGGGATGATACTGCAACGCGAAATCATAATCCTCCATGTACTCCACCCATCTGCGCTGCCTCAAGTTGAGATCCCTCTGAGTGAACAAATGCCTCAAACTCTTATGATCGGAGAAGACCTGAAACGATGCTCCATACAAGTAACATCTCCAAATCTTCAGCGCGTAGATCACCGCTGCAAGCTCTAAATCGTGAGTAGGATAATTCCGCTCGTGAGGTCGTAGCTGTCTCGATCCGTACGCAACCACACGTCCATGCTGCATCAACACGCATCCAAGTCCGCGCCCTGAAGCATCCGCATAAACCTCATACGGCTCGTCACTACTAGGAATAATTAATACTGGAGCTGAAGTCAACCGGTTCTTCAATTCCTGAAAAGCAGACTCACAGTCTTCATCCCACTCAAACCTGACGTTTTTCCTGATCAACCTCGTCAACGGAGCTGCAATCTTCGAAAAGTCCTTTACAAATTTCCTGTAATATCCAGCAAGACCTAAGAAGCTGCGAATCTCCGCTACATTCCTTGGTCGTTCCCACTCCAATATAGCTTCAATCTTGGACGGGTCCACTGAAATACCATGCTCCGAAATGACATGACCCAGAAATTTGACTTCAGTCAACCAGAACTCACACTTTTCCCTCTTAGCATACAACCGGTGCTCCCGCAGAGTCTGAAGCACGATCCGAAGATGCTGCTCATGCTCCTCCCATGTCTTAGAATACACAAGAATATCATCGATGAACACGATCACAAACTGATCCAGATACGGCCTAAAAATCCTGTTCATCAAATCCATAAAAGCTGCTGGAGCATTCGTCAACCCGAAAGACATAACCAGAAACTCGAAGTGCCCATACCGAGTCCTAAAAGCTGTCTTGGGAATATCCTCTTCCTTGATTCTGAGCTGATGATAACCTGACCGCAAATCAATCTTCGAGAAGTATCGCGAACCTCCCAACTGATCAAATAGCTCATCAATCCTAGGCAAGGGATACTTGTTCTTCACCGTAACACGATTCAGCTGCCGATAATCCACACATAACCTGAGAGTCCCATCGTGCTTCTTAGCGAACAAAACTGGTGCTCCCCACGGAGATGTGCTATTCCGAATATATCCTTTATCAGCAAGCTCCTGAAGTTGCTTCCTCAATTCCTTCATTTCTGCCGGCGCCATCCGATAAGGTGCCATAGAAATTGGTGATGTCCCTGGAAACAACTCGATACCAAACTCAATCTCCCGATGCGGTGGTAACCCTGATAACTCGTCGGGGAAGACATCCTCGAACTCACCAACCACCGGAATCGCTACACTACTACTCGAAACATAGGGCTCGCAATCTAGATTGGCAAGAAAAGCAAAACAATCTAGATTCCTTCGCCCTCCTAGACATGACTTCATGAGACGCTCACTCATTAGCCAATCACCACCACCCTGGTAAGTGATTACCGTCCCCCTATCAGACACTAGGGTCACTTTTCTAAGTTGGCAGTCCACAACTGCACTATACCTGGACAACCAGTCCACCCCTAAAATCACATCATAGGAACTCATGGGGAGTACAATCAAATCACTTTTCAAAATCTCATCCCCAATCTTTATTTTACAAGATTTACACACACAATTTACACACACCCGCCCCAAGGGAGAAGTTATGACTAGGGGTTCATTAAACTCTTCTACTTCTAATCCCAAGGCATGTACAAAAGAACTCGAAATGAGAGAATGAGAGGCACCGGTATCAAATAAAACGCGAGCTAGAGATCTAGAAACCAAAACCATACCATCGACAACCGCGTTACCAATCTGAGAATCTGACCCTCCAGATGCCATTGAATGAACCTGCACTGGCGCCTTCCCTTTTCCTCTACCGACATTGCTGGGTCCTGCATTACTCGGCCGATACTGCTGAGATGGAGACGACTGCACACTACCTGTACTCGGCGCTCTATACTGAGGAACACTGCGCTGAAAATACTGCGGCTGCTGTCCCCGTGCCGGATATGAGAATTGCTGAGGAGAAAACTGCGGATACTGCAACTGCGGGTACTGCGGAGGCGGAGGTAGGGTCTGAGGCTGAGGCTGAGATGAACGACTGGCATCCTCCCCGGTCTGCGATCCAAGACGAACACTCCTGATCGGGCAATTCCTCTTGATGTGTCCGGGCTGCTGACAGAAATGACAATGAAAGCTGTAGGGGTTGCTGCGCCCGCTGCCAGACGAACTGCTGCTGCCACTGGTCGCACCGCCTTGCTTGCCTTTCCCCGGAGCTGGACGACTACTAGTGCTCTTCCTGCCACTCCTCTGCGGTCCTCCTGAAGCCTTGGCTCGGTCCTCACAATACTGCACGTAATCATTCTCCACGGAGATCGCCGACGACACAAGCTCTCCGAAACTCCTAAGCCGTAGAGCAACCAACTGCCGCCGAATAGGAGCCTTGAGTCCTTCCTGGAACTTGATGCATTTCTCGCGCTCCGATGCCACAGCTGATGGAGCAAACCTAGCCAACTCGCTAAACTTTGCCTCATACTCTCGAACTGACATATCACCCTGCTGCAATCTATAAAACTCAGCTGCTTTCTGATCTCTATACCCCTGCGGAAAATACCGATCATAGAATAGATCCTCGAACTTGTCCCAACCGATATCGCCACCGCGCTCCAGACGCTTAGTTTGTTTCCACCAGGTGTTAGCGCCACCCTCGAGCTTATACGCCGCAAACTCCACACGATACTCCTCAGGCACACCAAGGGTATCAAGATGCTTCAAGATCGAATCCAACCAATATTCTGCTAACTGCGGATCCCCATTGCCATCAAAAGTCGGAATAGACGCCCGCCGAAATTCCTTAAAGAAAGCATGCCAACTACCAACACTGGAGTCTTCCGGTCTAGTCCTGGCTGCCATCTGCCGGAAAGCCGCAATCATAGACCTCATCAGGCCCTCATCATTCCCGAACTCAGCGTCAGCTGTCGAACGACGTCTAGGTGCCATTCTCTCACTTCTGAAAACAAAATTTGGACTGTCAGAGGTATTTCATTGTCAAACCTATGTGTGCACAATTCCCAAGGTTCATAACCTTGAGCTCTGATACCATTCTGTCACGCCCCGGAGTACGGGAGGTGACGTGGCGGAATATTTAGATTAATTAAAAGAGAATTTAATTAAAAACCGAGAGTTTAAGAATCCAATTAAATAAAAATTAAGAAGAATTTCCACCACATTTTATAAAGAATTTAAAATCATTAAACAAATAACAATAATTGAATAAAAACCGCGAATATGGGTTCCACAACCCACAACTTGTGCACACACATGGATCTGACAATATCACAAATACAATTACAGTCCAAGTACAAATAAAGTTAAGTCTTACATGCCTTGATTAACAAATACAGAATGTAAACAAATTCTCCTATTGCTCCTGAGTTCGGTCCGAAGAATCTTCTCCAAACCTAAATGGGAAACCACCTAGAAGGGGGGGGAATTTAAAACAGTAAAACGTGAGCGAAAGGCTCAGTAGGACTAAGTTTTATAAAATAATTTAATGCAAAGAAACATAACATTATCAGGAGTTATACAGAAAGAAACTTGAATAAATAAATAAATAAATAAATTGAGTAGAACCGTTCTGACACAGAACAGTCTACTCGTCAAATCAAAACACCAGTTTACATTTACCTAGGCAAACCATGATATCACCACCGTAGTGGCCCAGCTGGGTTTCGGGACCTGCCCCCAAGGTCGATCACGACCCGATCTCTGATATGGCATCATGCCCATGTGTTTATTATCATTATCATTCAAAACCCAATTACCGAGTGTTGTCAATTACATTCATTATGAAATTCATTTCATGTCACGGTATATTAAAATATAACCGATAAAACCATTTCCAAACAACCGTTGAAAACATTTTGATAGAAATCATTTTCAAAGCCAAATCATTTCAAAACCAGGCTACCAAAGAAATAGGATAGAAGTCCTATCTCAGTACTCGTGCCAGTACCCCACACCGTAATCCCGATCCGCTATACGTTAGCTCCACGGAACCACGAACAATCCTAGATACAAACTAAGTCGATCAATATCTAATTCGAAACATTCTATGTTACTAAATCCTTTCATGATGTCCTAGTGTGCCATTTGTATCACTAAAATCATCCTATAAGGTTGGGATTTAAATCAGGGTTCAAAACAATGAAATCGGGTAAAAATCACAAAATTTTCCATGCCTCGGTCGGCCTGCCGGACGCCCTGCTTCGGCCTGCCGAACTGTACAGTTCGGCCTGCCGGAAACGAGGTTCGGCCTGCCGAACATTTCCCCAGATTCGGCCTGCCGGTCGGAAGAACACCGGCCTGCCGATCATGAACTTCGGCCTGCCGAACATGAACTTCGGCCTGCCGAACTGGGAAAATCCAGAAATCCCAGCCACGGGTTTCTCGATCCCCAAAATCCAAATCTGAATTCCAACCTGTTTTTCTCAATTCCCAGGCATGAAAAATAACTATAGTTGATAGAAAAACATTCTAAAACATGTTTGGAATCATTTAAACAACATTTGAACTCAAAATCCTCAAAAATCCGAAAATGAGAAAAAGAGGAGAAAAATAAAAATCTTGAATACAATCCGTTTTTCTTCAATCTAGGTTTAGATTCTAGTTGTTCTAAGCTCATTTAACACAAATCCACGGTTTTCTAAGCTTAAACAAACTTAGATTTCAAAAACACACAAAATCGAAAATTTTGTAAAAAGTTTAGAAATTTCGAATCTAACCTCGAATCGAAGCTTCAATCCGCGTTCTCGGTCGCCGAATCACGTCCCCGAGCTTCCTCCTTGCTGTTCCGAAGCTTGGATTCGAATGCGGTTTTCAAAAATTTAGAGAGAGATTGAGAGAGAGTGAGCTGCCGAGAGAGAGAGGGAAGAGAGAGAGAGAGATTTCGCGTGAGTGAGGAGAGAGAGAGAGAAGAGAGAAATAAATAGAGAAAATCGGTGGGCGGTTTTACTGTGCGAAAACCATGTGCCGCCCACAGTTTTGTAAAACGGAGTATTTTTAACATTTTACAAATTGTTGTGTTTTAAAACTCAAAACATCATTTTAAATCAATAAGAAATCTTTTGAACACATCAATTTAACAAAACAACCAAAAACTAAAAATCCAACCAAATAATCTAATTAAAGTTAAAACTTTAATTATGGCACACTAATTCATCATTTACATTACATTAATATTAAATAAATTTCGGGACGTTACAGGTGTGGGGGAGAAATGAGGAAGAAAATGAACTCATATTAATAAGGGTCTTATTTATAGACAAATGGCTAATGAATCTTATTTTTTAAACCATGGTTTGTTAGGTCTCCAATCCACTTATTTGGGTCAAATTATAGAAAAATCTTTAATTAATTTTCCCTACGAATTACTAGATTTTTATGGACATTACAGTCAGTGAGACGTTGAGCTCATATCGGAGTGTCTTTTTCGTCACCGTCGATGTTCAATGAGGGTAGAATCGCGGTTCAGCATAGATCAAATTGGCTTCTCCATTGCCATCGATGTTCGGTGAGGGTCGATCCAAGACGTCCATCTCAGATTGGAATGTGTTGAAGTCGCCGATTTGCCATGGCATCGAAGATGACTACTTCGAGAGAGGATGATAACAAAGAGGCATTGATCTCCTCCATCGCAATCACTGCCACACCAAAATCAAAGGTACTCAAGGAGTATTGACCGAGAACAAACTGTGATAGTGGGAAAAAAGTTAAAATCGAAAAACAATTTTCTTTTTGTTTAATGTATTTTTTGTTGTCTTCTTTTGAATATTTTATGTATTTTTTTATTGTTGTATTTACTAAGAAATATGATATTAATAAGAATATAAGATATTTTCTAACCCCGGGTGTTGGAGATGTTCGGCAACTTTGTTGATGAATTTTTGCTTTTCTTTTTTTATGGAAATATTTTATTTCCGTATAAATATAATAGTTTCTGGTCGCTGGTGATGTTTGGTCACTTTGTTAATTAATCTTTATATTTTCATGAAAATATGATATTAACTCAGAAATATTGAATTTTGCGACCGTCAGTGACATTTCTGGTGCCGAAGACGTTCGACAACATTGTCCACAAACTTTTGTATTCACATGAAAATATAGTATTGTTATATAAAATAGTATTTCCCAACCATTGGCAATTATTTCAGTGCCCTTGATGTCGTCGATAATTTTTTGTATTTAGATGAAAATACATTATTTTTATGTAAATATTGTATTTTTTGACTGCCGGTGGTCCAAAGAGACTGCCAATAAATTTTTGCATTTACATAAAAATACAGTTTTTATATTAACACAATATTTCCTCACAAGTGGCGACATTGCTAATGCCAATAATGTCCCATATTGTTTCATGTAAATTTTTATGTTTACATAAAAATACAATATTTAATGTTAATATGGTATTTTTCAAGTCCAGTAAGGTTGTTAATAAATTTTATATTTATATGATAATACACTATTTATATGTTAATACAATATTTACTAGCCATTGTCCGTGCTAGTGATAACCGACAACTTTGCTAGTACATTTTTCATTATTTGAAAATACAATATTAACATAACTTTTGACTAACAACATAACTTGTAGCAAATATTTCAACAACTAAATTGGCTCTAAAATATTCATCATACAAACATTTTACCAATAAAAGTTTTGGTTAATTCTTGATGAACTTAATTCTTGATGAAAATAGTAGGTTGTACAAAATAAAGATCAGTCATCACAGCATACATAAGATCATTGTAGATTCATACACAAACGTATACTAATGATACAAACACACATATGATCATCCTACGGTGCAAAGAGCAAGAAAGTCCCCCAATTGTGTGTAGGGAGGTATTGCAAGCATTGGTAACCAAAAACAAACTAGTCTATGACCAACCAATCAATGATTAAGAACATACAACAATTGATCAACTTGCCTGTAACACTAGTTAGGAGCAGTGAACCGGTAGGAGGAATAAGATAGGGAACCATTGCTCCAGCTATTGTGGATGAGCTTCGCCTTGGCTTGGTCGCCTGCCGCACCCATTGCCACGTGCAGCGGGTAAAAATGATCCGGCCAAGGGTGTGCCATTTTTGCGTACGGCGCCTTCTCTTCGTAGTTGTTCACATCTTCATAGCTGCAATCGTAACATCAAGGAAAGATGTAACACTAGCTCGCAACGTAGTTCTTAATAGACGAAGAAAACCAAGGAAATCCTTTTTTTTTAGCATAATATCTTTCAATAGAGAATAATAAGCCGTATTATAGCTGCTTCAAAGATTATTTGATCACGAAAAATTTCAGCAAGTATGCCATGAAGATAAGGAAAACTTTATTGTCATGTACAATTATCAAAAGGAGAGATCAATTCATTTTGACACATTATGACATAATATCCTACAAAAGTTTGAATATAAATTTTATAAACTGGCCCAACATTGTAACATGTAAAATAGAGGATGTAATATAATTTTTTTTAAATGACTTTAGAAACATGTACCATTGATATAAGATAAATGAATCTATTGTTATATCGTTATACCCTCAATTTTTACGTTACATGTAAGAGAACGACAATTTAGCTTAATTTCTAACTAGTTAGAAGTTAATAAGAACAATAAGAAAAATAATATGCATGTTTTTTATTTTTTATTTTTTTGGGTTGAGAAGTTATTTACCTTCCTTCCACAAGGGCATGTCGAAGCCAACTATCAAAGTCCACGGCCCAAGAAACCAACTAGTCATCGTTGAACTTAATGGCCCTCAAGTTGTGAGTAGCACTTCCGGAACCAATGATGAGAACACCTTCGTCTTTGAGTGGGGCCAGAGCCCGGCCCAAGTTGTAGTGGTAAGTGGCATCTTTTTGGGTCTGGACCGAGAGTTGGCAAACTGGGATTTGGGCCTCAGGGTACATCAACATGAGTGGAACCCAAGCTCCATGGTCCAGCCCACTTTTTTTGTCTTCGTCGACCCGGTCCATCCCAGATGCCAAGAGAAGTTCCTTCACCCTCTTTGCCAATCGTGGAGCCCCCGGAGCAGGATACTTGAGCTGACGTCAAAGTTAACATTTTCATGTTAAAAATGGAAATTTTTTAATTTTTTTAAAACACAGAAGTAGGGATTTTGAGTTCTTGGCCTCAATCTGTAACTCTGATATTTACAAAATTTTAAAATGGTAGAAAATTTTGGTTGATAATTTTTTAAAAAATAATAATTGGTAAAAAAAAAAAAAAGCAGTAACAATAATTGTTACCGGTTATGTTTGATATTTTCCTAGGTAAATTCACTCCAAACTGTGACGAGAAACAATAGAGAAAAAACATGATGCTGGCATTCATCCTAGAGATTATATATGACACGAAAAGTTATTGTCTTATTACAGTTAATTAGACCAGTAATTCTTAATTAATCACTTGCTCAAAGAAACAATTCTTACTTAATCACATCAAATCACATATTAACTTCATGCGATTTTACTATAAGGAGTGAAAAAAAAAAACCTTACTGATAAGATTCTGTTTTAAACCATCATATTATTTATATTAGGTTCTATCAATTTTTTTTAAGGAGATTTTGATAAAAAAAATATAATTAAAAAATGGGCAATACAGACAAGATGATCCTACCATAACAGGCCCCCTAACTTTAAGAGAACTTATAAAAACTACATAATTTTTTATGATCTGTTGAAAAATCCAGTGACGTTACAGCATTGCATTGGTTAAATCTTGAAAAGAAAAAAAAAATTAGGTGTGGCCTTATGGGACAAATTCAGAGAGTTTGGAGACAAGACAAATATAAGAGCATCTCTAATACAATATATTGATACGTCAATGGCAAAGATAATATTTGAGTATAAAAAACTCTCAATGCAATGCTATTTTTAGTGCTAAATTTTTTTATATGCAAAATTTGGTAGCAAATTTGTCAATAAGTTTAGTATATAACAAATTTAGCATTTGATTCCTATTAATTGGTGAAATGACTTTTTTTTTTTATAATTACAACATTCTCATTTTTTAAATTATTTTAATATTAAAAGTTTGCTTTCATAAGTTTTAAAATTTATTAATTATAAAAAAAGACAAATATAACATTTCAAATAGCTTTATGTATTGGATCACAAAATAAAATCACACAAAAGATGTTATTTTCACATTTTATAATAGCAAACATAGTATTAACATTGATATTTATATTAGAGATAGTCTAATATTGCAAAAGCTCTGTCAATGACGATTACCCTTCTACCAAAAACCAAATTACTCCATCTGTGGAGGAAAAGGAAAAACGTATACACGATTTTTATTTTATTTGTTTTTATGCAATTACACACGACCAGTTATGCTTATACAAAACGTTTTATGCCACCAAGAGAAAGCTAATGTGATTATTACGCAAACGCAACGAAATAGAATACAATATCGAGGGCCCCCCACCCAAAAAAAACATTTTGATTGGTTGGAATAATAACATTAATCAGCATCAACCTACCCTCGTAACAAAAATGAAAAAAATTATTATAATATAAAATTTTTATATGTTATAATTTTTAAATATATATTTTAAATTCTAATATCTCCCAAACACTTTTTTAGTATGTTTAACAATACTATTTTAATTTATTAGTTTCGACTATTATGATATAAAATCTTCTTATAGTATTATTAGTTTTAACTATCCCCTAAATACACTCTTTTATATTTTATTAAGAAAATGGTGTTCGAAGCAAATCAACGCGGTGTGGACACCAAGTCAAAAGGCTAATATTGGCTCTTAGCAGTTAAAAACAAAATCTAAATAATATTAGCTCAATTTCACAAATAGCAAAGTAATAGATGTGCAAAACGACCTGCTTGATAGGCTCGGTCATATCTATATCTTAATTATAAATAGTATAAAACTTTTATATGTTACAGTTATAATAAAAAGTTATTATAGTATAAAACTCTCATATGCTACAATAACAATAAAAAAAAAGTTACTATAATATAAAACTCTCACATACCACAACAAAATAGTTCTAACCAATGATTTTAATCCATCTTACCAAACACTTTAAAAAACAAAAACCAACAAGTACTGTACAAGGACAGACCACCAACCCACATATGACTTATTTTTAAAATTTTTTTTAGTTGAAAAATAAAACACCTTTCCGCAGGCAAATCGTCTGAAGATTGAATCCATTCCATTTTCCATTATCTCAACCAAAAAAAAAAAAATTGATAAACAATCTCTAAAAAAAAAAAAACACACACACACACACATAAATATAAATATAACAATAACACATACATAGCAGGACAAAAAGAGGCAGAGAATAAATTTCAGAGAAATCAGTTATGAAAATTAAATTTGTATCATGAAAATTAATTACAAACCTGGTACATGGGTTTAGGAAAGCCATAGAAGTCGTAAATTGTGTCGTTTACTTTGGGGAGAGAGATGACGTTGACGGTGGGGACATGAGTTTCCCAATGGCCAGAGATTACGAGGATGGATTTGGGTGTGTGCGGGTACACCTTATCCTTCCATGCCTTCAGGAAATGCCTCGCGGGAAGGCTGTCGTCGATCGAGAGAGTCGGTGAACCGTGCGATATGAAGAACGTCTCCTTCATCATGATTCTGATCTCTCTCGAAGTTTTTTCTTTGAAAGGGCCTCTCTCCAGAGTTTTTTTTTTTTTTTTTTTTGGGTTCTTTTCTTTTGGTCTTTGATTCTGCTTTTTATAGGTTGAGCTTTCGGCCCATGATCGGTTGTTTTCCACACATGCCCAACAACCTATATATATATATATATATATATATATATGGTGTGAGGGAAAAATAACAATAGTAGAGCAAAGCAAACGCGCTATGTACGGTGTTTTATGGAGTTGGCAAAGATATGTACGGGATTCGAGAAGTGACGGTAAGAACGGAAGTTGAGAAACGCCATAAAATTTGCTTCTAGAAAATCTGTTAGTATACACCAACTTCAATTTAGAATGCCTCCGTCGAAAAGCCTTTCAAAAAAACATACAAACTAATCCAAAATAAGGGACAAAATCTAGTTAAACGTAATAGGTACGGGTGAACAGACGGTCGGGTCAGCAGTTTTAGGCGATTTCAATTTGGTTTGTTTGGATGGCAGGTTGACAGTTAATCAATCCGCAGACCGCACATGAAACTGCTGGCGGTTTCTGTTTGGTTTTGGACGGGTGTAGACGGGTGTAGGCAGGTTTCATGGGTTTGGGTCTGTACTAAAGCCCAATGTAATTTTTAGGCTTTTTGAAAAAAAAATTAAGAAACTTTGCAGAAAAATTAAAATTGCATATAAATTGAAAATGTTTTGAAATAGAATAAATCCTAAAATGAATTATTATTGATGACATTGAAACTTTTTAATTTGAATTGTCCCCTTTTGTTGCAAATCGATGGAACTAGGAGTCAGTTTAATAATTTATTGTAATCCAACCTATACTTTCAAATGCTAAAGTGCCAGCCTATACTTAATAGATTATGCAACAATTAATTATTATCATTTTCATAGTATTAATTTAAAGAAAAACCATTAGTATTAATTTATAGGGTGTTTGGAAGGGTGGTTAGAACCAGTCGTGGGAACCACTTTTACTGTAGCATGTGAGAGTTTTATACTGTAGCACATTTTTTTATTGTTATTGTAACATATGAGAACTTTATACTGTTTATAACTGAGATTGTGGTGGGAACTGGTTCCCACCACTGTCAAACACCCTCTTAAAGAAAAACCATAGTCCATAGTCCGTCCACGATATGTTAAAAGTAAGAAGCACTAAAAAACAAAATAACATAAAATAGCAAGAACTTGGACGTCCTTTCAAATCATGAGGAGATAATAAGAAAGTTTGACGGCATTAGTGTTGCAACAAAAGGGTTGATCGATTTACCTGCAAAGAACGTAACGTTTGCAAGGAAGCAGAACCATGTTAATCTGCTCCCCAAAGCATACTCTACGAAGGATCTTTTCCTGAGTGGCATCAGATCAAAATGCCAACAAAAAGATCGACTTTAACGCAGAAACACGAAATACTAGCCAAAGTTTACAAATATTACATTCTGAAGTCTTTCATACTCCTGCTGGCTAAATTTTGTAATTTCTGTTTGATCAATAAGCGTAGCTTGTAATCTCCAACTCTGCAGACAAAAGAATAAAACATACTAGGCAAGTGAATAATGAACGTCATATAATACAATTTTGTATGCCACTTTTTAAGGGACAAACAATTAATTAAGGAATAGAAATGTAACCTGATAGGGGGGAAAAAAAAAAGAAAAATAGAGAAATAGTGGTACCTCATCAATAAGATCTGCTTTAGGCATTTTCTTCACAACATCCACTGAGAAAGTGTCATAGCTGAATCGCAAGGATGGAATGAAAAATGCAAAATGTATCAACACCCTTTTGTTATTTTGCAATGAAACTTAATTTTTAATTCAATGGAACATCAGACTATTCAAGAAAAGAACACAAAACTATGCCTCCACTTAAAAGCTCATATACATAAATAAATAAATAACAAAAAAGCAACAGAAGCTTCCGATATATCATATTAATTGCAAAACAGAAGGTAGGTACCAAATTCAACTTCAACTTTGTAGATCATAGTTTTTGTTGCCTAATTTAAATGCATTTCTTCTCAATAAGCATCTCTATAAAGCATCTTTACATGAAACAAGAAAGAAACAGGCAATTAAGGCTCTTCAAAATTAAACAGAGACACAAATTTAACAAGTATAGCTTATAAAAGTGAGCAACCTCGCATAAGAAGAATAGCATAAATGATCCTCCATTATACAAAGGAAACAGATAATCGGAAAAAAATTAGAGGCCCGGATGTCCTCAGACTATATCCTCTAGCTTGTTCCTCCTAACTTCCTTCGTTGATTGACCACCAACCCAGCAATCTGTTATCAGAATGAACATAAACCATGAAAAGCCAATGCCATATGGTATGTTGTACACAAAATGAACCATTTACCTTGAACCACGGTGCAAGAAGCCGAAAGAATGTTGAACCTTTGATGCTATGGAAAAGTATCTTGCAGAACCAGGTCTGTCATATCTTCCAGAACCACGAATACCTACGAGAATAACAATATCTCCACGAGTATATATGCAATAAATGCAATGCCAGCACTGAACTGAAGCACAGAAGGACGGAATTTCTGAAATGCATAATTATAATTATAATCTCATGGTTTTTTTGAAATTATGATGGATTTGATTGATTTTCTGACGGAATTTCTCTTGTTTTCTTTGGCCTTTTTGGCTTTTCTTTAGTAAGGGGGTGTTTGGTAGTGGTGGGAACCACTCAGTTTCCACCACAATCTCAGTGATAAACAATATAAAGCTCTTATATGCTACAATAACAATAAAAAAAATGCTACGGTATAAAACTCTCATGTGCTACAGTAAAAATGGTTCCACCATTGATTCTCACCGCACTTCCAAACATCCTATAAAATTAGCTTATACAACAAAAATACAAAGCACATATTACAAAAATCCCCACAATTAGAAAATCGAAAAAAAATTTTGGAAAAAGAAACGGGAAACACTTTCACGCCTTCACACATTACAACAGAATCCAACCAGATTTAAGATAAAATTTACCAAAATCCATAAATTCTGAATCAAATTCAACTAAGAATTACTTGAAAAAGATAAGCTTTTTCAAACTGGATTAGCTTCTGTTTGCTTCAAAACGAAGCTTTCTCGAAACTCAATACACGAAAAAACAAAATTCTCGCACCAAATGCAAAATGCGAACTTAATCTAGAACAAAGAACATGAAAATACAGAGAAAATTTGAAAAGAAAAGAAAAAAGGTTAAGAGATTAAGCAAAAAATCCTGTCATATTATTCATCGAGAGGAATAGAAAACGAAGCAGAGCTTAATGCGTGAAGTCCTCGGCTTTTTCGAAGGAAAGGGCGATGGCATCTCTCTCAATCTACTTTCTCTCTCTTCTTCTTCCTTCTTCTTCTTGAGCTTTCACAAGCACTGAAGAACAAAGTCTGGCTGAGAGGCGGACAAAGGGGAGTGGGCGGCGAGAGGCAGAGATCAAAGCACTTTGCTCTTCTCTCTTCTTTCTCATCAAAATAACGATTGAAATCCTTCCAAACCTCACTGTAGCACTGAAGGACGAAGAGGCAGTCGGAGGTAAATGAGCGAGAGGCGGAGATCGAAGGACGCTAACGGACGGCAGGGGAAAACAATAAACCAAAGGGGAAGTCGGGAAGCACTGGAAATAAGAAAAGAAAACAGTAAAATTTAGGAGGGGCAGGGGCCTACTACGTCACGAGTGACTGTAGCGTAGAATTTGGTGTGTTTTACATATACATAGGCGAGCTATTTCAAGTTAAACCAGCCCTGAATCTCAAAACCGAACCAACCAGTAAAGCCAACAATACGGGTTATGACACGATGACGAGTTAATGTCAGAAAATTTGATCATGGGTCATTTTAGTGTCGACCTAAAATTGACCGGTCAAAAAATAGGTCGTGTTCGGGTCAACTCATCTGACACTAAAATGACCCATTTTCTGGCCTGTATTTTAATTAACTTTAAAAAAATTAATATTATTTCATATATAATATAAGCTCTTAAAATATCAAACCCTACCTCTCTTATTACTCATCTTCTTGTTGAAATGGTATGAAACTCTTCTAATTTTATGTTTTTTTATTTAATATTATATATATTAATGTAGGCAGGTTAGAGGCGGGTTGTGGGTTACAATAGGGTTACGGGTCAAAACGGGTCGTGGGTCATATTTTTTGACATTGTGCATAAGAAACGGGTTGACACGGGTCGTGTTCATGTCAACCCGTATCAAAACGGGTCGTGTAGGATTGAGAATTCTTAACCCGTTTGTGTCACGGGTCCGGTTAGTGTCGGCTTAATCTTGTAAAAATTAACTTCAACCCGACACTAACCCGACCAGCCAACCCGTTTTGCCACCCCTATCCGTCGGCTAACCCATGTAGACCTGCTTCTTTTGAGTGGGTGGGGCGTGGTAGCCAGCAAGTGCAGGAGGAAGATTTTGACAGAAGGGCAAAAAAAAAATTCTTACTTAAGAAAATGGCCCTTCTTTTTTTTTTTTTGGACAAAAAAACACGCTTTTTTAGATAGGTAAACTGTCCTAATTTTTTTCAGAAAAAAGATGAAAACAGCTGTAACGAAGAGAGGAACCTCAACAGAGTGAAAAGAAAAAAAACTGAAGCAGTTTTCATGCCCAAAAAACATGTTTTTTTGCGTCAAAAAACTACCAAAAAAAAAGAGTCATTTGCCCAAAATCATTTTTTCTTAAAGTTACTTTTCAAAATCCCCCGATGCAGGATGATTTTTGTGCAACCCTAATAATGGGTGACGTCTGAGAATCGTGACAAAAAGAAACGTGGTGACATGTTTTCGTTCATTTTTTCTTTTGTGTCCCCATATGTTGGGTATAATCCAAGGGTTCATCTTACATGTCACATGGTGTGAATAAATTATCAGATACTCCATACCACCATATTATTTTCAGTATTAAAAAACTTTAAAAAATAAAATTAAGGATTCAAAACAAAGCATTGAGTGGTTGCAGACACAGCCTAATATCACACCTGACTCCACCTAAAGGTAAAGAGTTCAAATTCTCCCCCTAATTCCCCCCAAAAAAAAGCAGAAGCACTTAAACAAAACAAAAAAAGCAAAGTTGTTTCTATTAAGGATTCCCCACATATTTATTTGTTTTGGATTGTACGCCCACTTATTAGCAGTGGGGTGTATGTTTTTTGTTGGCTAGATTTGTTTCTATGCTAGATTGCTAGTGCCCTCACTTGGGTGAAATTGGCTTCAATTAGCTATATCCATCAACATTGTTGGAGTCTAACTTTGAGCCATTGATCAGCTCTGTTCTTAGTGTCAAGCGGGTCTTCCCCTATAGGTCTTGAGGTCATCAGTTGTCCATGTGCTATGTTGGTGGATCCAATCGGTGTCCGGGTTCTTTGGTGCCTAATGGGCTGCTGTATTGAATCATTGTTTATACTAGTTTATTAGTTGAGTGGAGATTCAATTCCTTAAAAAAAAAACAAAAAACAAAAAACAAAAACAGAAGCACTTATCCCACTAAAAAGAAACAGAAAGCAGTTAAGCATCTATTGCTCATACATAAATGAGAATGTATGGATTTTTTTAAGGGGAATGAGTTGATTTTGTACCTTTCAAAAATCCATTCAGTTATTTTTGTCATTTTATTAATTTTTCTTTTTGCTTTTTTCCCCTTAAAATCCTTATATATATATATATATATATATATATATATATATATATGTTTTACAATCCTCTAAAAATATTTGTTTTGTGAAACGTAGACTTATTAAACATTTTTTTTCCTAATTGCTCCACAAAAATGTTGTTTCCTAAATTATGTTTGTTTAAACCTCTTAGGGCACAAATCGTAAACAGTAAGGCAGGGGGCGCGATGGGGTGGGGGTCCTGACAAGGAGCTGGGTGCGACGGGAAAGCATTGGCAGGGGAGGTTACAGGAAGGGGGTTAATGGGTGGGGCTAGGCTCGACGATAAGGGTCAGGTGGTGTTGGGCTTCACAGGAATGGGCTCGGGCAGGGATGGGCTCAACGAGAATAGTGGCGAGTTGGGTTGGGCAACCTAGTGGTTAGGTTGCCAAGTCTCCAGCAGACAAAGGGAGGGTCAAGAGAAGGAAACGGGTGTTCGGGCCTAAGAGGTGCAATCTGATATAACCTCAAGTATAAGGTTGTCACAATTAATAATACTCGATGAGTCTGAGGTTGATCTTACAAGGAAGAGATGTTACAAAGGTCCAATATATTAGTTATATCATTTATTTATTTATTGAAGAATTTGATGGTTAAAGTTAGTTATTTGCAAAGTATTTGCAAATTATTTGCAGATTACTTACAATTTAGTTACAAGTTTTGCAAGTTTTACAATATTTGTGAGTTACCGAGTATACGTAAAAATTAACAAAATTTAAAATAAAAAATTAAAATTAATTATGAAACTTCAACAACAAGAAATATTGTTAATTTAAAGAAAACAATACTTATGAAAATGTTGAGGTTTAAAGGTTTAATTCTGACAATTAACTTAAATATAATTTGGTTTTTCTAATTATTAATTAAAATGTTTAAGAATGTAATATGTCATCTTTTATCGATAATAAATTAAGAATTACTAAGTATTTAATATACCAGTTCAAGTCTATAATGTAGTAAAAACTTATTTTAACAAATAAGCATGATTTTATAATTAATTGACTAAAATTAATAACAAAATAAAAGGTTAAGCATTTACTATGTCATTCTCTGTCAACAAATAATCAAAGTTCTCCTAAACATTAACTATGCCAAATATGTCCACAATGAATTAAAACCAATTTTACAAGAATTCTAGCCAAGTTAATAATAAAATCCTAAGTTTTTTAAGAATAATTTTGGCATTACAATCTTAGAAAACTGAGAAAAACTAAAAATATTTAAGCTAATTTTTTCAGAATTTTTCTTATTTTCTTAGCTTAAGAAAAGAAATTAAAAAGATATAATAAAATTAAAATTGCTTATATTTTAAAACATAATTATTTTACAAATATTAAACATTACAAACTAAAAATTAAAATTAAAATTAAAATATAAATAAACTTAACAGAGGAGGCCTAACGCCTCCTTCTGTGTTTTTTCTTTCATTCACATTACGAAGGGGGACGGGAAATAGGCTGCCTTTTATAGGCATTTGGCAACCCATGGAATACACAAGAAACCATCAAAGTTGATGGTATAATTAATATTTTATTATACTTTTTTAGGGCAATTTACAAAAATGTTATGTTTTAAACTCAATATGTATCTAAACAATAAAATAAAAATTTTTATGCTGTACATTTGACCATGTCCTATCGAGACATGTCCACATGTTTTTCTTGGTACATTTTTCATGCCCCTCGAGTACATGTCACATGTCCTACCGGGACATGTCCACATGTCCTTTCTAGACATTTTTTTGTGTCCTTCGAGGACATGTCTATAAGTTGCATCATGGCATGTTCGTATGTCCTTTCGGGACATTTTATGTGCCCTTTGAGAATATGTTATATGTCTTTTTGGAACATGCCCACATGTCTAACATGTTTCTATGTCCATCGGGATAAAATTTGCATTCCTTAAGAACATGCCTGCTTATCCTTTAGGGACATTTTTCGTGTCCCACCAAGACATTTACGTGTCCATCCAGAATATTTTTTGTGTCTAACAAGGATTTGTTTTTTGTGCGTCTCCAGGACGTGTTGTGATATCCCTTGGAGATGATGTCATTTTTTTCCTCCCTTTGGGGAAAAAGAGCGGAAAAAATTAGACTCGCGCACGAGGAAGCAGAAACAAACAAAACAATGAAATTGTAGAAACTGAACTCTTCTTTTCACCCTTTGCTGAAAAATACAAAAACTTAAAAAGGCCAAAAAGTGAAAACTCCATATTGCATTTCGCTGAAAAAAAAAAAACAAAAGAAAAGAGTAACATACACAATTTGAAAACAGATATCCAACATGAGAGCCAAATGACCAAACTTTTAAAAATTTTCCCATATAAAAAAAAAGGCTCGCTTTCTTCCTCGTCATAGTAATTTTAAAAAATATTTTCAAGTTTTAAATAATATATATGGGTGAAGTCGAATGGGTTTGCTAATTTTAAAAGTTTGTGTTTATTTTTTTTATGTTTTAATGTAAAAAAAATATTTTTATAATTTTGTAAATATTAAATATGTAAAATAGTTAATTTTGTTTTAATAATCTATTTTTATAAATGAAATCTGGAACAAAAATAAAGCAAAAAAGGTTTCAAAATTAGCGGACTTGGACGACAAATGCAAAAGAAACAAATAAAAATTCAAATTTATTAAACGTGGACTCGTGGTGGCAAGAAAACCGTCGGATCAACTATCAAATTGATCTAGACCGTCAATGAAGAGGCGGGGTCGGTGTGTCATTGCGCACGTCAGCCAGTGGGGCCGCGAAGAGGAGTTGCCTTCTAAAGATGTTGCTTACGTGCGGGAAAGTTCATTCTATCACGTTGCTCCCTCAATGAAAACCGTGTGATTAACATACATTGACTGATAAACAGTCACACAGGCCTTTCGGTCCCACCTATAAGTTCCATCTCTGCATGCGTTCGATCATGTTTTGTCCACGCATCGTACTGTTCATATCTCGGCGTAATCGTCTAGCTCTTTTCCTCGAAGCACCTGATCACGTACAAAAACTTGCGATGCAGGGAGAATAGAAGGAAGGAAAGAAAAGAAAAGGATAAAAAAAAAAAAAAAAGAAATCACAACTTGCGGTTGCAAGTTGATATTAAAAAATTAATAAAAAATTATTAACAAAAGCACATTTTGGCCTAAGAAAGGGGGGGATTCTCCGTTTTCCTTCACCCTGCAGCCCTTTGGAGCTGCACCTTTGTCGAAGCTAATTTATAAGCTCAGCAGACTTAAGCACTTTTTGAACCTCATCTTAAATATTTAAATAATATTTAAAGTCATGTGCAGAGTCTCATGAAGTGTAGAGATGATAAGTAAATATAGAGTTAAAAATCATACTAAACTACTACACAAGTTTATTTTTTTGTCTTATTAAACTTTCTACGCTAATTTAGACAATAATGTATTATTTTTGGTGCAAATATCTCCTCTAGAATGAAGAACTGATGAGTTAGAAACCCAGCTGAAGAAAGAAGAAAGCTCAAAAGAGTTTGAGGGTTGCTTGAAAATGGAGACTGAAGTCTCCTTTTATAAGCAAATTCTTGCCGCTTAAGGTTTTCTATTCATTTTATTTGTCAACTTGCATTAGCAAGTTGAATTTTTTTTTTTTGGTAATTTTTTTTATTTTTTTTCCTTCTTTTTTCCTTCACGTCTGACTTTTTTTTTTTCCCAATTGCTAAAGTCATGTTGATGCTGGTGCTGATGCAAGATTTTTAAAGTTTTTTTTTTTTTGTATTTATTGTTCAATTTTGCCTGTTTTGATATCATATTATTATGTTTTTCTCTAAAATTCAAATTTAAAAACAAATAATTGAAATAAAAGAACCTTCTATTAGCACCTGCATCAGCATGACATCAGTAATTCAGAAAAAAGATAAAAAAAGAAGAAAGAAGAAGTCAGACATGAAGTAAGAAAGAAGAAAGAAAAGAAAGGAAAAAAGAAAAAGAAAAAATAATAAAAAAATCTAACTCGCATTTTGATTAAAAAAAGGAATAAAAAAACTCATGAATAGTAGCAAGAATTTGCCTATAAAAGGAGGCTCCAGCCTCTGTTTTCAAGCACTCCTCAAGCTCTTTTGAGCTTTCTTTTTTCTTTAGTAGAGTTTCTAACTCAACAATCCTCCTTTTAAAAGAAGACGATTGTAGAGCACTCCCTCAATCCCACCAAAATAATAATTTTTGTCTAAATTAATATAGAAAGTCTAATAAGACAGAAAGATAATATTATATGCGTAGTTGTCGACATAGTTTTTAGCTTTATGTTTGTGTTGTAGTGCTTACGTTTTTATGAAATAAATTATATTTTCAATGTTGATAAAAATTATTGTTAATGTTGATAATTATTTTGAAAAATAAAAAAATCTAAAAATCAAAATAATAATAAGAGGAGATAGGATGCTTTTCTCTTACTATTCGTTCCAGATAAAGAAAAACTAAGCACCTATATTTTGTTTTGCAAGTCTAGGTAACTGCAAAGTTTATCAGATTTTGTCAAAAAGGTCTACCTAGCCCCTTGCCTAAAAAAGTAAGGAATTCTAAGAGTGTCCTGTATGACCCCCAACAATCTAGAAATCTGATTAATCTAGCATTATTTAACTTGAAATTTTTAAGGAATTTCAAAAATAAAATTAAAAGAAATAGAAATTTTCAAAAATAAAAAATGTTTTGGGAAAGCATGGAGGGGTTATTTTATATTTTCCAAGCATCACTTGGAACCGTTTACTTGGTTAAAATATAAAAACTTGCTAGAAGAACCGTCCTTTCAACCTCAAACTTCATTAGGAAATTCAAATGGGATAAATCTGGTAAAAGTCTTAGGGCCCATTTGGTTCGAATATTTGAATAGAATATTTGAATGAAGATTTAAATTTTTGTGAGAGAAAATACTGTAGCAAAATGATTCAAACAGTGATTCGAACCACGAAACAAACGGGCTCTTAATAAAATTGGAAGAAACCTAGAAAAACAATTGGAAACCCTGAAAGAAGCAAGTTCAAGATATACAAGCTAACGAATTTTGTGAATGTGACAACACATGATTGAAAGAATATGTCACATTGACACAACAATGCTTGTTGTGCTGGTGTTAGCCTAACAAAATTTTGATATGCAAGTTGTGGATTGAGTGTCCAATGAAGAGTTGGGTTTGGGTTTAGATTAGATCCATGTAGAGCTAAAATTGAGAAAAGAAAGTGAGGTTCAATCTTTGATTGTAAACAATGGAGAGGAAGGTGAGAAATTTGTTTTTGGTTGATCTTTGATTTCAGATGTTTTGAAATATCAAATTTGTTTCCCTCAAAAAAATATGAGTTTGAATTAAAATTTGATAATTTTTAAGAATTCATACTTGTGTCAATATGTCCTCCGACCTTTAAAATGTATTTGATGTATCCTTTGAAAATTCACCATCTAAACTTTAAAACGTATATTTTTTTTTTTGGGATGAAATTGCTAAGATTTGTTTTTAGATTAGATACACACCTTGGAGGTTCATATAAACGTCTTTGGCTCCAGATGAATCATTTGGGGTGTCAAACTGCCATATATTTAGTCCTTGGAGTTGCTGCACAGAAGCAAATGTAGGGCGAAACTGATGAATTGAAGAACGAACTTTAATTCAATTAAGTCCATTAAGGTATTAAAGAAACTAATGAAAATTTATCCTTTTTAGTATGGGTACAAGTGTTATGCCAGCCAAAATACAACACATTAATTTCAAAGTTCAGGGGTAAATATGAAGAAATAATATAGTCTAGGAACATATTGACCCAAGTGATATAGTTTAGAGAAAATTCGTAAAACATGTGCATTAAAATTTGCTTTGGCAATGATGTTGGTAATATTTGTTATATGATAATGATAGGAAAACAACACTCCCGTTACAAAACCTGAGAGTAATATTGATTAAAAAAAAATAATACATATAAGGTTTTTGGAGGCATCACACGTCTATCTCATAAAAACTTAGGGTACGTTTAGCAATTGTATTCTAACTACATAGTTAAAAGTACTGTTACAGTGTAGAGCATTTACATGTTAGGCTGGAGTGTGAAGCTCTCATATACTATAGTAAAGTCATTTCAACTTTTAGTTCTAATTGCATTGTCAAGCATACTTTTCAAATTTTCTATCATTTATATGCAAAAATGTTGAAATTTTCAACCATTCCATGGGCGTTAAAAAAAGTTTTGCTACTTTACTTCTCTTGTGAAAATTATTAACTTCTAAGATTACTGAGAATTACAAATATTAAAGTCTTATAGTTCTCTCAGTTTAAGCCATTAAAAGTCACTGCAACCAAATGCATGGCCAAAGCTGAGTTGAAGAATTATAAGAAATTAAGCGAACAAAAAAGATATGGTTATTTTATTTTGATGTTCTTAGTCGCTCAATTATTAGCATTGTGATAATTTGGTCTCTAATTTATTTTTCCTAGCTAATTAATTTTAGAGCACTGCTCTTTTGGCATTTTTTTGTTATGACCATAAAATTAATTACGACTTTTAATTTAAGAAATGAATTACATGTTCATAACAGTCTTATGCTTAACGATTAAGTACTTAATATTCATACATTTTACAGCATCAAAATACTTGTAATTCTTAGCAAAAAAGACTGTTGCAGCATTATCATAATAAATTTTTAACGGCCTGGCTAAACTGTCGACAACTCCAAGTCCCGAAATAAAACTCCGCAATCGTAAACCATGACTTGTGGCCTCAAAACATGTCATGAACTCGGCCTCCATAGTGGATGTAGTAATGACAGACTGCTTTGTAGTTTTGCTTGAAATTGCTCCTTTGGCCAAAAGGAACATATAACCGAATGTAGATTTTCTAGTGTCAGCACATCCGATAAAGTCCGAATCTGAGTAACCGATTACTACAAGATGATCACATCTTCCATAAGTGAGCATAAGGTCCTTTGTTCCTTGCAAATATCTGAGAACTTTCTTTGTAGGTTTTCGATGATCTATTCTTGGATTACTTTGATATCTTTCTAACATCCCAACAACAAAATTAATGTCGGGTCTGGTGCAAATTTGAGCATACAACAAGCTACCAATGACAGAAGCATAAGGAATGTTTTTCATTTGCGCTCGCTCCAATTCATTCTCTGGACATTGCATATGACTAAATTTGTCCCCCTGCTAAATTGGAACTATATATGTTGAGCATTTATTCATCTTAAATTTCTGTAAAACTTTGTCAATATCGCCTTTTTGAGACAACCCCAACAATCCTTGTGATCTGTCACGGAATATTATAATTCCTATCACATAAGTTGCCTCACCCATGTCTTTCATTTCAAAGTTCTTAGAGAGGAATTTCTTAGTCTTATGTAATAAGCAAAGATTGTTAACAGCAAGTAGAATATCATCAACATATAGGACTAAGAAAATAAACTTGCTCCCACTAACCTTCATATATATACATTGATCAACAGTGTTCTCCTTAAATCCAAACGAAGTAATAATAGCATTAAACTTAAGATACCCTTATCAGAAAGCTTGTTTAAGTCCATATATTGATTTCCTTAATTTACACACTATGTGTTCTTTTCCTTCACTTGAAAAGCCTTCAGGTTGGTTCATATAGACTTCTTTCTCTAAATTTCCATTGAGAAATCAAGTTTTCACATCCATTTTGTGTAACTCTAAATCAAAATGAGCCATTAATGCCATAATAATTCTGAGTGAATCTTTCTTAAAGGCTGGTGAAAAAGTCTCTTTGTAATCAATGCATTCTTTCTAAGTAAAACATTTAGCAACAAGTCTAGCCTTGTAGTGTTCAATATTGCCTTTAGAGTTGCACTTGGTCTTAAAGACCCATTTACACCCGACTCTCTTGCAACCTTCAGGCAACTCAACAAGGTCCCAAACTTGATTTTGATCCATCGATTTCAACTCATCTTTCATAGCATTAAACCACTTGTCAAAATCAATATTTTCCATGGCTTATGAAAACAAAACCGGATCTGAAATCGGATCATTATCAATTTCCAAGTCAATTTCTGACTCTTATAGATAGATCACATAATTATCAGGAACAACAGATCGTCTTTCTCTTTGAGATCTCCTTAATATTTTTTCTTGTGGTTCAGCTACTATAGGTTACTTGAGTACAACTTTATGGTGAAGTGGTTGGTTATTCACTTGTTATTCTTGAACATTGTTAGGCTGTACAACAATGTTAGGAACAATTTTAGAAGTTGCAAGTAAAGGTAATTCTACCCTAACTTCTTCAATGACCACATTACGTGGTTCTCCACTCCTACTAATTTCTTCATTCTCGATGAACCTAGCATTTCAAAATTCTACTATTCTTGTACTATGGGTAGGACAATAAAATTTATACCCTTTAGATTTTTTAGAATAACCAATGAAATAACCACTAGTCGTCTTAAAATCCAACTTCTTTTCATGTGGATTGTAAATTTTCACTTCTGTTGGGTAACCTCAAACATGCAGGTGCCTTAAATTGGGTTTCCTTCTTGTCTACATCTCAAAAGGAGTTTTTGGGACAGCCTGACTAGGAACCCTGCTTAGTATATACATGGTGGTCTTTAATGCATGTATCCACAAAGATAAGGGTAAAGATGAATAACTTCACATACTTCTAACCATATCCATTAATGTACGATTACGCCTTTCTACTACACTGTTTTGTTGCAGTGTACATGGCATAATGTATTGCGCACATATGCCTTGCTTTTCTAGGAATTTAGCAAATGGACTTGGACATTGCCTTGACTTGTCATACTTTTCATAGTATTCATTACCTCTATCTAATCTTGTAATTTTCATCTTTTTATCTAATTGCCTCTCAACCTCATTAATAAATACCTCAAGGGCTTCAATAGATTGGGGATTTTCATGCAATAAATAAAGATAACTATAACGTGAAAAATCATCAATAAAAGTGATAAAATACTTTTCTCCACCAAATGATGGAGTATCAAAAGGTCCACATATGTCGATATGTATGAGTTCAAGAAGCTGTGTACTTCTTGTAACCCCTTTCTTAGTGTGTTTGGTTTACTTTCCTTTAATACAGTCAATACACACATTGAGATCAGTAAAATCTAAATTTGAAAGAATTCCATACTTTACTAATCTCTCTATTCTTTCGTTGGATATGTGACCTAAGCGTTTATGCCACAAGTAAGCAGAATTTTCATCAATTAAACTCCGTTTAGTTCCAATACTTCGATGCATGGTTAACAAAGTTTCGACAAAAAGATTATCAAGCTTTAACTTATATAAACCATCATAAAGAATTTCAGAGCCAATAAAACTATTAATTTTATAAATTGAAAGATCCAAATCCAAACTTACAATAAAATCCTGCTATATCAAGTTTTGATAAAGAAACTAAATTGCAAGAAAAAGTAGATACATAAAGAGTTTGGTATAAATCAAGATAATATTCGGTATCTAATATTAAGTGATAAGTGCCAATTCTTTCCACTAGAGCTTTATCTCGATTCCCCATGTAAATAAAACTTTCATTTGCTCTTATAGGTTAGATCGTAAGGAATCCCTACATCGTATTAGAAATATGAGAGTTGAACTTGAATCAATACACCAAGTATTATAAAGAACTTCAGTTAAATTTGATTTGAAATAAACTAAAGCACAAGGTTTACCTTTCTTTTTGAACCAAGCCTTATGTTTCTGACAGTCTTCTTTAAGTGCCCAAATTTATTACAAAAACAACACTTAACATTGTGTTCCTTCTTGTAGATTTGAGTTAACTCATTCAGGTTATGCAACTCCTTCTTGAACCCTTTATTCTTATTTTTTCTAGGCTTCTTGTTAGTGCTTTTTTCAGCCTCTTGATTCACTAGATGAATGGAATGAGGTCTTTGATTCTTCAATCTAGTCTCCTCTTGAACAAGCATACTAGTCAATTCATTAATATTCCATTTATCTTTAATTGCGTTAGAGCTCATTTGGAATGGATCATATTGTCCAGGAGAAAGCGAATTAAGAATGAACTATACTAGAAAGAACCCATCCATCAACATCCCTAAAGACTTTAATTTTGCTGCTATATTTGTCATTTCAAAGACATGCTCATGCATAGTACAAGAATCATCAAATTTTATGTTAGTTAATTTAGCCATTAATGTACTAGCAAGAAACTTATCAGCAATTTGAGAGCACTCTTTCACAAGTTTCATAAATCCCTTGGCACTTTCAGTCTTGGGAAGAGTATTTTTAATGTTGTTCGCTACTGTCATTCGCATGAACATTAAGCTTAATCTAGTCGACATTTCCCATAATTATGAAAAGTTTTCTCCTCCTCACTACTAGCATAAGTAATAATAGTGGGTTTCTTTTCTTGAAGTATTAAATCAAGATCCAAGACACCGAAGTGAAATTGGACTTGTTCCCACCAATCAGAGAAATTGAATCTATTAAATAAGGAAATAGATGAAGCATGCGAATACAGAGAAACATGAACAGATATCGCAAATATACAAAAAAATTTATACATTAATGCTTTGAATGATCACATAATTAGATTCAAACTAAGACAATAATTGTATATCCTAGTTCTCTTTTGGGTGATACTAAGACATACAAACTATAAATGATGCTAGTTTAAAAATAAAATTTAATTTGGTAATCTCAAATATGTCCAATAAAAAAGCTTGCTATCTTTGGATAAACAAACAAAATAATAGGACATATTAATTACCAACTATTATATTCATCAATTATAAAAAAAACTAATCAACCTTTGGGCGATTCCTAAGTTCTTATAATAGATGAAATTCAATAACTCGTGATTAATAAATGTCAGTTTAATTATAAGCATCAAAATTCACGGGTTGTTGAATTTTTGTTTCTTAATTTGAAAATTACCAAACTTTAAAGTTTGGTCACTTTGATGACTAACAAATTACAATAATGTAATTTTAAAACTAGAAACAAAAATTTTCATTATTTAATAAAATAAATGATTATGAATTTGATTATAAACATATACGTATAATTTGAACAACCTTTACAACTAACAGAGGACAAATAAAACAAGTAACACTTGTTTCTCTAAAACATAACCTTGTATTCATATATGTATGTACGTAGATAAGTTAATATCACACTAACCTTTTTTTTTTTTTTTTAATTCTCGTCAATTCGCATGTATATATGCGATTTCTTTTGTTCTTTAATTTATATGTTTATGTGATTTCCTTTCATTTTTTTTTAATTTAACTTTTTGTCATATATATTCGAATATACATACTCAGAAGCATATACAGGGAATACAAAGAAACAAAAAAATATTTCACTGCTTTATATATATACATATGCACACGCAAACGCAGGGGATACGAAGTCAATAAATACGACAATAGAGTAAGCAAATTGTATCCTTAATTCACATATACCCAGAATTCAATTCTCAGCGGAACAATAAGAAAATAATTAGTAAAATAACTTTAAAGAAGAATCATGAGTTCAAAAAAACATAAATGCTCTTGATACCATATGTAAAATTTTAATATTTGTAATTTCTAATAATCTTAAAACTTAATAATTTTCATAGGAGAAAATTTGGAGCGTACCTTGATTCATATCTTTAATTTACAGAGAACCCTTTTAATGAAAAGTTTGTTAGAGAAGAAGAACTCATTTTCTCTCTCTAAACCCACAGTTATTTCTTTCAATGCATTTTTTTGATAAAGAGAAGGAATACAATTTAATTGGGTGGAGAGGACTAGACTCTTATTTATAGACCCTCAATAGGTGCCTTTCTGTCAAAGCATATTTCTTTTAGATATAGATACATCATTTAATAAGAGTTATAACCCTTTATAGCCAATAAGATTTTAACATTTAAATAATTATTAAACTAAATAAAAAAATAATAAATTTGATAAATTTTATAGGCCTTTAATTAATTATATGACCATAATTCTAGCAAGAACTCCATAATGAAAAGGAAAAGCTTGAAATTGAAGTAGTTCCTTTGGTGACATGAGTTTAAGAAAAACTTGCCATTACCCTAAAAGGATTGCTTATTGGGCTACACTTTTGAGCCTAAAGTGTTGAAAGTGAAGCTCACCCCAAAGTGTTGCTTAAGATGCAGACACATAAACTGAGCCAAAAATGAAGTTAGTAAAGTGAAATGCGTGTGTGAGAGTGTGTTGGAGAGAGAGGGAATGAAAAATCACATGAGATGAAATATCACATACAATACTAACTTTGAAAAACCATCAGGTGAGATATCTAGAGGCATTTCACTGTCAACGTTTCAACCGCCTCAAATATTTATAACTTTGTAAAACCCCAGAATCCGATGCAGCTGAGTAAATATCTTGTACTTGTGCACCTTCTCAGCTCCCTAGTCGTCGGAAAGTTGAGATCCGGTAAACTCAATGGCATGTTTCTCGAACACACGATTCAGAGAATTCTTAATGGCGGAAAAAACTGCCCCCATTTGCAGCCATGCCATTCGTTTGCGGGGTTGAAGTTCATCTTCTTGGCAGTTGTCAGTTGCATGGCATTATCACCTGCAGGTATAGTGCATAAACATATCCATTGTTAATAATTTTAATGTCTTTTGTTTTCTTTTTATTACTATTCTTATTTGTTTGATACTGCTTTTTTTTTTTTTTTGTTCCCTTAAATCATTATTATTAGCTGCTTATGACCCACTTGATCCACATGGAAACGTTTCAATCAGATGGGATGTCATTTCTTGGACAACTGATGGTTATGTGTTAAGTTGCTATTTCAGCTAGGTTCGTTTTGAGTTACTATTTCAGAAGATTAATTCTCAGCACATAAACAAGGAAAAAGAATAACAAAATCCAAATTTTCGATTTTATAAAATCAGGAAGAAAAAATGGTAACAAATTCATTCCATTGAATCACACAAGGCGGACGTGACGATACACAACTTCCAACTGTTCCGGCACTTCATGAGCCCTGGGTGGAGTCTGGGGTGGACGTGGGCTAAGGAGACAATCTGGACAATGTTGGGAGCTCAGGCCACGGAGCAAGGAGACTGTTTTAAGTTCAAAACAAACGTCCCGCACAGCTGCAAGAGAAACCCCACCGTGGTCGACTTGCTTCCTGACGCACCTTACGACCAGCAGTTTGGCAACTGCTGCGAGGGCGGCGTGCTGGCCTCCTGGGGACAGGACCCCTCAGCTGCAGTTGCCGCATTTCAGATCTCTGTTGGGCTCAGTGGGACCTCAAACAAGACGGTGAAACTGCCGAAGAATTTCACTTTGCTTGGTCCTGGACCAGGTTTCACTTGTGGCCCTGCAGAGGTTGTGCCCTCCTCACACTTCCTCTCCCCCGTTGGTAGGCAAAAAGCTCAAGCTCTGAGTACGCTTCTGATCCCCCTTTTCTTATGTTCTCAAAGAGTTTACAGCTAAAATTTGAATATGAGAGTGTTTAAATTTAGCTTTGTGATAATTTATGTGGATAACTCAAGTTTTTTTTTTTTAAATAATTTTTTTTTTCTTTTTTCTTTTCATTTTTAAATATGTATGCAGTGACATGGAACATGACATGTACTTATTCAAAGTTTCTTGCCTCAAAGAACCCAAGCTATTGTGTTTCTCTTTCATCTCTCTACAGTCCTAAAATCGTTCCTTGCTCGGCTTGTGCCTGCAGTTGCCAGAACAACAACACTTGCATCATGTAAAGGCTCTTTCTAGATTCAGACTCGTGAAATTATCCACAAATAGAGACAAATACATTGTTTGTTCATGGATATGCAGGAGCAAATCGACACTATTACAGAAGGCGGGAATCAACACCCCAAGGAAGGATTTTGCACCATTGCTACAATGCACAAAACACGTGCCCTGTACGCATCCACTGGCACCTGAAGCTTAACTAGGAGGCTTATTGGAGGGTCAAGACTGCCAAAACCAATTTCGACTTTCGGTGGAACTACAGCCAGTGGACACTGGTCGTTCAAGATCCCAATCTCAACAATGTCATTCAGGTGTTTAGCTTCAATTACAAGTCCCTACCAGTCCATCAGTGAGTGCCATCTATAAAACTGAAAATTGTCTCCTAATGTAATGAAACATGGCGTTTATGGAATTATGATTAACATGTGAACATAAACTTACCGGCGTATAATGCAGATGATACTGGCATGTTCTATGGCATGAAGTTCTTCAATGACTACTCGATGGAAGCCGGACCATATGAAAATGTCCAGTCCCAGAAGCTTATGCAGAAAGACAAGACTACCTTCATACTCAGGCAAGGATGGGGATTTCCAAGGAGAGCTTACTTCAATGGTGATGAATGTATGCTACCCCCATCTGACCAATACCCATTTCTACCAAACTCTGCCCACCTATATTCTTCTAGAATTTCGAAACTCATGGCCTCCACGCTTCTGATGGTGTGGTGGTGATGATTTTCCGAGAACTTGCAAACTGATTTTTTAAGTCATCGGAGAGAAAACAGGTATACTAGCAATTTAATGCTATCAGTACGGCACAGTCCTTTGAGATGATTCAGCTGTACAAATCAAGCTCGGAATAATTCTGATTAGATTCTTATTGAGCTGATTTTACAATGGCTTTTCTAACAAATTATTTTTTCACTTTTAGCTACTTTGTTACTCTGCTCTCATGTAATACATAGCTGATTTAAGCCAGTAAAAATGAAGAGAAAAGAAAATGCTGGATGGCCCATCAAAAGTATTCACAATTGTGACTTTAGTAATGCAAATGAGGAAAAAAGAAATTTCTGGCACAAAAGATTTAAACACAATCATTCATCAACTGTGACTTCATGAAATCTGTTACAATTCTAAGAACATTTGCATTGTGAATATTCTACAGATAAAGTGGAAAACTTTCTAAATTATGAATAAATAACCGTGCAAAAGCTAGATCTAAACAGAAAAAATGGCAGTAAAAGTTAAATCTTCATATACTTGAAAAGATTACGAAGCTGAATTTTCTAGTGACAAGCCATGGTGCACTTGAATCACCTCTTTAGCCTGAAGTTGCAGCACTAATATATTTGATCCGGACTTCTGGATTGCCCTAAGCTTTCCTTACGAGACACAGTTTGTGAAATTTCCTCGAAAAGAAGATCGCTTTAGTCGCTTGCGCCAGTCTCAACTCACTTATGCAAAAACAGCTAAGAATACAAAAGATGCCAAGATGGTCATGGCAAGGCGAAGTAAGGATGGCATTGGCCGGAGACTGGCATTCGGCAACCATGGGTAAGAATCAGGAGGTGGCATGACACAATTATCACCGTTGAAATAGATTCTTCGAGGGAAAGCCCATCCTTTTTCGAAAGTAAACGTTGATTTGTCTTTTCTGAATAGAAGCTCCGACTGCACATTTCCAAGGGGGCCAGCTTGGTTGACAAAATCATTGTAAAACATAACTCCCCACAACATGGCAGTATCATCTGCAAAACCAGTAAAATATATCACATATTGTATATTACGCTTCATTATTCATGAAAAAGAATATGAACTTACTTAAGCCTGCATAAGGAGTCAAAGACTTGTAGTTAAAGCTGAAAATCTGGGTGAGGTTGTCAAAGTTAGGGTGTTGCACAACAAGATTCCACTGAGAGTAGTTCATTCTGTAATTGAAATTCGTAATCGAGACTTTCACTCGCCAATATTCCTTGTAATTGAGCTTAACATGCCAATGGATTCGGATTGGACACATATGGCTAGTACACTGGATCAAAGGTGTATTAATATTAGATTTTCCAGGACCTGATACAGCTGAAGCTAAATGGGGACCGTTCGGACTGCAATTCAATATCAACAAAAAGATCAGGAAATTACGAAAATTAGTGCTGAAAAATAAACAAAGAATAAATAAATGAGATGACTTACTCTACGCAACCCCCAGAGTCCGTACTATTGCTCTGGCAGCCGCAGGTGCAGGTCGGACAGTTGACTATCGTGTCATTGTAGAAGGAAGAGAGCGAAACACAACATGTGGGCGTCTTTTGAGCCAGAAATTGTGAGTATGTGCAAGTAACATTCCAAGTCACTGCCAAAAAAGATACAAATATTAGAAAAACCATGAAAATTGTTTTAGTCTGTCAATGAATGCCATACATATCAAGTTATATTGTATATGGGCACAAACTTTGGCCATTTGATGCACACCAATCAAATAAGAGGTAGTTTTGTGTAACCTTTGAGAGTCTCATTTTTCACGAAAGTTCATTTTAGAACCACAAATCTTTCATCTAAGCTAAAACCAGCTAGACTTAATAGATGTCACATTTATAATATGCCTAAAATGTGCTCGTTTGTAACGGCATGCTTGCGCTTGGTCTGTATCAACACACAAGGTTTATGTAACTTTAGATCAATGATTTACAAAAAAATATATATATATCATCAATTTATTTTTTTTACCTTTTTAGTTCTTTTGAATGCATCGGTACTTACACAAAGCTTGGGTGACTCTCCTTTTATCTGCAGTGATAAATTTAGTTGGTCCCACAATCTTAGCAGGTCCACAAGTGTATCCAGGTCCTGGTGCTTTAAGCGTGAAATTCTTCGGCAATTTGACAGTTTTGTTAGTGGTCCCTGCAGCACCCACACTGACCTGGAACGAGCTCGCCGCACTGGCTGGATCCTGGACCCAAGAGTTGAGGACTCCCCCTTTGCAGCAATTTGCAATTTGTTGGTTGTAAGGAGTTCCAGGCAGCAAATCAACAACCGTCGGATCCTTCTTACAGCAATGCGGGACGTTCCCTTTGAATCTTGAACAATCACCTTGCTCTATTGCTTGCCCTCCCATCATGCTCCAGATAACTTCCTTCTTTGCCCATGTCCACCCCAATGTCCAACCTGGAGCTTGTATATGGCGATACTGCTGGAAGTTATACATTGTAACAACAGCCTGCCAATTCAAACATAATATATCCTATCAGAAAATTCAGGAAAAGGGCAAAACAAGGTAATTAAAAAAATATATAACATCATACCATATGAGCAACCACGAAATACCATCACTTAAAGTTAATACAAAACTACATACTAGAAAGTGGTTTTTATTGTATGTAGATGCTAAAATTTCGTCCAACAACAAAAGAACGTCCTTGGACTTCGATGCTTATTTCCTATTTGTTTTTGTAGAGTTCTTAGTCTTCATACAATGTTTCTGATTAAAGTGGTCGTTTGATCAGCATGACAAGTTCAAGGACGTTCGTTTGACGTTGGACGAAATTTTGGATCATCACGTTATTATATATTAAAGTGAGCATAACAGGAGAGCTTGAAGACCCAGCATACACAACTAATAAGATATTCTTAAGCTGAATCCAAGCCAACCATTGCCAGCTTCCAATTTTCTTTTGTAGTTGGCTTTTCACATCAAAAAAAAAAAAAAAGAAAAAAAAAGAAAAAAACACTGCTTGCTAATCAAAACTTACAACATAGCCATCTGGAGTCCAGCTCATTACATCCCATTTGATTGTGATATTCCCAGTTGGATCAAGTGCATCGTATGCATCTGCAGACAAAAATAAGAAGAAAAATGAGAATCTTTAATATACTCAAAACAATATATTTTTACAGTATACTCAAAGTGTTCAAGTGAAAGTTATGATTCCAATCACCTAATCTGTTCCTTTCTGGATCTGCATATCAATGTGGCTGGGATGGCATTGGGGCATCTAACATTTTCAAAACCAAAAAAAAAAAAAGTCTAATAATGCAAGTTGTTAATCATATGACTAAGAATTTCACAAGTGTTTTACCACTAGAAAAATCTGGCATTTCACTTGATTTGATCCTACTATACCAAATTCAATTCTTCATTTAATCAAACGTTTCTCAAAATCCACTACAAATCTAAGGATATTGGGCAATACCCAGAAGGAGAAAACAAGAGAAAAACTAGAAAATAACTGTTTTTCGAAACATGAGAGAGAAGCACTGACTGACCTGTAGAAGTGAAAGAGAAGCAAGAGAGTAAGAAGAGCAGAGAAATGGCGAAGCTAGTGAGCCTGGCAATGGATCCAGTGAGTGAAGGGCACTGGGACTCCATTGCTGGATGCTGATTTAGTTTTCCTAAATTTGATGTGTTTTGAGTTTGAGATGTGAGATCTGCACACGAGAATGAAATGAAATAAAGGAGAGAGAGAGAGGCTTGCAAGTGGGCCTTAGTTCTTCACAGCCGGCAAGTGGGAAGCGAAAGCGAAAGTGAAAGTAAGGGCCTTTGGAACTGCAACTCTCTACTCTTGTAAAAGTCCCTGCTGCTGTTATGTTATGTAATTGCTGTTTTAGAGAGAGAGAAAGAAAAAAAAAACCAGATACCATTATCGTTAAGGATAAACAATGTCGCTAATCTTTGTAATCCATGCCTCCACAAAAATTTAACGAGTGTTTAGTGAATGAGTTTAAATTTGATGAAAGTTTTACTTATAAGTTTGAACTTAAATATTATAATTTATAAAAGTTTTAAATCATGACATATTTTTATTTTACACTTAAAACTCATTTGTTTTAAATTTTGCAACAGAAAAAACACAATAATAAAAATGGTTTAAACCACACTATTGTTGTTCTAACTATGCTCTTAAACAGGAGGATTTAGATAAATGGCCTTAAGAAAAAGTGTTTTTTGACAAGTAGATCAAGAAATTTTTAAATTGGATAAATTGTCTCCATGTCATGTTATCTAAAATAAAATAGAAGGAAAAAACCTAAGCAAAATGAAAAAAAAAAAGCTGGAACAAGAAAAAAAACCTCAACAGGATAAAAAAAACTAGAGCAGTTTTTTTGTCTAAAAAACTTGTTTTTTGGTGCAAAAAAAAAAAAACCATTTTCCCAATTAAATTTTTTGGTTGGTCCTTTTATTAAATTTTTCGTCTTAAACACTCTATTGAACATATGAAAATTTTATACCATTTATAGTTTAAACTTATTTTGTCAAACATGAGGCTAGTGAATTGATGCCAAAAAAATTTGCAAGACTAAAATGACATAATTTTTAAATATTTTTTTTGTCGCTCTCAACGAAAATAAAATCAAAATTACCATTTATATAAACATTTTTGGTGATAATTATTGAAGTGATATGAGATTTTTCTTTTAAGCGTAAACTAATTTATATGGGTTTTAGCAACTAATAAAATTCCTAAAGATTGATCAATTGTCCACACGAGTCAAACATCTCTACTAATAAATATAAAAAAATTTTACATAAACTTCCCACGTTTTCCTTTTTAAGAAAGAATTTCGCGCGCTACATGATAATGGGATTTGTGTATCTGACGTATACGTATCGAACAACAACAACAATAATAATAACAACAACCAAAGGGTATTTTCGTAAAGAGGAAAAGACATGGGCCATGAACGTGATGAAAAATCCAACCAATCAAAAATCATAAACAAAAGAGACTACTGAGGTGGACAGCAAAGGCTGTGGACCCCATTAATGACATGCTTCGCTGTCGGTGAAGAGCAAATTCAGTGACTTCCTTGTGATGTGAGAAGAAGGAGAAAAAAGATTGAAATCTGTTTTAGTTTTGCAATTTTCAAAGCTTCCTTCTTAACCACCAGATTATAATACTTAACCACCAATTCCATTATTTTTGCCCAATTATTTGGCTATACTCTCCTATATACATCGCCAAATGGTGGGCCCATTTTCTCTTTGTTTCTATTATTATTTTTTTATTATGATTAAGTAGAGACATTTTTGTATAATAAATAAGTCCTACCGACAATCCTCTACTTTGCCCAATGCATTAATGCAAATGTGTGTGTCAATTTTAGTCAATTAAAGACGAAAACAAAATTAAAAAAAATTTAAAAAATAAACAAAGTATTTATCACTTGGGACTATGTGGAGCTAAAAAGCCCACAAAAATGAGCTTTCTGCTGTGAAAAGCCTTTGACCACTATTAATACACGCTAAGTTTGCATTTGTTTTACTAAATTCTCAAATGAAGGTGAGTGGATTTTTTTTTTTTTTTCATATTTAGTGTTTGATAGAATGATTAGAATTATTGGTGAAAATTGTAGGAATTTTTTTACTTTTATTGTAACATACGAGAGATTTACAGTATTTTTAATTGAAAAGTTGATTAGAACCAAGTAATGTCAAACAGGGCGTAAGAATTCAAACTCTCTCTTTTATAAAAGGGTTATGCAGCCATGATGAATGGAACGTTTATGTACGTTTGTTTTTATTGAGAAAATTGAGATTCAGAACAAAAGCTTACTAGCAAACGTGATCCTTGTTAATTTTATTAGGAAAAGAAAGCTACATATACCAACTATTAAAAAAATTACGTACCTACTTCAACAAAAAAATAATTTTTGCAAAAGCGTCAAATTTCGTTGAACTGCCCTGTGAAAGACGATCAAATTAGTTTTGAATATTGATTAATATAACCGGACGTTTGAAAAAATTGTAAGCTCTCCACCAACGCAGCGTTTGCAGTATGTTGAGGTCTTATACGTTACATGCACCCCCATTCGGACTTTTAAAAAAAAAAAAAAAAGAAACTTCATTAATATAAAAGATTACAAATTTAGTCACATATAATGACTTATCTAAGGAGAATTTGACTCAACTATCGACTAGATTTACCAATAAGGACAAATAAAGCAGAGAGACAAATTTTGAGTGACGAAACCTAAAGAATAAGCACCCACTCGACACATAAACTAAAGCTTGATCGTGCTTGTTACAAACACCACAACAATTAATAAATTAAGCTACTAGATCGAAACTAAACCCCTTTTACCGAGGGCATAGATGACAACGCAGTCTAGATTAAGGTCTATAGTACATGGTTTTCACACGACTTCATCAAACGTCCAAACCCAATTGCATGCATCTATTACTTAATATATAAGGGGCCGTGTGAGGGGCGGGTTGAATTTAATCCGCCACTAGCTTGTTTGACTTGGTTTTTTTTTGCTTGATTTAATCTGCCTTTTTTTTGTCTTCTTCAGTGATGCAAGTGTGTATATATATGGTTTGTTTGTTTTTTTTTTTCCACTTTGTGTAATTTGATGAAGCGGTGTGTGTGCTTTTTTTTTTCAATGAATTTAAGAAATACCAATTATATGGTATGTTTTTCCATTTTACGATTTTAATGAGAAAGTTTGATATATAACACTTTCAATTAATATAAAAACACTATATTCTACAGTATTTTGAGGTAAGGCAAATGTAAAAAAATTAAACCAAGCCAAAAGCTGTTCCAATTTAATAAAAAAAGAAAATAATAAAAATTTAACGGTCGATAAAAAAATAATAAAAAAGGTCCATAAAGGCGAAGAAAGAAAATAATAAAAAATGGATAAAAAATTAAACATGACCTATTTTTTAACCACACTTCGGTAGCAGGTTATTTATATTTAAAGGTTTCAAATGTTGATCTATTGATTATAATTTTCCAAAAATAATATACATTAGTCAATAGGCTCTTATTTTTTACCTTCAATTGGTTAAGAGTATGGAAAAGAGAACAATGTTAAAAGGATTACAATTTAAGAAGAATAATGATCAAATTTGCAGCTATCGAGTATTATGGACATATTGAAATATAAGGAGAGAGAGAGTGTAAATATGTCTAGGCTTTGAGTTTTTGACCTTTAACGTATTAGGAGTAGGAAGAAGAGAGAATTGTTAAAGTAATCATAAATGAAAAAAGAAATATTTAAAGAAAAATAACATTGTTGTAAAACGTTCAAGATTTTTTTTTTTTTATGTTAAGTATCATGTAACTAAGTTTTTCATTATAATTTAATTTGTTTTAGAGAAAAGAAATTCAAGTACTTATGAAGCACATGTCTAAGGCCCATGCAAATACTAGTATATATATGTAAAAATTATATATTTTAGCTTATTTAGATATCCTCGCAAACTAAATGGCCTGATCTTATAAGAAATTCAATAGTGGCCAAATACATCATTAAATATTTTTTGATATACCATATTTACCCTATTCATTATATGCAATACCCATATGATGCAAAATGCTTTTTTTGGTTCCAATTTAATTCTCCAATACTTACTAATATGTAATTAATTTCTTGATTATTGTGTTGTAATTAATTTCCATTTTAGAAGCTATCATTTTTGTTTTCCGTTACACAGATTTTGGATTCCATAAGCATCATTCTTTTCACTTTTTATACATATATAAGCTGATAATTCTTTTTTACAGAATTTTGTAATGTCATGGTCATTAAAAAATTGTCAATTGTCCAAATACTTATGTAAATAATTTTTTTTTTCCTTTTCATGTCCATTTAGTTTAACACGATAATCCCAATATATATGTCATTAAATGCCATGGTCATTAAGACTTGATAATTCAAAAACTTGTGATTAAGTAATTAAATTCTTTAGTCATTAAAATGCATCTTATTGTTATATTAATTGTTCATAATTTTTTTTAATATAAGGGGAGATGGAATGCCACCTACTTTTGAGTGGGGCTAAGCGTGATTCGAACCCTCAACCATAGGAGAGACTTACAACCAACTAAGCTGCCCTCACTTGTCCTTGTTCGTAATTTATAGTTACATTTGTTCTTAATATCATTATTAATTTTTGTGAGGATTTGGTTAATTATGTATAGCTATAACTATCAAATGGTCATTAAAAAGGCATAATATATTAACCACTAAAAACAAAGTCGTAAAAAATGCAATATCTAAATTATTAATAAAATTAATATCTTAGTCATTAAAATATATATTGCTTAATACTAGTTTATATAATTTATATGAAATGGGTAAAAAAGTTTCTATTGTTGCTTTGTATGATGAGAAATGGGATGCATCAGCATTATACAACTATATTAGAAAAAAAAAAGTAATTTGTAGATTTGAGGTGAAATTTAAATTCGAAAGGATATTATCATTGACCACATAAATTCAGGTTAATAATAATTGATTCTCTAATTCAAAATTATATATTGCCAACACAATATATCCAACTATTAATAACATTAATGGTCAATAAAGAACCTTTGTGCTAGATATTTTAGAATGATCTTTCATACACAAGGGTAATATTGTCTCCACATGTTATTCACAAATTATTTGGGTTTGGCTAATACATATTAACATCAGTTCCATAAAAGGATATTAGTTTATCTGTTAAGCCATAATTAGCCAGATATGTACTTTACAAAGACTAGTAGATGATAGATCAATCATATTGTCATGCAAATTTTCAAAAATAAATGCATTCCAAAAAGTATTTTTGGCTACTTTCATTCAACTCTTTCTGAATTCTCACTGAAATGATAGTTGGGGAAATATTTTAATATCCCACAAGCCACTCCATTTGTCTCCAAATTGCTTGAATTGAATAGAGAATATGAGAAACAACAGAAATATAGCAAAATGACTCGATTCACATGCCTGCGCGTTATCCTGCGCAGTGGCCTATTGTCAATGTAAAAATTAACAAATCCATACCCAAAAAAATATTAGAAACTTTGAAAAAAAGATGTGAAATAAAAACCTTAATGGCACGACTATAAAAATATGCAATCTAAGAAATTTTTATAAATATTTATTCATAAGATCAGTATTTTTTCGTCCTACCACGTGTTTCTTTTTTTCAATAACATGTGTAATTAGGCCGACTTACTTTGTCATTTTTTTAACTTTCGACATTATACAGCCGTCAAATTTGGAAATTTTTTGCGCGCTTGGATCCCTGGATGAAACTAAGCAAGAAGATCAAAAGTAGTATCAGAAGAGCTACTAAATTTCGATGCATAAGCAATATGCTGATTTTTTTAATTTATATTCTGGAATATACGTTGATGATCTTATTGTTCTGCAATTGAAAGAATCTATCATTATAGTGGTTACAAGTATAACTTAACAGTAAATTTACACTTGTTTAATTCCTCCACTTTTAAAGTCAATAATAAAAAAAAGAAAAAACACAAGAAGAAAAATTTGAAGTACCTTTCAAAAAAAGAGAGAGAATCCACTGGGAATAAATTTGATGAAGCTAGACTATCCGTAGCACTCCTTTATTTTTATTTTTTTTAGTTAACATTGACTTGAAAACTTATAGTCTGTTTGGCAAAATTAGTTCTAACTAATTTTTTAATCAGAAAAGTGTAAAACTCTTATATGCTACTATAAAAAAAATTTTACTATAGTGTAAAACTTTCACATGTTATAATGTTTACGGTTCTAACCAATGGTTTTAACTACCATACCAAATGTTAGAATCAATGAAAAAGATGAGATTAAATATTATTTATGAGATAATTCTAACGTTTCATTTAGTCCTGATATAGATGATAGTGACAAGAGATTGATATGCTACAAAACGTTCATGCCATTACATAAAGATTATGTTTATTTACGTGACACTGCTTTTTGTGTTGTTGTAGTTAAATTATAAATTCGATCTGAGGAAACATGACGGAATTAATATGAAGTTTACATATTTTAATCTCTTATTATATGCTATATTATATGGTCTTAATGAATACGGTTCAAGCACGTGATAAAGTCTCAAGTTTTTCTTTCCGAGTCATCCATCCATCCACACAAGGTTACTTTCAATGTAATTTTGATCCTAAACGCGTTCAAATTAGGAAAATATTTTCCACACAAATAATCAGATCTTTTTGTTATCTTTTCAACGCCACTTGATTTGCTCAATTCCCATATCAGAGTAAATAGTTATGGCCGAAATACTGACCAGCCGTTTGGACTACACTAGTTGCACGGAAGATTGTGAAAATTAAAAAAAAAAAAATAAATAAATCAAACATTCCAAAAATACGGGTCATTTTTGAGGTATCATTCTTTAATTTTATCACTATAGGGAAAATTTTTGAAATTTATGGCTTTAAGGAAACACAAAGACAAAAGTGACCCTAGTCCATCACTTACGAACTCGAGCTCATTAGCGATAAACTCGAGTTCATTATTAATAGACTCAAATTTATCAATGAGAAAAACTTGGTTTACTACTGATGAACTTAAGTCTATTATGAGTCTATCAATAATGAAATGAAGTTTATCATAAACTTCAATAATGTACTAAACAAAAGTAAATCACATACACATCAATGATGAACTCTAATACGGTATTGATATATTTTAAAAAAATATATACTTATGTATAAAAAATTGTCAAACATTACCAAACAAAAAGGAGAAAATTATCTTCGCTAGGATCTCTCTCTGCCTACACATGCCTCTCTCTACTGCCAGAGAGACGGTCACTGGAAATGGCATCAATTAGTATTGGACCTTGCGAAGGCCGACATTTTGTTGCAGCTCATCGGATCTCTTTCAAATCACCACCCTTTCCCATCATCTCCAGCCACATTGTGGTGGAATGTAATGCTCTAAAATTTGTTAAGTATAATTAGTGTGTAAATTGGTAGATTAGTGTGCCAAATTACAATTTAAAATTTATCAAATCATTTTGTGGTACTTTTCTAATCAATCTCATTTGAACAAATTTGTTAGTTATTTTAATTTTTAAAGTTTGTTAAAATTTCCATAAGTGGATTTTTGCATTTTGTTAACTTTTTTTAATAAATTTGATTACCTCTATTAAACGTATTTTATTTTCCATTTTGGAATCAAATAGTTTCTAAAATTCCCAAATAAGTCCCCTCTTGAAAACCGTATGTTGGACATGGTTTCCAGCTTGAAAACCACCAAATTTTCCCTCTATGTATTTCCCCTCACCCTCTTTCTCACTCCCACTCTCTCATTCCACTTTCTCTCTCTTGCTCTCACACTCTCTCTTGCGGCACTCTCTCCCCCCTCTCTTTCTATAACGCCCCGAAATTTATTCAATGTTAATGTAATGTAAATGGTGGATTAGTGTGCCATAATTAACGTTTTAACATTAATTAGATTATTTGGTTGGATTTTAAATTTTTGGTTATTTTGCTAAATCAATGCATTTAAATGATTTCTTATTGTCTTAAAATGATGTTTTGAGTTTTAAAACACAGCAATTTGTAAAATGCTAAAAATACTCCGTTTTACAAAACCGTGGGCGGCACATGGTTTTCGCACAGTAAAACCGCCCACCGATTTTCTCTATTTATTTCCTTCCTCTCTCTCTCCTCTCATTCCCTCCCGTGACATTCTCTCTCTCTATTTCTCTCTCTCGGCAGCTCACTCTCTCTCTCTACATCTCTCTTAAATTTTAAAAACAAATTCGAATCCAAGCTTCGGGATAGCAAGGAGGAAGCTCGGGGACGTGATTCGGCAACCGAGAAAGCGGATTGAAGTTTCGATTCGAGGTTAGATTCGAAATTTCTAAACTTATTACAAAATTTTTAATTTTGTGCATTTTGAAATCTAGGTTTGTTTTAGCTTGGAAAACCGTGGATTTGAGTTAATTGGACTTAGAACAACTAGAATCTAGGCTTAGATTGAAGAAAAACAGATTGAATTCAATATTTTTCATTTTTCCCCTCATTTTCTCATTTTCAGATTTTTGAGGATTTCGAGTTCAAATCTTGTTTAAATGAGTCCAAACATGTTTTAGTATGTTTTTCTATCAAGTATAATTGTTTTTCATGCCTGGGAATTGAGAAAAACAGGTTGGAATCTAGATTTGGGTTTTGAGGAATCGAAACCCGTGACTGGAAATTTCTGGGTTTTCCCAGTTTGGCAGGCCGAAGTTCGTGTTCGGCAGGCCGGAGTGATGATCGGCAGGCCGGTGTTCTTCCGACCGGCAGGCCGAATCTGGGGAAATGTTCGGCAGGCCGACCGAGGCATGAAAAATTTTGTGATTTTTACCTGTTTTCAATATTTTGAACCCAGATTTAAATCCCAACCTTATAGAATGATTTTAATGATACAAATGGCACACTAGGACATCATGAAATGGTTTAGTAACATAGAATGTCTCGAACTAGATATTGATCGACTTAGTTTGTATCTAGGATCGTTCGTGGTTCCGCGGAGCTAACGTATAGCGGATCGGGATTACGGTGTAGGGCACCAGCACGAGTATTGAGATAGGACTTCTATCCTATTTCTTTGGTAGCCTGGTTTTTGAAATGATTTGGCTTTGAAAGGATTTCTATCAAAAATGTTTTCAACGGTTGTTTGAAAATGGTTTTATCGGTTATATTTTGATATACCGTGATTATGAAATGAATTTCATAATAAATATAATTGACAACACTCGGTAATTGGGTTTTGAATAATAATGATAATAAACACATAGGCATGATGCCATATCAGAGATCAAGTCGTGTAGTGATCGACCTTGGGGGCAGGTCTCGAAACCCAGCTGGGCCACTACGGTGGTGATATCATGGTTTGCCTAGGTAAAAGTAAAATGGTGTTTTGATTTGATGAGTAGACTGTTCGGTGTAAGGACGGTTCTATTCAAA